>VWZF01004276.1:678480-1128101 GCA_013396755.1 Sclerurus mexicanus
GCCGGCCTCTACCGCGGGCGCCGCTGCCGCATGGAGTCCTGCTTCGACTTCGCCCAGTGCCGGAAAAACGGCTTCAAGGTCTACGTGTACCCGCAGCAGAAGGGGGAGAAGATCGCCGAGAGCTACCAGAACGTCCTGGCCGCTATCGAGGGCTCCCGCTTCTACACGTCGGACCCCGGGCAGGCCTGCCTCTTCGTCCTCAGCCTGGACACGCTGGACCGGGACCAGCTCTCCCCACAGTACGTGCACAACCTCCGCTCCAAGGTGCAGAGCCTCCACCTGTGGAACAACGGCAGAAACCACCTGATTTTTAATTTATACTCCGGCACCTGGCCCGACTACACCGAGGATGTGGGGTTCGACATTGGCCAGGCCATGCTGGCCAAAGCCAGCATCAGTACTGAAAACTTCAGACCCAACTTTGACGTTTCTATCCCGCTCTTTTCTAAGGATCATCCTAGGACAGGAGGGGAGAAGGGATTTTTGAGGTTTAACACCATCCCTCCTCTCAGGAAGTACATGTTGGTATTCAAGGGGAAGAGGTACCTGACGGGGATAGGGTCAGACACCAGGAATGCCTTATATCACGTCCATAACGGAGAGGATGTTGTCCTCCTGACCACCTGCAAGCATGGCAAAGACTGGCAAAAGCACAAGGATTCGCGCTGCGACCGAGACAACGCCGAATACGAAAAGTAAGTGAGCGGTGCCCCTTCCCCGTGTCCCCAGGGTCATGCCGGCGTGCCCGGCCCCGGCCACCGGGCAGATGTGAACAGATGTGTGCCGATGCGCATTCAGTGGCCGGAGGAAACGCTTCCCCCTCTCCTTCGGGCATGTCGGTGGCTCCCCTGGTGCCCCGTGAGGCTGCCGGCTGGCTCGGTGCTGCCCCGGTCGGGGGGGCTGGCGGCGCGGCGGTGAAGGGCGATGCGGTGTCCTGCAGCCCTGGCGATGCTTGCCCAGGGACCGATGACCTGCATCCGCAGCCCGCCGGCTTTCCAAACGTGGCCGGCGGCGGAGGTGATGCTGGAGGATGCACTGGCATTTGGCACTGCCCTTTTGTCTCCGCAGCGCCTCTTAGATGCCCTGTGCCCTCCCTGTCCTGAGACAAAGTTTGTACGAGTCCTTAGCCCTCTCCAGGTCGCGTGTGACCGTGGCTCCCGCAGTGGGTTGGTTGCTGAGGGCGGTGGCTGGGATGCTCTCTTCAAAAAGCACTCCCCCGGCATCTGGCCGGTGTTTGTGTATCTCCACAGACAAGTCAGTAACTTGCCCAGCCGTATTTTCCCTCTCCGTTCAAACCAGCGCAGCATCAGTAAAGAAAGGAGGAAAAAGGAATGCTGACTGTGCTTGTGTCCTGTGTCCGAGTTTCTGTTTTTCGTATGTGAGAGGATACACCAACACCAGTGATGTGAGCACGTGTGCTTTCTGTGAACGCTCGGTTCCTTGACTTTCCCCGGCTTTTGTTTTTATTCTTTGGTAATGTCACAGTGTAGCCAGATTTTGTCTCGCTGTGCTGCTGCCCTTGTCTTCAGTCTGCTTTTCAGGTTTGTATATATAGCTGCCGGGAAAATCGCTTCCTGGGAATTACCTCCAGGACTGCGATGCTGACTAAGCCGTTTTCAACTGATTAGTTAATTTAAATGCCGACCACCGCTATGTTTGCTGCAGAGTAGGTGCCTATATATGAAGTTTTTCACATGAGAATGTTTCCTGGGTAGCAGGAATTAGACGCTGAATTAAAACAACCAGCTGTACAGCACTGAATAGTGTGCAGTGGAGCTGCTCCCATTGCTGCCAGCGGCTGGAGGGTTTTGTGGTGCACAGGGGAACGTGGGTGGAGAAATACTTCGGGAGAGCAGTTGGGAAGAAACTACGTTGGCATTAATAGTGATGAAAATTTCCGACTGGCTGCCTGTTTCTGCACCGAAACTATCCCCAGGGGTTTGGGAGAGACGGGGAAGGTCAGCACCGCAAAGCCGGGAAGCCTGTGCGTGCTTGGGTGAACTCTGCTCACCTTTCGGTTACTGTAATTCTGCTGCAGGGGGGAGGAAACAGCAGTGCAAACACTCAGTGGACTTTTAATCTCATTCACTTCCAGAAAACTGATGGGCGAATGGTGAAATGATACACACGTGGAAGCGATACATGTAGCAGCAGTGCCGGTGATCAGTACAGATACTAAGCTAAGCTCATGTTATTTGTCACCCGGGAGTCCCTTTGGCTTGTGATCTCCTTCAGGCAATGTTTTTTTGTGGGGAAGAAGGGAGACCTGACAATTGCAGCCTTACAGGCTATGCTGGTTTTTGGTTTTTACATCTCAGCATTGGAGCTAATTTACAGATGGGAAAAGTCCTGGTTATTTGCTGCATACTACAGCATGTGTGCTGTCAAGTTGTCAAAAAAACCAAACATACCCACCTGTGATTTGACGTGACTCAGTTTTTTTACAGCTATGCTGTTTGGTCTAATAAAAGATAGACCTCTTCCCATGAGTTCTGCTCTTCCTAAAGTGTCTTTGCCACTTATTTTGTAGTGAAAGGTATACATAACAACCCTCAGGGGATATAATAGCGTGAACCCAACTGGTATGCCGTGCTATTCATACAAAAAGTATACTTGCTGCTAACATATGGCCGTATCTGGGGTGATATGTGGGGGCTTCAACATTCATTGCAATGCTGCTGTTAAAGAGAGGAACTAAAAAAAAAGATGTTGACAAGAAATCAAGATTACTCCAAGAACTGAGACAGGCTGAATCTGTGGTTGGGCTGCTGCGATGAACGGGCTTTGCTCTGGTGAACAACTGCAAATGCTCAAGCTCTTTGACCCAGCATCTTACTGGAGTGAGTGCACCTGCCAGAGCGTGCTGCTGCCCTTTCATGCTCCTGCTTTGGTGCTGATGCACAGCAAAGTATGCCATCTGCTGATCTCCCAGCACCGCGTGCAGCCGTGGCCTGTGTGCTCTGGCTCCTCTGTGCAAATAGGGACCATGCCTGGTGCTCCACTCCCTCTATAAAATGCGACAGGGTCACATCCCCGAGGCAGCATAATGCAGCCACGTGGCTGAAATGCTTCTGTGCTGATCTGTAACCCAGGTGTGGAAGCTGTAAAAGGGACTCCGTTATTCATCCCACCTAAAGCAGCCTCTGATCATCAACGAGGCTGTAGTTGCTTGGGAAAGAAATGTTTCTAAATACATCTGGGCCTTGAAAACTGCACACAGAGCGGCTCTTGTGAGGTGTTCTGGGCTTGGATTTAACAATGCATCCTCAAGGTTTTAATCAAAAAGAAGGGAAAACATACTCTCCAGGATACATCTATTTGTATATCCATATAGAGTTGGGAGTTGCATATTATGCATTTCTGTGCTGATTTTCCCATCCTCTGCTGTAATGCTTACACTGTTTCACTTCACGTGAAGGACAGGAGTATGGGGGCCCTGGGAAAGTGGCCCTGAGATATCAATCCTTGCCAGGACGAAATATGAATGATTTGGTCTGGGTAAAGGCCTTGAAAAGTTGGGTAAATTAGATGACCATATTTTAAAACATGCTAACCTCATGTCAGCAGGGTGTTGGTGTTATGTTGTGTTATGCTTGGGGCCAGCATACATTGCAAGTTACTTGTGATGAGGTTTCATCTGCAATGCAATATTTGGTATTGTGTTCACATCAGGTCCACCTGTCTGCAGGATGCGGTGTTTCCTCTCTAGGAGATTGAAGAAACCAACAAAGGGTGACTTCTTGACTTGTGGAAAAACATGTAGAATGTCTTACTTCACTTGGGGGAAGGAGCGATGGACATGTGTGTATTTGACTCTGTCTCTGTAAATTGTATTGAAAGATCTATCTGTATGTCACAGCTAATTAATTTGCATCCTAGTTATGCATCTCAGCAGATAAAGTTAATGCAGACTAAAATGAATTACATTATCATGATTAGACTACTAGCAAACAGGATATAAAGGAAAACAAAGAAAACCTCTTGTTTGTTTATGATGTCCTTGGTTGTCAAAGTTGACTTTATCACCCAGCACTAGGGCAGTTGGGCTTTCTGAATTCCTCCATGATAGGATTTTTGCCTCAAGCTTTCCGTTTAACAAAGGGTTAAGCAAATAAACACTGCTGCTGCTGAAGTTTGAAGACAGCCTCTTAAATATTTAATGACAGTCTAAATATATACATATGTACAATGTATTTTAAACAAAGGCAGAATTCATATACAGGCTTAACTGGTTCCAAATAATTACTTTTTGGAAGGTAATATAAATGACTACAGATACCAAAAGAAATGGAGCAATGCAATGTTCTAGTAAAGCCAGATGCAGAGAAGAGATTTGCACCAAAATGAGGATCTTTCTAGGAAAGTAAATAATATTGTCTGTGGCGTATCCCCTGATCTGCAGCAACTCTACCCTTGGAAGATGGAGAAGGTAGTGGTGATGCTATCCAAAAACATAGGGTCTCATCAGAAGCTCATTCAAGGATACTTTTCCCTCATACATGTAGGATAGCTGAAGTTAATGATGATAATCAGACAAAGGGGAAAAAACCCGAAAAAATGAACAGAGTTGAAGAGAGTAGAATGGAAAAGGGGAAGTGAGGAAAAAAATGCATTTTTTGAGAAATGTGAACTATGGTGGAGGTATTCTCTATAGAATTAAGTTTTTTGACTAGTCACTGCTCAAAACCCCAGGGTGATCATGACTGAACTTAGAAAGGAAGGCAAAACACAGAGGGCCTCATGAGGTGGGACTAGTTTAATAGAGGAGGTTGGGAGGCATGTGGTGGAGGAGGAGCCTGTGGAAGGAGCTGCTCAGAGGTCTACCTGGGGTTGCTGGGTGCTGGCTGAAAAGGGAGAGAGCAGCAGCACACTGCATGCTTCTATACCTGTGATACATCTCTGCAGGGCACACGATAGCACTAGGCAGGGTTGTATGTGCAGGTGAATATATCCAGCTGCACATTTTCATTGATGCCTGGTACTCAGTAGGTTTACCTGGTGTGCACTCTACTGGTGGAATGTGTGTCAATCACCACGGAACCTCCCACCCTTGAAAATCCTGAGTAAAGGTCACAGTCATGCAATAGGCACAGAATGGGAAGAAAAGCAAGTTTTAGTTTCGCTTCCTTCCCACCAGGAATAAAATACACATATTGAAAAAAAAGGAGTGGTAGAAGTAGACACTAGGGATGAGTTTGCCACTTACAAGACCAGAACAAGAATGTGAAGTAAGGCTTAGGCTTGCCCGCCCAACATGCGATGATAATCTGGGTGCTGCACATGCAGGTATGTGCATGTTTCAAACAAAGGTGAAATTCTTGTATTTTCAACGTACTGAGCTTCCGTGTATTGTATTAAAATACAAATGTAGATGCCACATTTAATCAGTCACTGGATTATTTATTTTTTGACTTATGTGAAAGCCTTCACAAGTCAGATCATTTGCAGCTGAGAAATACCCAAGTTCTGGGTGGCTATTGTTCAGGACATCTGAACTGAGATGGGAACCAGTCTGTGCATCTTGTATATCACCAGGCTGCTTTGGAAGCTTGGATAAAACTCAAAAACTACTCAGAGAGCTTGGGCATTTTCCCAGAGTATCTTGGCTCCTGCAGAGACCTATCACCACCAGTCTACTTCTTTAATATTGATTTTCAAGAAACTGGAAATTTGCCTGGTTTACAATACGTTTATTCCAAAATGCAGTAAGCAGGTAAATAACAAAGCTTTAATGTATGTCTGAGAAATACAGGATTTTTTTCTGTTGTGTTCCTCCTCTTGCTCTCTGTATGTATTGCAGAATGTCCTTACGTGCCTGTTGATGCGCTGGTGGGTAGAAGCTTCCACCTGGGAGGCTCCAGGCTCATACCCTGGCAGGAGCTGAGAGCATGGGTGACAGGAGCATCCCTGAGCTCACAGCCAGCCGTGCAGTCTTCAGCGTGAATGTTTGAACCTTTTGGTAGAGGCATGGGAGCAGGTGGATGCATGTGCACGAGCATGTTCCCCCATGCAAGTGGTGCCCAGTGCTGCCACAGTTGTGGCCAGGTGAGTAGGGCAAGGTACTGGCAGAGGAGCCCACCCTGCCCGTGGGCATTAAACCAGGTGCCCTCCTTACCTCAAGTAATTAAGTTTTCTTGTGGGGCGAGTTATTATTATAATTGCTTGCCCCAGGCCTTTCTACGTCTTTCTATGAAGCATCTCATATGAGGCTCTGTGGTGACAAAGCATTACAGTAGATGGGTGATCTGGTCGGCAGCAAGTGTGTTCTGCATGCACAACGTAGGGGAACACTGCTTTCCTGGCCAGGGTGTCTGCTTTTCATTTTTCCTGCCTAGGAAAGCTGTTCTAGGATAGTTTATTGATAAATACTCATCACTGAAGAGAGACTTGATGATAGAACAAAACTCAAATAAAAAAGTTTAGCTGAGTCATCATTTTAATTTTAAGTAGAATTAGTCTTAAAACAAGTAGTTTGAAGGGCCTGTTGAACCCAGATCAGAACAGAGTTAAAAGTAACGTTTCCAGCTACCCTGGAAGACAAAGTCCTCCTGTGCCCTCAGTGAGAGGGTGCTGCAGAGCATCCTGCAGTGCTCTTGCCTTCTTACCCTCCATGACTGGGTGTTTCACAGGGCAGACTCTGACTTCTGCGCGATGTTTTGTAGTAGCATAAGGTAAGCTTCACTGAAACTGCTCCTAAGGGAGAGGGGTGGCTGAATTCGGGGTTCTCCTGGAGGGCTGTGTGCAGCTGCCTGCTGCTCCCTGCTGCATTGAGTGTTTCCAGCTGTGGACCTCTTTGCGTCTGTGCAGGTCTGAAGTGATGCATCTTGCTGGGAGGATGGGATTAAATGAGAGGAGTTTCAGCTCAAGACAAACCCAAGCAAAAAAGTCTACTGGTTTGACTCTGCTGGAAATAATCCTTTTGCCCCACATACAGCTCTGGAACAGCCTACTGGAAAGTAAACCAGCAGCAGCTTGCGGGAGAGGGAAGTAAATGAAAGTGGTCGGCACGAATCACTTATTTGCTCAACAGATGTGAGTGAAGAGAATGTGCTGTAATCTGATGATTTCTGGAGTATTATCTATGATTGTTTTCTTTTTCTCTCTGAAGGGTTTCTTTCAGAAAATCCACAGAGTTTTGTGGTCTTGGGTAAACAAACTGTTTTGCTAACCAGAGCAAAATGATCAGTGGATAAATGTCTGGCCTGTGAATGGAGTTAAATGCCATGTTCTGAGCTGCTGAGAGTGACTTCTCCAGGACTTGGCTATATCTAGATGATGATGCAAGATTTATACTCCTGTCCCATACTGTATGGAAATTAGTTTAGCCTGTGGGACTGTGTGAGTATAACTTCAGGTTATATTTAAGGTTCTGCAGCTTTCCACATTGCCAAGTATTTTGGGACGTATAGGTTTTGAAACATTCTCATCTACTACAGAGCAGTAGATTTGTTCCTTTTCCTGCATTCATCCAGCTATGCTGTGCTTTTATGTGAGGTTTTGCGTTGCTCTTTTTTCAATCCAAATTTCGAGAGGAAACAGAACATGTATCACTGCTATTTTGCCCTTTATTTAGGAGCCTTGTCAGTCAAGTGTCGGGAGCATCAATGCTATGTAATGCTTATACAACTCATCGCCACATCTCTGGAGCAGACAGGGAGGGAGGGAGCTGTGTCTGGAGCTGCCTTCAACACCATGTTTGCACAGGGGTGATTAAAGGTCTAAGCCAGAGGATGGTGGGAGTCCTTTCTTCCACTTATAGAGCAAATTATAATTTATAAGAATTGACAGCCGTGTATTGGAAGAAACTGTCCTAGTGTTATGGCATGGGTGCCACAGAGCCTGGAAGGCTGTTTAGAGTCCGAGAGGTGGGAAATTGGCACACTGCAGTGGTGCAGGAGAAACAAGTTAAAGAAATGAATTCCAAATGACAACAAAAGAGAAGATTTGTTTCACATGAGAAGAGGGAAGTAATGTTTTAAGAAATACAGGGCCTAGCTCAGCAAAATGTTGTGCCTAACTGCTTTGCTGGGAAAGAACTGGCATGAGTGCTGTCCAAATGCAATCTAACTTCCTAAAATGCTATCATTTCTTAGAATAAGAAAACATAACTGTAGGCCAGTCAGGAGGGTTAAGTCTCCTCAATAACAGGAGAAAGAAGATGCCATTTTCTTTAAACATCTTGTGTTTTCCCCACTCGTCTTTCCCATCACCTCTTGCTGAGATTTAACATCAGTTTTTCCAGTGGTGCAGTGCTATCTCCTCAGCCAGGATGTGGACAGGAGGCTAAGTGGGTGTTTGTCTTGGCTAAATCAGGCTCCCATTTTGTACTCCACTGAGACAGACTTCTCCCTGCTCCTGCAGTCCCTGGGTGAAGTTTAGTGCTGGCAGGGCTGTTGCAGGAGCTCCTGGTTTCTCCTGCCTGAAGCACATGTGGTCTCGAGACTGGAGTCTTGACAGCCAGGATTGCCGCTGGCCACAATGATTACATTTCCATATGCTTTTAAAATGGGAAGAACACTTTGCCTTCCCTAAGTATTTTTGGGTGTTACTTTAATGCTTTGTAATGTTTAGAGAAAGCTCTATGTACAACTGAAATACTACTCATTCATGTTTTCTGTATGCCCTTCTCAGGAAGCATCAGTGAGCGTAAGTCTAAATTGTGATTTTCCAGTAAAAGGTAACAGTTGTCAGAAGCAGTGTAGAGCAGCTCCTCTCTGTGTGTCTGGCGGGGGGAAATTCTCACAAAAGCTCTTTCGGGGTTTGACACTTGTCTTGGGTGAGGATATGTGGTCACGTTTAGTATATGAGCCTTTTAACTCTCCTTGCCTCACTCAGCCGCTACCAAAGGCCACCGCTTTTCCAGGCACTGAAGCACTGTGGTTCCTGATCACTCCTCCAAGGGCTGTCCTGGTGCAGTTAGCAAATTCAGTAAAGCTCTTCTGCTGTAAGTTGACTTTTTTCTCCGTGATGATTTCTATCCAGAAATACATGAAAACAAAATAATTCCTGGGTTTCTAAGTGAATTTCCCATTTGTTCACTTTTTCCCCCTCTAATATCCTCTTTGAGTTTGTGAATGAAACAGAATTAGGGCTAATTTGGTTGATTGGCTGCAAAACAAAAGTATTCAATGCTAAGAATGGGAATTGAGAAGGTCTTTCTGAAATGTTACTTCTTTGCATAATTGTAATAGATTATAATTATACAGTTGGGTGTTTAGCAGTGGATTTGCTGCAAACACGGTCATGGGAAATGTCTCGTCGCTCACTTGTGTCGGTTCGAGTCCCAGTGAGGTCCCGGCAATGGCTGTACCAGCATCTCTAACAACATTTTCTCTTTGGGCAGGAAGGTGTGCTGCAGAGAATGCTACCTCCAGTTCCCTTCCCAGCTCCTCCTACAAAATTACCACCGGTCGATATGGCCATGTCAGACTGTTGACACAAATCAATAAGATCAATCATTCTTCAGCTCCTAAACAAAATCAAGAGCGTGATGCTGACGGCCTGTGCATAGCAGTAGATTCCTAAAGGAAAAATGCATGCCATAGTGCTTGCAAAATGTACATGGGGGACCCTGTCCTATTAATAATTAGTTCTCTGAAGCTGTAAAAAGGAGCATGGTATAAATAGTTTCCTAGAGCTGCCGTGTGCATTATGACCCCTGCAGCCTTCAGTCTGATGGAGAGCATCACCTGATCAACAGCACTGCTGGAGACAGGGGAGTGTGGCTGTGTTTGGTTAGGAATCCTGTTTTTCTTCATTCTCCTACAAGATCTTGACTTCTGATACTGGTTTTTGCCTCGTAAATAATTGCAGACATTTTATCACAATATTGGCATTCCTGGTGCAGTCAGGTAGTTCAGTGTGTTAGTACCAGAAAGCTCATCAAAATTGTAGCTGTTGTAGTCTGCAAGAATAAAATCAGAGGCTGCTTCTAAAAATCAGAATATTTGTCTGAAGGGAGGGACAAGTTTTGTTTATAATGTCTGAGTTTGTATCTCTGAAGGTTTGTTTGAGTGTGTCTGCTGATAGACTCCATCGGCTGTTTCAGGAAGATAAACACATGAATGTTTCATCCTCTGAATTTGCCACCAACCATTGTGCTGGGTGCTAGCAGATTTTTCTTTTAATTAAATGTAATTCATCTAATCCTAATGGGAAACATAATTATAGGATTTACTTTTTAATACTGTAATTTCAGAATTACTTTATAAAGAAGAGTAACATTTCCCCCTTAAGGGCTGTTTAAAAAGGAGCAAACAAAATAAAAAAAACCCAAAGTACACTTTGCTAAAAGTAATAAATCTTAGACAAGATGAAAAAAAAAGCATCTGATATGTTGGAGCTGCAATAAAGCTGAAAATTAATGATCAGTAAGTTGCTGCTGCAAGAGACTGAATGCATTATGGATATGAGGAGATGCCTATAGCTTATTAAATGTCAGCGAATTTCTGCATAAGGAATAGAAAACCCTGATCAGAAATTGTAAAACGATGCAACCGGCAGCTGGAAGATCCAGTGCCACAAAGGATGTGTGCACCATGTGTATTGTTGAAACATAAGAAAGTGCTTTGCAACATCAGGGTCTGAAGTTGCATGCTAAACTCCTTTAGTTCCTGGTCGGAGAGATTTAAATGTTTCAGTAAGGCATGACTGTAGTCTCAGGGAGGGATTTATCATACTTTGCATAAGAAAGTATGTATGACTGTTTAAAATAATTGAAAACAAATAACATCCCTTCACCCTCCTACACTCCCTCGTGCTTTTTTCCCCCTAAAACCAAAAGCTAAGGCTACTACTTGAATTGTAATGGAATAATATATCAAGTGAGTGATCACATCAGGCATGGACACTTACCAAATCACAGCGAGATAACTGTGAATAACTCTCTAGTTTCAACAATTTGCATGGCCATTAACAATTGATGGGTTTCCCTTAGAACTGCATTATCTATGGCAGCAGGATCTATTCCTGTGCACTGCTCCTGCATACTAAGTGCCAGACAAATCCTCAAAAGTGAGGGTAATAAAACATCTGATAGCAGCAAGGTGAATGAAGCAGGTAGGAATTTCAAGGCAACACTTTTTGAAGATGGGGAAATATTTCAGGCAATCATGCATTTTCATTACTGCTCTACATCCCCCTTCCCTGCCTACTTTTTTTACTACAGGTCTGCAAGTTTTAATTCAGGCTGGTTTTAGGTTTTTCTTCACTACTTGGCATCTCTTTAGGCTTGATGGTCAGTCTGACCTGTGGATCAGTTTAAGCAAGATTTTAAAATAGCTCTTATTATAGTTTTGTATTAAACACGTCTTGAGAAGCTTTTATGCATATTCGACGAAAATATAAAAATGGTGCTAAATTTAGCCGTCCTAGATTGTTGGGTGGCTCCTTCATGGGAGTGATTTCAAGCAGGTGGCAAAGATGTGCTTTCCTTATGAGAATCATGCCACCATTTTAATAAGCGCGGAACACGTCCCTTATTTCTAGCACTTTCATCTCTGCCTGACAGCAAGTCAGTTCTTTCCAGATTCCTCCATCAGGTGGATTTTTTCCAGCCCCAAATATCTTTTCTCTCTTTTTATTTCTCTTTCTCACCCTCTTCCCTCTCCCCCTCTCTTTTCACGGCGCTGTTGTTGTGGCAAGATTAAAGCGGCTGAGGGAAGCGGTGGCGGGGAAGGCTCTGGTAATCAAAGCGCAAAGCGGCTGGGGCTGTGTGAAGGCAGGTGGGTGACACATCAGAGCGGGCGGGGGGTATGGGTGCTCACTGCTCGCATCTCTCCTCGTAAGTGATCCCTCTGCCGTAAAGAGAGTTCCTGTGCTCCATTTGTGAGCTCACACGCACACAAATGTGATTGCTTTTCTATGGCCTTCTCAAAATTTACTTGTGGGGAGTGGTAATAGAGTCATAGCTTTGTTCCTTGGAAGATGGCTTCTGCAGATGTGGCACGTAAGGAGACAAGTACCTGAGGTGTGGATTAGCAGGAGGTGGTCGTTAACCTTCAGCTGAGAACAACTCACCATCTTATTGTCCAATCGACCTGTAAGTGTTTCTGGGTTGCCGGCGGCAGGATGAGGAGAACTGGAAGTGTCTGAGCAGCACCTGGTTGTTGTCCCGGGCGAGCCTCGCATGGTCAGAGACCCAGCATGTCCTGTCTTGGCAAGAGGTCCTGTGGCCAGGGCAGGCAGCATCTCTCTCTCGGCCATACATGGGTGCTGCTCCCCAAGCTCTGCACCCAATGTGAGGTCCCCTCAGCTCAGTGGAAGCCCCAGATTCCTACTCGTCTCTAAATTCTATGTGCATGTCTGTTGACATGGAGCTATCCGCATGGCTGGCTGTTTTCTCAGGGGCTCCCTCTCCTCAGACCCTGCTCTGTCTTTGCCGTGAAGCTTGGGGGTTGAGCACCCCCCGGTCTGGATTGACCCTCGCTCTGTGTTTGTGCAAGGGGACTTGGTCCTTGCCTTAACCATTTGCCCTGAAGGTGTCAAAAAATCATTGCACTCTCCACCTGCCACCTTTCACAGGACTCTTCAGTTACAGTAACTTTTATCAGTTATTATTGCCTAGAACCAAGATAACCAGTGGAGCCATTAGGACACTTGGCTTCCTGCATCACAACATTGGTGAATTGCAGTGACAACAGGTTTTCAACTTCTGTTTTATTAGCTATTTCTGGTGGCCTGTAATAATAGTGCTTTCTAGCAAAAAGATTTTTTATTCTTTCATTTTTCATGAAAATTCTTTCTGACATAAATCATAGTAAAATAATTCACCATGAAGTTGTCTGTGTTGTTTGGGTATAAAACTGGAGATATAAAAATCCCCTGTTGGTGTAGTTACTGGTTATAGCAATAGTTCGCATTTACTTTAACTTTAGTCTCAGGGTAACTGTGTTTCACAATAATCAATGCACTGATTACTGTAATTGCAGCTTGTGGTACCGTGGTCTTACAATTAAATGACTGGGCCAATAAAGCATGGAATTTAATGAATATTTGTAAACAAACTTGATTAGGAAGTAGGTTGAGGATATGCACTGGTGGAGGATAATAGAAGAGACTCATTCTCAGCTTTGATAATTAGAACAGATGGAAACCTGAAAACAAGCAGCAAAGCATGGAAACCATCCCACTGCTATTTACCTTGCAGTTAGTGCTGCACCATGTCTTAAAAATCTCTCTTAAAAAAGTAGAAGTTGACTCCCCATGGCAGTGAGATCCTGTGTACAGTTTCAGTCTCTTTTGCTGAACTTTAAAGCACTATCAGACATGATGTTGAAAACTGGATTTACAGTGTAGGGCTGGTATCAGCCTTAAGTAAGAAGTCTTTATTGTCACTCCATGATTGAATCTTAATGCAATTAAAATGAAAAAGGAAACCACTACTGAAAATGGGAAATAGATTTCCTAGTGCTGCCTCTGGGGGAGTGGATGTCTGACATCTGGCAGTTGCTGGAAAGTTGGCTACGTATTACTGTCCTTGAGGAACTATGTCCCATTTTTGCTTGTTATTGGGCATCCTTTGTGTGCCTCCCTCTGGTTGCGTCCCCATGTTTCAGATGCGTGTCCCTCGTCTCAGGCATGGGATCTTGTCCTGCACACTCTGTCAGCCCATTGGGGAGCGTGTTGTGTAAGTCTGACAAGTTAACAGTTAAAGGATTCATCTAGTTTTGGATGATTGCTTTGTTTTAAGATTGCCAGAAATCCCTTTGCACCTCCTTGCCTTCTCTCCTCTTCCCCCATCTTTAAGCTACTTGACTCTTACTTTCCTGGCTAAGTACAAGTGTGCCTCTTTAACAAAAACAGTGTTCAATTCTGCTGCATCCCCCCCTTTCCATTTTTCTTGAAGCTTTTGGTTATCTGCAAAGTTTGGTATTAATTTTTCAAGGAAATGCATGTATAAGGAGCCTTGCTCAGAGAGCACCAACCCTGAGCAATAGGCTGGCAAGAGGCTGCTCTTGCCACAGGTGGTCAGAGGTAGAGGAGAGGGTCTTTCATCAGTCACAGTTCATCCATTTGCTTCCTACCTGCTGGTTTCCAACAGTATTAGTTTTTCTGCATTTATTGTGTTTAATTAAAAGCAGAGCTGCTTACAGCAGTGCTTGCGGAGATTCCTTCTCCCCCCCAAATGCAACAAATAGGCATCTGGTATTTGTTTTGTATAACACAATCCTCATAAAATGAAGAGTAATAAAACATAATTATCTGTAAAAGCTTGTTTTATAAGCCTAGGAATGAGCTTGTTCCTGGCTTGTTTTGCTGTATTGTGAGATGAAAATGCCTTTGTATGTCTTTAGCCCCTCTCCAAATTAGTAGAGATCAGTTATTACAGTGTTTTAAACCGTGGTGTGTAAAGGTGGTGTGAGTGCATACACAGGATAGCACTGATGGATCTCTGTGGGTCAGAAGAGCCTTTTTCTGTTCCTTTTGGAAATTTTCCCCTTACAAACAATGGGTTTTATTTGAAAGCTTTGGTAAAGTAAGAGGGAGGAAAGTCTGTGGGCTACATGAACAATTCAGCATTTCTGAGCTGTGAGCCTTAAAGTTGGGTTTGAGCCCTTTCTGCAAGCTTCTTGTCCTTGGCAGTGTGAGGCACCATGATCTATGTTCATGCTTGGATGTGTGTGAGGACTCCTTGATTTGGCCCTTGTTGCATTTCTGTCAGATGTTAACTGCTGTGTATCTTCATCTCTGGAGCGCTGCTGTCTTGATCCACCTCCCGTTCAGTCATCAGGACTCCCAGCACAGGTTTCAGCACTTTTGAAGAGCTAATTATACTCATTTCACCTTAGATTTGCTGCTTGCTCTGTATTTGTAAGGCAATATGCCATTTTGCTTCCCTTTGGCTTGCTATTACTTTGCAAAAGCTCTTCCTGTCACTACATGCTAGCAGGATATTTTTCTGTGAAAAAGTGAGACTAGATAATTTTAACCAATTAGATAGTAAAACGAGACATGCGAATGACTTATGGCTGTCAAAGATAGTGTGAAAACCAAATTCTTTTAGAAAACTTACTGCCTTTTTATTTTCTTAAAATAATAATAAGCAATAATCCACTTTTTTGTGATGAAAACTGAAAGGTGTGAGGCTGCAGTGCACCTTCAACTTTGACATCCGTTGGAATATGTTTGCTTCAACACTGTTCTTTGAACAATGAATTAAAGTGATAGAAGATAAAATACCTTTGCTCAGCTTTTATGTGAATTGTAGCCTTCTTGAAAGCAGATATGTCTTAGGTATTGTTTTCTCTCTGCAAGAAAAGCCTTATAATTTTGAATCTTGATGAGCAGCTGCTTTTGTTCTATCAATCTCAAACAATGGGGTTGGAAGCGTGTAACAAATTGCCAAATGATAGCGTTGCAGAGAAAACTCTCCTTGAGGTGTCTCATTCCCTATATCTTTCGTCTTTCAACGCAAATGATGTAGTCCTGGGCTCAGGGACCCACTGCTGGGACAAGGAGATCCTCCCCCATCAAGTCCTGCTTCCTGGGCAGCAGCAGTGCCTGCACACAACTGTGTGCTGAGGTGCTGCTGCCCTGTGTTGGAGTAATTTCCTTGAAATACATTTTCCTTGAAATACACTTTCCTTTCATCTTATCTAAGGATACTGTTGTAACCTGCACATTGCTGACTTCAGTTATTTAACAGCACCTGTTTTGGCTGCTCTGGGTCCTTAGCCAGCGGATGGCCAGCAGCAGCAGGGAAAGTGTTAGGGGGCACCCGGCTGCCTTATGTGACCTTACATTGTTTTCCAGGGCAGAAGTCTTTGATCTATTCAAACAGAAGCCTGAGAAGTGCAGCCACATTGCAGGCTGGCGTGTAAATGTGTCCTTTTGCACCAAAGTCTTACGTCACATGTGAGCTAGATGTGACAAGTATGTCAGAGGCTGCAGTCTGGCTACAAGTCAAATGATCTGAGATGTTTGTCATCCCCACACAGTATATAATGTTCCATTTATTTTTTCATCCAAGGTCTAGAATGCATGTCTTATTTTTTGTCTGGGGTATTGTTTCACTTATATGTAGAGTTGGGCAATACCTCCCTGGAAAGTTTACTGGTCCTTAATTCATTAGTCTCTCCAGAACATTGCATTGTGTTCACAGCAACAGAATTATATTTAAAAGTTTGGGTGGTTCTGATCCAGACTTCTGATTTCTCCGGAATAATTGGGTTTCACTCTACCAGTGTAAATGAAGTGAAGCCTTTAGCTTCATTGTTGATATGTGTGGTATGGACTCATTATTTGTTCTCTTTCCCATTGTGTGTAGAGTGGTGGCTTCAGGTGCATTTTCTTTTAAATGCCACGTAAAGTGAAATCCTGTTATTTGCACACATTCTGTGGCACTCATCTTCAAAGTATCTAGGCAACCTTTATGTAGATGACACTTTTGACTCAAACTTTTCCATCATGGGTATGGTCCTGTAAAAAGAAGCAGGATGAAAAAGGGAGGGAAGAAGGAACTGGCTTGAACTTACTTTGGGCAGTTTGAGTCTTGTAAGAAGACTCTTTGTAGGAAGTACAACACACTGAAAATCTCTGCTCCCTTAAACCATCTACTTCAAACTAGTCCATGTTTTGCCTTTTGAGCTTGGGCAGGTAGGGGATCTCCTGGCCCTGCTGTAGCTTACAGTAGATCTCCCAGGAAAGGGGGATTTCAGGGCATCTACAATCCAATGCTAAGCAGTGGTCTTCCTTGTGTGGTTCTCTGCTCCAGGGTAAGAAGGATGAGTGGTCCAAAATGTCTGCAGCTGCAGCTATGGGAGGTATGTGTGTTCAGACAGCTTTTGAGTTCAGATGTGCTTCTCAGAAAAGAAGAGCTGAATAGGAGGCTTGAAGGACTTGAAGGGGTAGCCACTCAGTTTGCTTTCAGCCCCTGCAAGGAAGGAGTAAAGTTTACTCAGAGAAGATTCTTTGAATGAAAGTATGTCTGTGGGCTTGGGTCAGACCATGATCCATCAACAGTGCAGATGGAGTGGCCATCATTGCCACATCAGAGTGATCTCCGGTTGGGAATTGGTCTCCAAAGCCAAAGTCACCTCAGATATGCTGCACAGGGGGTGTTGTGGCCCCAGACTTTGTGACAAGGTGGATGTTATCTTTTAGAGCAGTTCTAGTTTTGTTAGCTCAAACAAGCATCCTAGGTGGGTGACCGGGCCAGTGTAAACATCACACCTTGTGCTGTGACAGCTTTGGCAGAAATGTGGTTGCTGTCCTCATGCTTGATACTGATTGAATCAGGGCTGCTGGATGATCATCAGGGTGCTTGTTGGTATTAAGGAGCACATTGGTGGTGTAGGTCATTGTACACGTTGAAACAATCATCCCAGCTCCTCAACAGTCAGCATACACAAATCTCACTATCTCCCCCTTGCCCTCACCTGATGCATGTTCTGCATCCAGCTCTAAGTTGGGGTGTTCAGAGGACCAATGCCAAAAGTGTGGGACTGTGGTTTGGGGAGATAAAATATTGGGTGTCTGTAATTTACATTTGCTGGGAGGTGATTCCTTTGGGCTCTTGTTGCATTCATGCTGTCAGCCCAAATACCAGTGACCATGATGGATGGCATCTTCCCACATGCATTTGGATTGGCCCGAAGGAGGAGGCTGAGCTGGTGCTGGAAGGGAAGGGAGTCACTGTATGCCAGTGTTGCCCCAGGTGCTGGGTTTTTGGAGGTGGCAGCCCCAGGCAGCTCACTGAGGTTTCCCTGGAAGCCAATGCAGGATAGAAATGAAACTTCGGTTTTTCAGGACTCCTGTTGCCAGATCCCCTTCCCCATTCTCATATTGTCCCTCTGGTCTTTATCGATAGCTGAGCCTGAGTGTTTAGCAATAGCAGGACAGTGAGCGTAGCTGTTTCTTAGGGAATGCTGAAAGGTAGAAGCTGGAAATGACCTGGACAAATATTTAAAGCATGAGGAGGAAGAAACCAGATTTTCGTGTTTGAATGCTTAGGGTAGTAAATGAAAGCTTCCTGTTGCAAGGCAAAACAACTATGTGTGTAGCCAGAGGTTGATTTTTTTGGTTTCTTTTTATTTCTTATTAAAAGGCCAGCTGTATATAAAATCTTAATTCCTCCACTGCAAAAGGCTAAAATCATCATCTTGGACCGTATGATTAATGTTCAGTTCGCCTGTAATGAGGATGCTGCTGGTAAGTACCCCCATGCAGTGATATTTCTTTATTTGACCTCATGTTGGTGGGTTTGTCATGAAAATTGAGATGAATATTGACTACTCTAATCTTGACTACGTGCTTAGTTACAGGGCAGCAAGAGTCAAGTGGGATAGCGTTTCGGGTTGTTGGTGTGGGAATAAAGTGAGGTGGTAAACTGAGCCCTGGTCATTCACTTGGGACAGTGTGAGGGGTTGGTATTACGTTATGGTGGGAGAAGCTGCCAAAGGAATACTACAGTACAGTTAAGTGGGACTGTTAATGGCATGCCTGAGCCAATTCATTAACAGCAATGGTGTATTCTTGTATCTACTTTCCCTTACAACTGCTGGGTTAAGATACTCGGGTAAAACAAGACCGGTGGGAGTAAGGGAGAAGGAAAAGAGACTCAGATCTGGTACAGATGCAGTGACTTTCTTTAAGCCTTGGTTCCCAGAGCAGCTGTTTCCTGGATGAGTTTTATGGAAACTTGGCAGTTTGTTGTCAGAGCAATATACTCCTGTTGAAACATCTTCATGTAGATGCTGTTTCTGTGCATCTGCTTGTTGGGTGGGTTGGAAACTCCTGGCTGGTGGAGTCTTCTGTGCAAGAGGACCAAATCAAGGCAATTGCTGCCCTTTGGAAGAGAATATTCTCAGTTACTGGTGTTTTCACAGGCAAATGGTAAACTTGCAGGGGTGTTTGAGATAGAAAAACATGTAGACAAAGATGCTATCTTTGAGATTCCAAAGGAAAGCCAAAATGAAGAGCTGGAGGCCGCAGGCACTGCAATATTTTCTTAAGTGTAGAAAAAACTTTTGTCTGACCCATTTCTATTTATCAGTATTTCTTGTTAGGAATTAGTCTGCTTGACCTTGGAATTTTTGAAGTTAGGGGAAAATAATAAAGATGACCCTAAAGTGGGAATGGCTTTGAAAAAAAAACCAACACATTTTTTGTTTTTAACAGTAAAATAGATTCCTGTAATAGAGCATATACTCATGGTCAAGGGCACAAAGGTCTATGCTTCCTTCTATTAAACAAAAAAAGGGTCTCTTGTTGAGCTATGCCAGGGTGTACGAGATGGCCTCTGCCCTGCTGGCAGTGGCCCAGTGCCTGGTTACTTGGTGGGATGTCCTGGTCATCAAGAGAAGCAGGGCGAGCTTCAAGGAGCTATCAAGGAGTTAAATGTTGTGTATGAAAGCCCAAGGATGGAAGGAGGGGAAGCATTAATGATTTGAAAAGCAGCACTACATGTTTTAGTACAACAGCTATTTCTTCCTTCTCAGCTGTTCCTCTTGTATTTACTAGAAGTAGGGTTACACTGTTTGGGTAGTGAGGAGGTGAGAAGGTACTCTCTCAATTTTTAATGTGAGATATAAACTGTAAACCACATGGGCAACCACATAGTTGAAATAAACACTGCTGCAGAGATGTTCATCATGACTTGAAACACCTCCACGTTGACCTGGAGAGCTTCTTGGTGTGAGGGCATTTGTGTCTGGCACCTTGAGTCACAAACAAACCAAATCTGAGAGCTGTAGTGCTGGATGGTGCACCACAAGCATGTGATTTCAAAGCGCAAAGCTCATGTGAACTTACTCCATTGCTCCCAATTTCCTTAGAAACCAAACCAAAACATTAAAGTGTGATGATTTGAGGTAGATCTGGCAGGGTGTGTGCTGAACCAGCTATACACCAAGGTATCCAACTCAGCTCAGGTGCCATCTCACCTGAAACTGGTGTGAAACTAGTATGGAGGCAGAGGGGACAGAGCTGGTGGGGAGACCTCCTCTCCATCACAGGCTCCCTGGGTGTTGCAGCCAGGCCTTGGGGAAAGCCCAGGGCTGGCAGGGCCCTGGACTTAAGCAAATTACTCTGGTTTAAAGAGTGTGATTTTCTGTTAAACATGGTAAAAGTGATGTGCAAGATGTATTTTAAAACAGAGTATGTTTGTTTTCTGTCCCTTTGGCAGAGAGTTTATGTCTGTGTAATCACTTTAGTTAAATTGTCTTATTTTCTGTCTGCCATTATGCAAATTTTATATTGCGTGCTTATGCGTTTTAGTTTTGATTTTTATTTTGTATGAAGAATCAGGCACAGTTGCATTGGGAAGCAGATGTTGCAGTGGTATTTGAGACACTTTGCTGCTCCATGGGAAGGGGGATGCAGGCACCAGGCAGGGGAGTGGAGGCAGTGCTGTTGTGGGGAGCTATTGCCACCCATCTGGAGGAATTCCTCAGTGTGCCACTCAGAGTGGCTGCACCAAGAGTTTAATGTGGTTAAAGCTTTGCCATAAGTGATATCTTTGGAGGGAAGATGTAGAAGATGAGGCACTGCCTGCTTTCAGTCCCCGTGTGGGGGCATCAGGTCAAACGGCCACCTGAGTCTCAGCTTCCAGAGAGGGAAGCATCCAAAGGATGTCATTGTCTGTGGTATTAAAATACAGTGCTTGAAAGTGTCTCACAACACCAAGAGTTGTTAAACATCACATTTGGAGGACAGTGGGAAGTGCTGAAGTAGCTTTGGGTCTGTGTTTGGATAACAGAGCACAAATAGGATGCTTTCTACATGATTTTTCTCCCCCTGTTTTCCTTTATGAGGTCTATGTGTGTGTCTAAGTACTTGCTAATGAAATAAACTCTGAAGTGTGTTTGGCTGCCACATCTGACAAAAGCTGATTTATTTTCTGCCTAATTACAAATGCTGCCTGTCTCTTTGCTCCAAGTTTTTGTAATATCAGAAAAACTGATCCGACATGCCGTGCACGTTTTCCCTGTTGCATTATGCCCTGGAAGTTTTGACCTCTAGCATTTCATAGCAGTTTGTAAATTGTGTATGGAAATGTTCTGTATTGTTATTGCATGAGCTCCATGGAGATGGGGTGTCTTGAGTTGCTTGGTTTGGTACCGAGCTTGGGAATGTTTCCATGTGCCTCCCCAAACTCACAGCAGCACGCTGTTTTGCACTCACTTATTGTACTGAAGATAACTTTTGTCTGTGCATGCAGGAAACCTGCAGTTGCTCTTAGCCAGTTTAAAATAATGGATCACTTGAAAGAATATTGCCTAGTATTTATTGCTGCTCACCAGAGGATAATTTCAATAAGAGTTTATCATATTTATTCAGCAGTAGACTAATAAATTCAGATTTGTTTAAACAAAGACTTGAGGAAGAACCTGCTAAATGCTTATGGTTTTATTCATTGCAGGCATAAGCTACTCCATTTCACTCAATGTACTTTTACCTGCTTATGTCACCAATTAATTTGGCTCTTAATATCTTATTTTCAGCACTTTTTTTTCTCTGGGTACTGCAGACATGTTCATCCCTGATGTAAGTCTATTGTGGATGATGGCATTTCTGATGCTTTTTTTGTCTGTGGAAGAGTTTGATTTGTTGTTGTGGGAAAGTCTAGATAAAGGAAAAAGCTGTTGCAGGAAGGAATGATCTAATATGCTGAACTTGAATCCAGGAAGGTCTTGAATATGAATTCTCCTGTGCTGTGTTTGTGGCTTTGAATAGTTCTCTCAGTCTGTCTTTTCCCCCCGTATTTAAGTACAATAAAATACAGTGTTTGTGTACAGAAAATGTGTGCAAGTACATTTGTAGTTTGAGATTTTTGTTGGGAGTTAATATAAAAATGAAGAAACAAAGAGGAAAATGAGTAGTCAAATGATGACTGGGAGCACCCATGGAGCAGGTGCAAGGTACATTTTGACATAATACAAGCATAAAGCTATGTGTTCATGTGGTATGACCTGCTCTACTTGTGTTGGGCATTGCTTCAGGAAGCCAAATGGATGTTACTAAAAATAAAAGTTTTCACCCAAACTGACATTTCTTGCACCAAAGTTAAATTTGCAAAGCAGTGTTCTCTGTGGTAAGGGAAATACTCTGAGTTGGTGGAGTATGTTATGTCTGGTGGTGTTCAAATTTTTCTCTTTTATGGGGCTTGTGGGATTTAGGTGTCTCTTTGCTTGTTCAGATCTGTATAGGTTGTGGTTTTCATTTACACACCCGCACATACACACACTTTTTAAATAGAATTGAATACATAGTGACTCTCTCTGCTTTGCTGGTTGTCGTTCCACCAACCTGCCCTTCTTTCTCTGCTTTTAATTATCTTTAATATTAGGCCACTGCAGACTCTCCAAAATAACATGCACCCATGCACCACATATTAGCTGTGAAAATCAAACAGATTCTCACAGGTTAAAGAGGTGGTCTTATAGAGCTCAGGCACCACAAACAGATAACTCAGCACATGAAACTTGGTGGGTTTTGCAGGCTTTATTCCTAACTGTTTGATAAATCCATTTGTTAGACCTAGCCAGAGCAGTGGGAAGAGCAGCACAACCTGACCCCAGAGTCCCGTGCCCTTTCTGTGCAGAGCAGGGTTTTACCAGTACTTGTGCTCCACGAGAGATTTCGGCATTCACAGAAGACCACGACATCTTGGAAAGCTGTGCCAGAGTGAAAGTCTGGTGTTTGGATCTGCAGAATACGGAGGGTTAATAATGTTCAGGAGGAAAATGCGATGGATGGTGACCTTTTCTATGTAAAATTAAGCCAAGGAATATTATGGATATTAACCTAAAAAGGCCCACTAACAGTTGTTGGCTTTCTAGGAAATGTTTGCATGTGTTGGTGGTTTCTATTCCATCACAAATGGATTTTTCTGTGTCTTGAGAGTGAATCACAGTATTTTTTTCCACTCTGTTTTTAATTAAAAAATAAAAGAGTGGAAACCTTTTTATATAAGTAGTTGAAAAGCTGAGCAAAACATAGGAGATAAACTGGTAAAGATTAATTAAGCCAAGCAATGGCAGTGACAGACTCATGTGCTTTCAAATCCTTGACAAAAAACTTATTAATATGACTAATATCTTGGTTCTTAATATGACCTGCTCTTGCACTGCAAACAATTTTATGTGGGCACTATGCTTTCTGAAATCCAGAGTAAACCAAAGCAACTGGTGTTAACATGTTCACCATTAGGAACAATGTTAAAAGTCCAGTGCTGATCCAGCAGGAACTGTATTTGCATTAAAAATACTGGCCAACAGGGAGTAAGAGAAATCTGGACAACTTTTTATGCTTTAAAGTCTTCCATTATGCATTTAAAACACCTGGGCATGCTTACCTCTGCTATCTCTGGGCTGCAAGAGGTTATGTGCCTGGTGACCTGCAGGCAGCACTTAGCTGGCAGCCTCAAAGTTACCCTTGCAGTTAGTATTTATTGCATAGATGTTACAGGGTTTAATTGCTTTTGTGTCTGGACTGGTGACAGGACTCTGTGATTGTTATTTGCATTGAATTAATGCTGGAAGGGGGGTGTTGTGCTGGAGCTCGTGGATGTGTAGATTGTATGAGATGGGGCTTTTAACAGAAAGCTGGAAACCTTCTGGAAAGGAGAGGCGAGTATCAGTGTGCGATGTTCAGAATTGGTGGTTTTTATTCCTGCTGGTGTGATCCTGCAGGACCTCTCCATTAAAATAGGCAGAAGTGGTTTTAAATGGTGCTCTCCTGTGTTGTCAACAGAGAGTGTACCGCAACACCAAGTTGTCTGGAAATACCCATTCCCTCTGTCTGCGCTACTGGGAGAGAGGTGGATGTGTGATGGGAGAAGCTGGAGTTTGGCTGGCACTGCTTCAGCTCCCACTCTGCCCAGAAAACCAGTGTTCCCCTGCATGGCCTGGAGCGGGGTGGGAAGTTGAACTTCATTGCTATTGAGAATAAAACAGTGATGGAAACTGTGAAAATCAGAGTTTGCAACCGTCAGTTTGGGGTACTGATTTCTTTTGAGGATAAGGGCAAGGAAGAGAACTGGGTGTTTTGGCAAACTGTAGTTGTGGTGGTCTGACCTTGGAGTATCAGGTGTTTTGCTCTCCTAAGAGCACAGGAACAATGAGGTCTGTATACGGCTTTGTTATGAAATGGAGATAATAAAGACAAGTGGCCTGCATGGCGTTTCTGTAGAGATGTTTTCTGCACTCACCACGTCAGAGCCTCACTGCAGGGCAGAGATTACTGGACTCTGTGAATTGTGGTCCTTACCTCTTAGCATGGGACAGGGGAAGACAGCAGTGGAGCTGTGGAACACCGTTCTTGGGCCTGGGAGCCTTCTCTCTGCCAACAACCAAAATCTGGTGTCAGGTAAGGGGAGGTTTTAATGGCTGTGCAGCTGGGTGGCAGCTACCAGGAATAGTGTTAATGAGTGTTTATGACACTTCCTGGTGCCTTCAGTGGTTTTGGTGCAATAAATGGATAGCTTTTTAGTGCTGGTTTGAAAAGGGACAAACTATTTTTGTTCAATTGCTCCCGATTTTGCACCAAGCAAGCTGTGACCTCGGCCAGTCTCCGTGCATTAACAAACTTCTTAAAGGTTTTACGGACGCTTTCCATTAGCCGCACTGTAGCTGTTGCCATGAATATTTAATGTAAAGAGCAGTACTTTTTGTTATTATTATTCTTTTTTTGGTTGCTCTGCTTTCGACAAAACTGGATATTTGCCCCCAGAGACCGGACGACAGCCAGCATGCCCTGCACACCCCACTTGTACCTTCCTCTTCACTTTTTATCTGCAGTTAAGCTTCTCCTCCGCCCCCTGGCCCTCTGTAGCCCTCAGGGAGTGGTGCCATTTCTGACAGGATTTGCAGTTGAACTTCACTTGAGCACAATGACTGTCCGGTGCCTCGCCTGAGCGCCTTCATGAGTCGCCGGCCCCTCTTTATCTGCAAAACAGATAAATGAAACAGGAATGCCTGCAAGGCAGAGCTAGTTCTGAGGGTGCAAATGCATACAGAGTGTCTTGGGCACCCCCTGAGCATTTTATTTCTTTGCTGAAGGAAATACATTCATCTGATTTGTAGTCCAGTTCCTCTTTCTTGGTAATGTTTGATTAATACTTTTTCCCTTGTCATCTTTAGGTGTCTGTGTTGCCTCCCATTCCCCACTTCTTGTGCGCATCCACAGTCAGTGTTCCACCTTTTGCTTTTGTGGAAAGTTCTCTTACATTTTCCAGGAGGATAAGGAGTGCATGCCTAGAATATCCAGCTGCATGGGGCAAAGCTGGTGCTGTTCTGGCATTAGGATAAGTTTTGCTAAATGTGTGTGGTGTCTGCCTGGGTACATTTGAACATTTCTTAGTCATTAATGCAGAACAGCCCTGCTGTTGCTATAGGGGAAGGATTTGTATTCCCAGCTGGCCCAGTGGCATTGCAGGATGGGTGGTGGAATTTGTCCAAACTTTGCAACATCTCTGTGTCAGACCCAAGAGCAGGACACAGGGCCCCTTGGTGGCCGTCTGTATACTTTAGTGCAAGTTTGGGGATGAAGCTCTTGAGTTCATTTTATGGGAACTATAGTCACCAGTTAATTGATTTCCAGCTTGTGCTGGTGCTGGTTCATGTATAGGTGGCCAAATTTGTTGGAAAGCCCCAGCAAGACCTTTGTGCAGAAGGAGGTTCCCACCCCTGCTGTGCTGTGGTGGTGTGCTTTAGCATCCTGTGTCACGCATGTGGATTTCTGAAGTTTGAGAGAAACTGAAGGGCACGCTGTAACCGGGGAGGATGGATGTAGTAATCTCAACCATGGTCCACACTGGCAAGAGCAGGGGTAGAATGCTGCATGTATTGTCTCTTAGGAGGAGCCTTGTGCTGGCTGAAGGCATCTTCCTGCAGAGGATTGTATCAGTACGTTTCTTTCTAATTGTTAATGTAGGTGTAACTTGGCCTCTAATCAGCCAAGCTATAACCACCTGTCCTGGATTGGTTTGTATGCCAGCTTTTAGTGTTGGGGTGGGACGAAGGCATTAAAAATATATTTGATGGCACAAGGAACGCTTGGAGGCAAGAGACTTTTCCTTCACCGTAATCCCTGTGAGTGGAGCAGCCACAATGCTTTGTTCTCCAAAGCTTCCTGCAAATCCTCTTCCTTTGGTCCGTGTACCTCTGAAGCTGAACTCAACCTGACCCATGGAGAGTTTGAAACTCTCTTTCAAATTAGTTCCTGAAGCCTGTGGTCACAGTCATGACATTGTGGGTATCGTAACCCCATCTGCCCAATGTCTCTTCTGAGTTGCTTCTCTGGGATGTGAAGATTGAAATGTCCTGTTTTGGACACAGGTGCTGAGTGGTGGTTGGGAATGGAGGGCTGGGGCTTAAGAGGCCAAACCTCTTCTCTTCGCAGTTCCCCGGGGTGACACTGGACTGTGATGACAGTGAGATTGGGCTCTGCAAAGCATACTTAAAATTTCACAATTTTCTCCACAGGTAAGTAATAGCTTTGAGGGAGCAAATGTATTTTTTCTATCTCCCTGGGATCCAAATTAGCTCCTGTCCATAGAGACCTACCAGTCTACCAGCCAGCTCATCGCAGCAGCTGCAGACACATAGGGGTGAGGGAAGGGGGCTGCTGGTGTGCTGCTCTGCCTGTCCCCCTGCACTTTTAGCTGGGGAGGGAGGAAGACATGGTGTCCACGGGACACTTTCAGGGAAGGGAAATGCCACTGGTGTTCTGCACACATGGAGAAGCGTGCCGAAGGCAGGAGGATAAGCTGTACTGTTGGTGAATATTTAATTGTGGCTTCAGGTTTTTCTTTCTAAGAATAAATAAGAAAATGTTTCTTGGGTGGAGAATTGTTAAGAAGTGTAAAGCAAGTGGTGACTGTATTGAGCTTGCTTTCTTTCCTGTGCAAAAAAGCCTTGTGTCTCCTTGCAGGTACCCTCCATCACCTATGGTATGCTTTCATGCCAGATTAAACTGATGTAAGTAATCTTATTTCCTTTGGATTTAGGAAGTGAGAACCTGTGCTTGATCTCTGCCTCCCTGTCTGTGCTGAGGAAGGGACTGGGGCTCAGGTGTGTTTTTTTAGAGGAGAGCCCAGCTGCCACCTTGCCAGCAAAGGGCTGTTAACCTGCAGCCTCTGAATTGGACATGCACAACAAAAATGTACTAACAAGCTCCTCTCTTTTTAATTATCTTGATATGATGCGCATTGGAAACAGCCAGGCTTCTCCACTCTTCTCTGTCCTGTCCCTGGGGGAACAATGTCTCCAGTTGCTTAAACTTGGATTTCCCTAAATGAGAGTTTACAAGCAATTGGGACACTTCCATCATTGCTCTAGCCTTTTATTCAAGATAATATTAAGAGACATCATAACATCACAGTGTCAGAGCAAACAAAGCACTATGTAATTTTATCCCATATTAATGCAGAGTGTCGCAGATGGTGCTATCATTAGACAGCAATCTATAAAAATGGCCCATGAGACAAAGCCCTGGCACAATTATTTATTCTTCAATTATTTATTCAGCCCTTTAGGATGTGTAATACTGACAGACAGCACAGAATGTACTGACTACCAATTTGCAGATTTTGACTGACTGAGTCCTCCGTCACCGATGGAATAAAACATGTACGGGTAGAGGGTGATGTCGCATGGCTTTGGATTTCATTTTTTGCTGATTTTCCTGTTTACTACACAGCTTGAAGGCTACCTCTTTTAAGCAATCTCATCCACCCTGTTGTTCATCTATTTATTTCAGTTAATTGCAAGGAAGACTTAGTGATCTCAACCCGAGGTTTTTAATCCCTGGCGTGCTCGGAGCCAGGGGTTGGTTTCCCTGCAGGGCTAACATCAGCTGGCCAGCCTTGTGGGGCAGACTAATTGGGCAGGCGCCTGCTCTCCTGCCAGCCCTGTCAATCCAGGGAGCTCTGAGCTCTGCTCTCCTCAGCAGTTGATGGTGCTGGGGCTTCTGCATGGACCCTCTGGGAAGCAGAATGGGACTCACTGATTTCTGTTTGGATTAATGGCTGAAGTTGCAGCTTTGTTTGGTTAAGACTCTCTGGTCCAAGACACGGCCTGCTCCTGACAGCTGTTACTGTTGAAGCAGCATTTTCAGAGAGGAATTTATTGCCTGACAAATTTTTACTATTGCTTTACTCTCAAAATGATGTCATTGCCATGGAAAGGAGCACATCTGCCTCTGACTATACCTTTGCCTCCCCTGTGATAAGACAAATGTTTCTGTGGTTGCCCAGTGAACCAGAACTGGAAACTGCTCTGGTTTAAAGCTAAAGACTGGTTTAGGTTTAGGCTTTGAGTGACTAACTAGACTGCTTAAGTCTCATTGTCCCAAGTGGTTTATATAAATCTGGAAAAATCTTCATAAGTAGCTATATTATATTAACAGTAACATTATTTCTGTAGGATTTTGGAGTCCCAATAAAATACAAATTTATATGTCACCAGTGTCTGCTTTCTCTTTCCAGTGTGTGTTGGTTAGGTTCATCTCTTTGACATCCATATTGTCAAAGCCCCTGCCTTTGTACTGACGCACACCTGCAGCTACTGCCCCAGAGGTATACTTCTGTATTGTTGATCTTTTTTTTTTTTTAAATAAATCTATAACATTCCGTTGGAAAGCCTCCCCCACCTTCCTCATAGCACTTTTCTTCATATCCGTGATAAAAATGAACAATGGCGCTTTCACTCAGAAACACTATTTCAGTTATTTATAGATTGTATTAACTATATGTCTTTAAAACTGTAAAATCCAACCCTGCCTTTTTATTTGATGTTGAGTCATTCTGGTAGGTCCTTTGTATAAAGCTGGTAAATTTTGGGTGGGTGTAAGAAACATCCTAATTTTTTAATTTAGTGGTAAATAGATAACAAATGCCTTGTAACCAATGAGATGAAGTCTCCAATTAGATTAGTTTGCAGTGCCTATTTAGAGAACCAAGTTAGCTAGTTTTGTTCTTGATATCTTGATCATTCGCTATCATTTAAGTAATTTCTTAAATTTGCCTTAAGTCTTGGTCTGGATTTTAAAAGTAGATGGAGAAAATGAGGGTATGGGGTGTACTGTACTCCTTCTTGGTCTTAGCCCTACAGGCAGCCAGAGCTTCTCTTGCTTGGCAGAACATTTAAGTTGTGTGGAAAGGAGCACGTTTTGGTTCAGAGTTGAAGGCTGCTGTGCTGTCGCTTCTTTAACCCGGGCAACCTCCTCTGGCTCCTGACTTCAACCTGAGTCCCCTTCACCTGCTTCAGGATTCCTGAGGCAGCAGGTCCTGATCCAGGCCGTGAATGTGTGGGGCTGGTCTGGTGCCCCATTTGGGGGATGTTTTGTGTGCTGGACCCTGGGGACCCACCAGAGCTGGGCTGGGCACATTTTTTCTGGTGATAGTTTGCAGTGGGAGACCAGCAAAGTCAGGGTGGGGAGCAGTCTGTGTCCAGGCGAGCTGTCCTGCAGGAGTGGGCTCACCCACTGGGGCACTTTCACAATTGAACCCATTTCCAGCCATCTCCCATTGTGTACCTCCTAGTCACACAAGCAGAAATGGGAGAAACCTCGCCTCCTTTTTGCTCTGGGGTTTTTTTCCCTCGCCCTGGGGTATTTTTAGATTAGAGAAGCCTCTGGAGGGGCTGGGGCAGCAGAGGAGAGGGACGAGTAGCAGCTGTGGCTCTGCCCACCTGCAGCCATCCCAGGCCTTCTACCACTGGGATGGAGAGTTTCCTTTCTCTGGGAAGTCACTTCCAAGTCCCCCAAAGCTTCCTATCTTCACCCCCCTGTTTAAAGAACAACTAAGTGAATTCAGCAAGGGTGACCAGAAGAGCCAAGGCTCAGTTCCCCCAGCATAATTTTTGGCCTTTCTGCCCCTGAGGAGAGCTATGCCATGGCTAATCCCCAGGGTCTTCCTCCCACCCACCTTCCCAGTTTTGGGAGGGAAGCCAGAGCCGGATCCTTGGGATGTGACACAGCTCTGAAATACCAATTGCTACGGTTGCCCAGGTCTGTTTGTCAGCACTATTCAGCACTGCTTAATCCCCTTTTGTGTCCGTTTTGGAAGGACGGCTGGGATTTTGCAAGTTGGTTCATGCCATATTCACAGCCTTTGCGGAGAAGGAAGGTGAAACCACACGTGGAAAGGTGTGGGTTGTGGAGGGTGTGTGCATGTGTGCTTCATCTTCATGAGGTGTTCGTGTAATGTTAAGAGAAATATATCTGAGTGATGCTAGCAACTTAAGCAAAGAAATTGGTGGTGAAGTCTGAGAAATCTCTGCTGACATTCAGGCTTTAACCCAGGCAGTTGTGCCAAGAGATCCAGAAAAGGCTTAATGGCAGGAGATAATGCTGCTGTGTCAGCACACATTTTCAGCCCTGGCTGTGAATTTCCTGGCTTTTGTGTACTTGAGTTAAACCCTGATGTTAGAAGCCCATCACCCCCTCCAAATAAGTACCCTCAAACAAAGGGAGAACCAAATCCCAGCAGTTTGCTACTTAGTGGACGAGACCGGTGGGTAATAACGTGTTCAGAGGCATGAACCTGATGAACACGGAGAGTGATGTTACAGTCCATGGGCGACCTGTTAAACCTGCAGTAGTTTGGGTCAGTATGAACTGAAATTCTCAGAAAAATATATTTAGTTCATGGATCAAAGCTAGAGCTAACGAGTCCTTGGGAGTCAGAGGTGCAGCCACCAGTAACCTTTGTGCTGGTAGCAAAACATATGTGTGTGCTGAAAAAAAAAATCTTCCTTAAGCAATTGTTTGGTTGTAGCAAATGCAGACTGCAACCAAACACTTTCATATTCATGATGACTGTATAATCTAATTACTGCAGCAACTTAGCTATGGCTTTTTTGTACTTTGCTGTTTAGTCCTTGCACTCTGCAAGTTCCTAGGCGGGAGTCATAACCCCTGTTATGTCCTAGGCACTGGAAATGCCACATGAGCTCTGGCAGCACAGTTAACGGTGGCACCGAGGGCATTCACCGTCTAATGAAACGCAATCATTCTGACAGCACCAAAACAAGAAGATAGATACTGGAAAGAATAACAAAGATACCTAGAAACATTTCAGCAACAGCAGGATTTGATTTTGAGACTCAGATTCTGTGCTGGAATCCATTAGGTTTGATCCCCAGGTGTCCTACTCCCTCAATCTCCTCTAACAAGAAACATTCAAGAGAAAGGAAAGGGAAATCTCACTCTTGAACTCGAAGCTGTAACTGGTGTGTGAGTGAATCTTTCTAATCCAGCAAAGCAGACACAGAGGGAAGGGTTTATCTTCTGCCTCAGCCAAGCCCTTCTCAGTGTCTGCAGTGAGAAAATGTACAAAAGTGTAATGTTCTTGGTAATCCAGGCTGTGTGCGTGCCTTGAGGTAGTGCTGGGACAGCTGTGCATTGCGTGTGGTGTATTGACACTGTTGGCAGCCCATCTAAGCTCAGCCATCCTGCTGGAACTCCTGTATCTGAGGGTCTGATGCCAAATGGGGTGATGCCAGTTGTGTCCCTACCGATTATTCCCCTGGTGGATTCTTGCTGTGACCACTGTTAAGGCTTCCAACTGTGGTTGGAAGCGTGGCCTTGAGTATCAGCTCTGCAGACCTAATAAACTGGAGAGGTGTTTTGTGCAAGGTGGGTTTTCTGGGTTTATGTGATAGTTGCTGGAGAGAAATGTGCACTCCAGGGTGCAATTCTCCTCCTGATGTGACATTAAAAATAGGTCAGATGACTCAGGTCCTAAAGCTTGACCACGAGCTCTGCAGAGACAGGATGACTAGCTCAGATTGTAGTTACTTGATGAGAATAGGACTTGTACCTGGCTTAGATGAGTGTGGGCTTGGACTTGTGCTTAAAACCAGTCTTAGCAGTGGTAGTGCTTTGATGGAAGAATGAATATTTTTATTTCCACTACCTGTGAAAAAGTTGCATACTCAGTTTGGAAAATGAACAACTTTCCCTTTTGTTTGTTTCTGATGTTGTACTATGGCAAAGTTCAGAAGTACCATTCTGCATTCTTTTGGCATTGGAGATTTCTCCAGTTGTGTTTACCTTTGTCCTACCTTTGCAGCAAGCACCGCCATGGGTATGTATGACCACCTGTTTGCCCTCTCCCTTGGAACTGTCATGGTGCCCTTGCTACTAAATGGTTTTGTGGCAAATGGTCTGTAGGAATAAGAGTGGGGTCATCCATCAGTTGTAAATCAAGGGTTCTGTGAGCGTGTTTGATTTGCAGAGCTGATCCCTAAAAAAACCTGATCACTCTGGTTGTGCACTGCTTACCATTATGAGTGATGCTTGCAGTCCACAGTGAGGAATACTGTACAGGGCCCATGAAATTACAGCTTAGGTAATTATTCTGCCTTTGTTTAGTAGGGTTTGAATGGCATGTGTGATTGGAGATGTGAAGAGGAAATCTGTCCACAAGCCAGTTCTTCTTTTAGATCACCTTTGCCCCCTGTATCCAGATTGCTGGACAGAGCCTTTGGTCCTACTTCCATCTTTCACCTTACACCATTGTAAATGGGTTCAGGTAACACCAAGTGTGCACCACAGCTGGTCAGGATAACTATAAAGTGACTGCCACACTTTAATACTGAAAATGCTTCCGAAAAGCTCCTTTTCTGTGCAAGGCAGTGTCTGTGTGCTTTTGCATACACAGCTGACTTTGGAAGCTGGTATTTCACGGATGTGTGCATTCAGATGCACAGTTTGGAGAGGGACTGATGGGGCTGACCCCGCTGTTCAGAGGCTGCTGCAGCTGCATGCAGTGTTTTGGTCTGGAAATCTTCAGCTTTATTTCACTCAAGGAGTTCAAAAGTCCACAAACTACCAGCACTGTCAAGTGGAAAGAAGGAAATGAAGCGTCTTCCTCACCTCTTTTTTTGTGAAACTGTTACAAACCCAAACCTCACTGAGTCAAACAATCACCTTCTACATATTTTTCTCCAGTGGGCCTCCAACTTCTGAGTCATATGCACAGTAGAGATACTTCACGTAGCTTCCATGTAAACATACAGATCGTGTTTTCAGTGAAACCAGAATACACTAAATTAGAAAGTCAGGTTTGTTCCACGTTACTCTGCTTATGCCTGTTTACACTGAAAACACAATTTGGCCCATTCTTTCCTTGAGTTTTTAAATAAGTGGAATATCTATTACCCTTCACCTCTGTAGTACTTCAAATAATGCAGATAGATATAACAGCTGTAATAAGGGGGATGTTTTGTCAGTGATTTGTTGGTATACAAGAGTTATTTTTAACAGAAAAGAAAGCAGAGAGATTGGGTGAAGCTCCATCTTTGAAGATTTCACTACAGAGTTGTAGTTTTCATTGTTGGCTTCCATAGTGTGTGGCTTATTCTCTTTCTCAAGGCAGTGGTGGACACAGGCTTTTTTGATTGCTCTGGGGTATGGGTGGTAGCCTGCCTGGGAGCCAGCTCTAAACTATGCAGAGCAGGGATTGCATCATCTACATATTTAAGTAAATAAAAGTACTTAAAAACAAATAAACAAACCCCCCCCAAAAAGCTGGGGCAGCAAAAAAACCATCTTAAAGAGGGCATGAGAGGAGGCCGGAATGAGGATCCTCTTTTCTCAGTTTCTCCTTCTCCACAAGGTTCTTTTGGATTGTGGAACCTGATGAAAAGGAAGATACGGGAACCTTGTAGTGGTCCCCAGTGCAGCACTTCTGCATTGGGCCACATGTAGTAGAAGTTATCAGTCTGACAGACTTGGAGAAAATTGTAGCTTCTCATAACTCCATAGGCTGCTTGGAAAAAAGTACCATTTATTGGATATAATATTACAGAGCCTTAAGGGTGAGCCATGGTGTGTTGTTCAATAGCTGACTTCTGTCAGACAGATACAAGTCTTCATTTTGGAGAGCAATGCTTCCAGGCCATACAGAGAAACATCCAATAAAGGTTTTAATCTGTGGGAAGCTGAATTTCCTCCGTGTTTTATGAGACCCAGGTGTACTTAATTCCCATGTATCTGTCAAAATACTTCATAGGTGAATTGAAGTAGCATCTTGGCTTTGTGGTGACCCCATGTTTTGGGGACTGTTTCCTTCCTGGGAACATCACAAGGAAAAGCAGAGGGAGCAGAGATGTCCAGTGTCTTTGTTGCACTTGGTCAGTCACTTGCCTTTCAGTAGTATCTCTTTTTCCAGGCCTCTATGCTAAATCAAGAAAAACCAATCCACCTAGCATCTCATGGGCTGGCCCCATGCACAGCCTGTGTGATACGAGAATCATAGAATAGAATATGAAGTTGCATCACCTGGTCCAGCCTTTCCTGGCAAAAACACAGTCGGGGCAACATTACCAGTACGGTGTCCAGCCAAATCCTAAACGTGTCCGATGTTGGAGGATCTACCGTTTCCCTGAGGAAATTATTCCAATGGCTGATTGTTCTCATTGTGAAAAATTTTCCTCTTGTGTCCAGTCAGAATCTCCCCACAAGTAAAGGCCTGTGGACATGTCGCAGGCACTCCAGGCATGTCTCCTTTTGCCTCCCTGTTGGGAAAAAGGTTCCAGTTGCCCATCTGCTTGAAAGGGGTCTGCAGGATGCTTTGAAACCAGTCATGAGAGTTTAATTTTGAGAAAAACCAGGATGTGAGAGAAGAGGTGGGTGTGAACAGGGGGCATGGGGTGGGAGAGAGAAGCAGCCCAGGCTGTTTGTGTAGCCCACTGGGGATTGAGTGGTGTGGTGCTTGGGGAACATTAGAGCAGTGAGGGCTTCAGTATCTCTGAAACGAGAAAAGAGTCTGGTGTATTGTGCTCACGTTCCTGAATGAAACTATTTTATAGTGATTCTGGTAAAAGGTTTTAGGGCCAAAGAGAAAATGGGAATGTTTCAATTCTCTTTACAAGGATAGTCTATTTGCATTAATTCTTTTGTGTTACATTGAAGGGAATGTCCTGGCAAAATGCCATTTGAAAGGATTATTTTAGAGTTTAAATGCATCTGGCCAATCCCTTCTTTCTTCCCTTCACCTCCAAGAAGAGCAGGGAAATGCATACTAAAAGGCTTCCTAGCTATTTAGGGGCATATGAGTAAAAATTAATTTGAAAGAATTTAAGGCTTACAGAATGGAAAACATTTGCTTCTGCAGTTCATTGCAGCTGAAGAAATTTGTTATATTTACATCCCACTTTTCAGTTTTGGTGTGAAGTGCTAGGACACAGGTTTATAGCTTGAAAAGGGAAGAAGCTTGGCTTGGATGGTCATGCTTATTATACAGTCTTGTCCAGGTCTCCTTTCTCTCCTCGTCTACAACCCTTGTGAAGTTGTTTTTATTGAGATTTTGATGTATGTAAATTCTGCAAAGCAGTGATGAATTGAAAGTGAGTAATAATTTAGCACTTGATTTTGAGTAGTACTCTTGACACAGTGAAATTAGACTTTTATTGCATTCTAATTTTAATATATTTTAAAAAGAAAGGAGGATAATTGACTGTTTCTCACAGAATTTTATAAATGGATTTGTAACTGCTAGTGGCTCCAAAAAGAAATAAACTTGAATGAGGCATAAGAGGATCTGCTCTATGACTTTTGGCAGAAGATAAGTAATGCTGCAGTCTGAACAAAACTACCATAGACCATTCCTAATTTTTTATTCACCTGAGACCATACTGTGTTCTTGTTGTAATTGCTTATGAAGAGATGGAAAAGTCAAGAATATTAGTACTTTCTACTGTGACTTATCAGGCGAACTTGATTGGGATTGAATACCACCTGTCCTGCTCCTTAAACCTAAAGCTGTAGTTTGGGAGCTGTATATTCACAGTCAACTGGCTTTCCATTTTCTCCATGTACCCCTGCTGATCTTGCAAAGTTGATTGTTGGTTTTGCCACTGCCCTCCTTTGCTATATGCAGTAATCACAGACTGAGGGCTTGCTTGTGTAGCACATTTAGTTCTTAAAAAAATATTTAAAGCTTGTTTCTTTCTTGATGTTCATCTCTGGTACCTTTTGACCTCACAGTGAAGGAGCAGCAGGGTCCAGCAGCAGTTCTGATGAGAGAGGCAATAGCACAGAACTCTTGCACTAGTTAAGATCACAGGGTCCTTCAAACAGAGGGGAAGCTTCTGTCCTACCAAAAAAGGCCTCCTGGTAGGTAAGCATAAGTGTGCTGTTCTGAGATTTTACGTCTGGTTCTGTCGTTCAGGTAAGGTGTCTCATGCAGTGTCACCAGGCCTCTATATTGCCAAAATAGATTACTTTGAAACTGTAAGCCAGTTTGACAGAACAGTTATTTTTGATAATTTCTATTTCAAAAAAGTGTTTTCTTCTCATGCAATACATCATAATTTTCTCCCCAAAATAAGGTGATCAACACACACAAAGATACACTTTTTACCAGCATAGACATGTGAATATTGATAACATGCTGTCCATTTTGTTTGTGATGTTTAGGAAGTATTTCCTCAGTAGGAGAGAAAAGAATAAAAATGTAGCTTGTAAAGCCTGAAAACCACCCTGACATGCTACTGGTCCAGCAGCCACCTTGTCTAAGCACGAGGCCAAGGTTTCTCAACTCCTCAGTCAGATCTGTGTGGAGTGGTGCTGGGATCCATAAATTAAGGTTATTCAGCAACATGGTCATTAAATTCCATTTGCCTTTCATGCTGCGTTTATCATAAAGAGCCATGTAGAACTGAATATACAAACAAGAAAATTTCTTAATTTTAGGAGCAGTTCTTATTAAAAAGAAAAGGGAGGGGGGAATCCAGAGGAAATAGTGCAAAATACATTTATTTTTTTTTCCAAGGGAAACAGTAATGAGAAAGAGTTAGGTCATTGTGGAAAAAAATACCCACATAAAAGATCTTTTTTAGCAAGGACATGGAAACAGAGCTTATCTTCTTGTACAGCTTTGCCTAATAGATAAGGCTGGAAGCGGGTTCAAATCCCAGCTCTGCTGGAGATTTTTGGTCAACTTAGGCCTCTCAGTTTGTGCCTTTGTAATTTCTTTTTGCAAAGAGAAAATATTACAGTTTGTCCTTGGTTCAGAGTAGAGATGAGGGGCTTGTGGGGCCCCCTGGTATGGTACAGTGCAGGTACCCACCTGTGCAGGAACTTAGGATCCAAGGGTTGTTCTGTTCACTCCTGTGTTCTGACCGAGACACTTTTACCCTCCCATAGCAGACTGTTGTTACCAATCAATGGCAGGGATCTTGTACAGTTTAAACACCTCCCTTTCTCATCCCCAACTTCAGAGAAACTGAGTGACTGTGTTGGTCACTTTGGTACCTTTGAGCCAAGGTCCAGATGCTGGTTAATTAAGCCTTGCAGCAGACTTTTGGAGTGTCTGAGCATTATCCCAGCTTTTCAGGTGATGGATGAAGCATGGGGAGGTTGATTGGTGTCCTCAGGACTATACAGCCATATGAACAACCCAAGTCTCTTTGTATTCCTTCCTATATCTGAGGAAGGTTTAATGTATTTCATGCTACCAAACCCAACCTGTAAAGACTGGGTTAGTATTAGAAAAAGGGTTATCAAAGAGCTGGAAAATTGGAAGAGATACTGAGACTTTACTTGATGAATCAGGAGTCTTCAAGTCACAGAAAATGAAATCCTGCATGCTTGGTGTTACAGAACATAAATTTGCTAACCCAGTGCTGAGCCAAAGCCAAAGTGATGAGTAACAATGCTTACTTGTTTTTCAGTTTTCAGTATAACGTTGCAGTCTTTGTTTCCTCTTTTTCTGGTACTCGGTGTTTTTTGTAAGCACCAGAACAGCTATGGTGTTCTTTACAGTGTCATGAGTACAAGTCCTTGAAGTCCATGGCAATGTTGGGAGATGTAGTGGAGAATACGTTAGAAATGGGCCAAGCACACACTGGTGGGCTGAACTTATTACCACAATTGTAAACTGAGGGAGGATAAAAACAACTGAATGAGTATCTTAAGTTTTTATAAAGCAGATTTAAATTCAGCATCTAATGGATTTTCATAAGGAGTGAGCCCAAAAAAATGGAACACCTCAAAGCCTTCAGTTAAAACAAAGATGTCTTTAAGACTCACATTTCAATATCACACTGGGGAAGACCAGATTCCATATATGCTAAGGAAATTAACTGCAAAGCCCGGTGCTGCTTACTGATCCCCCAGCCTTCCAGGCCTACTAGAAATCTCCAAAAGAAGCAGAGAACTACAGGCAATCTATTGTGAAAGAAACCCAACAAACAACAAAAACAAAACCCCAAACAATTGCTAGAAAAATAAACTTGCTTTCTAGGTATCATTAAGGTGGTGATGGGGTCCACCAGTACTTGTAGCATCAAAAGCACCTGCCACAGGGTTATTCCCAACCCTACAGCTTCACATTCCCTTCATGCATCGCTGCTTAACAAGGTAAAAACCTTCAAAGGGTGTCCAGGTTCCTCCTGGCATTTTAGCTGTTGGTAAGTCGGAGTCAAGCAGAGGCTTTGTGAGCCTTCTATTTAAGCATCTTTTAATTTTCAAGTGGTGGTGCTAGGATTGTCGATACTTATTTTTTGCTGATACCATTTTTTTTCAGGTGTAGTCATTGTTTAATTAGTTTCTAAGTGAGGGAAGTAGTTGAAATCTGCCTGTTCTGAAGGGAAGAATATTGTGGGTTCATCTGTCAGTGAAAACTGAAAAAAATGATGTAGTTCTATTTAAAAGGCTGTTAACTCCTTGGTTAACCAACACAGTTCCAAGCAAAACTTGACCACAGCCTGTGTCTTCATACTGGCCACAGCTTTTGGTATCATCAGAGTACACGAAAAAAATATGTCATATTGACTCTTGTCCAAAAGCCAATGGTTAAGTTGCAGGCGGCTTCAAAATGCAGTTACTCCCTACATAAAAGATGTACAGTAGAAAATAGCAGCCTAATCATGTGGAGAAATAAAGCCAGACGAGACTATATTTTCAGTAGCAATTTAGTGCATGATTGATCTTACTGATAGCAGTAGTGTAGTGTTCATAGCTGAGTAAGCCCACCAGCAACAACTTGCTTGTAATGTGTGTGTGTTGGAAAAATGCAAAGAAAAATAAAATAAGTTTTAAGTAAAATTTGCATTTGTATTAGAAAATCAACATGTTACAGTTTAGCATGCTTAATTCCCTTTCCAAAACTCCTGTTTATGTGTTTGTTTTGCCATTCTCTCTGACTCTCTTGTGTCTGTTTGTCTTCATATCTCTAGTATATCTGTTTCTTTTAAGATTACCACCTGAAAGGCAAAACCAGTGTTTCCAGATGCAGTTGACTTTGCCCCCGTGTGTTCATTTGCTTTTGGAATTCCCTGTAATGCTTCCTACCCTCCCACCAACCTCTCTGGTAAGACAGCTGATAAAATCATGCAGCACTTTTACCTGTGAGTGTCCCAAAGCAGTTGTCCACTGCCTGGGTTATGCAGACAAGAAACCATTTAGAGGGGCACAGGCAAAGCGTGGAGTGGTGTGAAAGACTGGTCACCCCTGTGAAGACATGGTGGCTCTGCAGCAGGGCAGCTCTGAAGGGCAGCGCTGGTGTAAAATCGTGCAGCCCTGTGATGTGGGCTGGGTACCCGGAGCACGGTTTTGCTCTAGTAGTGCTTTGTGGTTGAGTTATGACTTCTGTGTTTGTGAGCAAAAGCTTCTTCTCCCTGATGATGTGAAGTTTGTAAGCTGAAGGAGGACTTTTGCCCTCTAGAAATTTGAATATGAAAGTTGTCAAAACCACCTGGCAGGGGTGAGAGAGAATTCCCTTCTTGCCCTGACCGCTCTTTAACAGTAACTGCATTTTCACGTATGTGTCTGAACAGCCATGGTAATCGTAAGCATGGTGTTCAGAAAGGCTCTGGCAGAGGTGGGAAGTCCTGATGGATACCTTCTCTTTTTCAGCTCTCCCTTCAGCGCTTCCTTTTATAATGAGGGTGCTCAGAGTAACTGGCATGCTTCAGTATTGTAAAATCAGCATCTTTATACTGGTTTATCCCTTTTCCAGTGCACAGCCTTTTTTTCCCATCCAAATTAAAGCAGTGGTTCTTATCTTCCTTGTCATCCTTTGCAAAGAGTCAGTTTGAAAACAGTTCTGGTAATAGCACTGAGTCCTGCATTGAGGCAGCAGTGGTCCACATTTGTGGGCAGCAGTGACCCTTTCCTTCAAGCTCCTTGTGCTGCTCTGGCAGTTCTGTACTCCTTGTCTACAGACCTTCAGAAATACAGTCACTGAGCTACATTTCAGGTCCAAGCTGTTGGCACCTGTGTTCACAAGCCTTAACATGGTCTGGCAGATTGATGTCTGCAAAGCCTGCCTTCTCTTTTGGTTTATCAGTGCTTCTTTGTGGCTGAAGGCATGCTGGTGGTTATAATTTGCTTCCCCACTGGACTTCTTTGCACCACTGAGACTGCCACCTTCTGCAGCCTTTTAAAATGCTGCTGCTATCAGCTGTTTGTGTATTGGCTTGTAGTAGAGTCGGTTTGTCCCCAAACCCAGACAGTAGGATGGCAAGGCTAAGGCACAGCATGCTTTCCCTTCTACTGGGAGTGCACACATGTTCAGGTGTGTAGTTTGGCTCAAGTCTGGAGCACCTAAAATAAAAAGGTCCTACTGCCTTGTATGTCTTCATGGGATCTGGCAGAGGTAAGACTGAGCTCGTCCTAAGCAGTGGGGCTGATAAGAACCTGATGTGCAGCTGGGATATGGCACCAAGGACAAAAGTGTTCATGTTGCTGGATAAAAGACGTGATTGAGCCTGACCGTTATTTGTAAGTACAAAAATTCAAATGCTGTAATATTAATGATAGTATCTTGGAGCACAGAATGGACCCAGTGTTATCTAGATCCAGACAGCCTTAACTTTGAAACAACCTTCTGCATTTTTCCCATTTGGTTATATCCAGGTATTGTTTATCTTCCTAAACTTTAGTTTTGATCTGTTTTGTGCCAGGATTGTGTTGCTGTTGTTGAGTTTGTTTGGGTTTTTGTTTGTTTGTGGGTTTTTTTTGATGTCTGCAGTAGTTATGCCCAGATCTCTACATTAATAACACTGATTCGGTGTTTTCATAAAGGCCTTATGTATTTCAGTTCCACTTGGGAGGATATCTAGCTTTTGAGCATGTATTAGACTGTCACTGTGGGTCATAAGTTGTTGTTGTACGCTGTTCACAAACTGCCTTAAGATTTGCATTCTTTGAACTGATGAATAAAATGAGTGATTACGTTCTGAGTAAATTCAAGCTTTCTATCTTACTGCTGTTCCTTTGAGGAGCGGCAGGCCTGATGTTGCATGTTGGATTTTGAGTGCATGGCATGTGAAGCTAATCTCATTTCATAGGAACTTACTCTACAGCCGTTTATTGTGAGGTGTTACCTTGTGGCCTGGAAACAGCAGGTTGTTTCAGCTTAGTTAGCCTAGTGGCTGCAGTTCTTCAAGACAGCCCTCTCAGGTCGAAAGTCCACGGTTTGCACAATGGGCTTTAGACTGCTTTCAGTTCTTTTTGTATTATTTTCTCTCCCTTTTACTCATTCATGAGCGCCACATCATTTTTGCTCTGGGAAGAAGAAAGCGAGTTATTTCCTTTGGAACGTATCTTTCTCTGCGTAAAGAAGCTTCCAGTATTTCTGATTCCTGCTGTTACACTTCCATCACTGGATCAGCTTCTGTTTTGTTATACAACGTCTACTTTCAGATTTGCCAAACAGGGCAGTGGTGAGCTATACAGACTGTTATAGGACATCCTCATCTATTCCTGTTCTGGTGTATAATGTAGATCTAAAGCTGCAGCACGTGGCTGACAGGTCTGGATGAGTGGTCGTTGTGTGTCACAACAGTAGGGTGCTCTGGTGTGTGCTACCTCCATCAGTAATTTCTTCTGATGTCTGTACACAAGACATGCTGAGATCTGTACATGAAAGTGTTTAACATCTCTGAGATGTATAAAGTACCTGCTATTAAAGACCAGTTTGTAGTGCTCTGAATGCATCTTCTAAAACGTGAGTACTTCATCCAGGATGGGCAACTAATCCCCTGGTTTAGACATTGAAAAGAGAGAGCTCCAGAGGCCGGTGTTGCCTCCTCAGGTTGGTATCCACATAGTTTACATCCATGTCACTATAGCAGATGGAATGAACTGGGTTTGGGGGAAACCTGTCTCTTTCTTTTGGCTCAGAGAGCCTGTATAGCTGACTTACAGTGCCTGACTTTCAGGTGGCTAAAGTTAGGTGTCAGAAGACCCATCCTGAATGTCTCACTCCAGCAGTGGATCCTGAATGAAGTTCCAGACCTTTACTTAACAAGTTTGTCTCTCATAAAATTGTTTTAGTTTATAAGCTGTGGATACTGTGGTTGTAATTGTGTTTTATTTTGAGGGAATTTTAAGTACCTTCCTCTTGCCTAGCCTAGTTGTGTTTTCCCTGTTCATTGGAGCTTATCTTAGAGAAGCACATCTAGAATGTGTGGAGCTTCTCAGAAAATGAACAGAAGGAGATTTCTGAAATGTCTGTTGTGAAGGGAAAGAGGAGCATTTTCTGTGAAGAACGTAGCAAAAATTAACAGTCATAAAGCAAACTACCATCTGAAATGCTGAGCTTTTGGGAGGTTTCAAAAGACCAAAGGAGATCATGGAAAACAAATCGTTCTACTAATGTAGGACACAGCTTAGTCCATGAAAGTTACTAGTTTTTGGAAACTTTTTGTAATCATGTCAAACTCCTTACTAAACCATCTGGACTTTTTTCCTTTCTTGGCTCGGTTAGTATGTGTAGCCTCTTTTATTTGGCGTGAATAGCACGGGGGCTGAAACAAAAGACTCCAGAGAAGGCCAAGGAGACCTTTTCCAAAGATCAATTCTACTAAGAGATCATGTGAGGCAGAGTTTTGCCCCAGTTTGGGAAATTACAGAATCTTAAGGAGCTGATGTGGCAAGTAGCGAAGGAGCAAGAAACAATTGTGCTAAATTGGGTGCAGGTGCGGGGAGAGAGCTGAACTTCACCCGGAGTAATTCCGTGAGTCGCGTGTGTGTGTCTGCCTCCCAGCAGCACAAACGAAAGAACATTAAAAACTCGATTATCTAATTAAGATAACAAGGCATTTGAGGAAGGATCTTTCCCATCTGGATGATTTTATTGGATCAACTAAATTGTATGACTTTGTCTGCCTTGATTGAAGGCTACGGCCTGTGGAAGAAGATGGAAGAGGTGGCTTGGAGTGAGCTCCTAATTGCAGAATTCAAATCCAGATCTCTTGCATCTGTGAAATTAGAGGAGTCTGGGCACACATCTGATGAAGGTGTTTGGCTTATTTGGAAGTGTGTCTTTCTTTTTCCTCCAATGTTGTTGACTTGTTCAAGATTCAACTTACTTTGAAATGGCTGGTCCCCTGCAGTTGTCAAATGTCAGGGTAAGAGTATTGGAGGGGAGTTATTGTGTTTTGAGCTTATATAGATCAAAGATATTTGTATGTATGTGAGTGTATGTGTTCTTCCTTTTCTCCCGAGCTGTCAGATTTCATGTCACGTGTCATGGGAGTGGGGAAAAGATACTGCTTGGGGATGAGAGAGGCAGCAGGTATGGCCATATATATATTGACAAATGCATTTGAAATGCCTGTCAGAATAGAGCCTTCTCTCTGAGGTAGAGGGCAGCTGTCTGCTGCTGACTTGAGAGGTGTTTATGAGCAAATAAATCTTTGTCGTCTTTCCATCTGCTAATGTGGATGTGCTAAATCGGTGGAAAGAAGTAGGAAGGAGGTACAGGTGACAGTGTTTTGCCCAGTTTCTTGTCTCTTCAAAAAGCTGCCATCAGAAATGTTTTTCTTACCACTTCTAAAAGGTTGTTAAAGTACTGGAAAAGAGAAGAGTTGTATTGCTAGACTGAGTCAAAGTATGATCTATGTGGAATGTTTTTATAGTAATAAGCCTAGTGTGGTCCTAGACACCAGTGAAAAGGCAAACACACTTGCCAAGGAAGCTTTTCCCTTGTTTGTCCTGTGGTTTTTGGTCTGCTAATTAGGCCAGTTGGTTTATTTGAACTCTACAGAGATTTGTTGAAGTGTGTGCTTACAAAAGAAAGCTCGGCCATCTCCCTGCAACAAGATGGCAGTTCTGAACAAAAGTATTGTTCTTTCTTGATTCCTGGTTGTATTTTTACAAGACGATGTGATGCATGCCGGTTCCCTTTGTAGAAACCTCTGTTATTTCTAATAAATGTCAGAAGTCTGGTGTAGAAAACTGGAATAAAAGATATTCACAAGTTTGTGACTGTTTGTGAATGGAATGTGGATCATTGCTTTCAGTCAGAGAGAGACTGGATATTTAATTTATAAGAGATGGTTCCAATTAAAATGGTTCTTGTTTTGATTTTCCTTTTGTATTAGAAAATGCAGAGACTGTTCTGTAAAAGTTGTACTACAGCACAAATATATCTATAGTTTCTCCTTCTTCATAGCTCTTCACCACTTATTATAAATCACTGGATCAACAGTGTCTGACTCTACCTGCAGTTAAGAATTTATCTGTATTATTCTGGAGCTTCTTCTTTTTCCCCAAGGTCTAAACTGGCCATGGCTTCATCAGATTAGATGGAAAAAGAAAACTTACACTCATTACATAGGTCCAAGTTCAGGACCAGGGGCCATGATCTGTCTACATTCCGTCATTCATTATTTTGCCCCTACATCTAAAACAAAAATTGGTGCATTCTTGCCGAAAGGCAGATTTAATTCCTTGGCACTCCACAAGGTTCCTTCCTCCCACTGCCAGCTGTTCAGAAAGTATCTTGCTATTAAAGATGTTCATGCTATTAAAGATGTCCATGTTATATGGTCCTTCACTGTGTTCCTTATTTCCCATGGTCTCTAGGCGCTGGTATTGTCTGATTTGGGATCTGTTGCTTAAAATAGCCATTCCCTCCAGAGCTGCCCAAGAGGGAAAGTGCTGTGCCCAGTGATTAGAATTTATAGGATTGGTACTTTGCTGTCAGTGCAAATGTTTGAAACACATAAAGAATAGGTCTTGTGCTAATTAGAAGCTTATTATATGGTTAGATGTCTTGGTTAGACCAAGAAAACAGATGCAAATTTTTAAAACTGAATATTTTAGAAATTACTTTCAGTTGTTTTCAGGTAGGAAAATGGGTAAGAAGGAACTATTCTTTTTTTGTTGTTGCTTTTTTTTCCCTTCTCATAACTTTGGCTATAGGTATTTGAGGGGTTTTTTTAGGGAAAAACTCATCTTGTTGCAAAAGATTAGTCTATTGCAAACACTAGGCAGACATTTGTACAGCAAAAATGTTAAAGCATGAGATAATATGTTTGGAGATACTGGGAAGGAATTTGTCTTGTTCAGCATCTTCTAGAAAACAAAAAAGGAGTAAAGGTTGTTTCATGCCTCTTAACTTGTTTTCACGGTCATTAATTTAACTTTAATTCTTTATTTTCTGTTGGTACCTTGAAGATGGATTTTAATGAACCACTTTGATACATTTTAAAAAAAAAACCACCAAATTTTGTAATACTGGCAGTAGATTGCAGGTCTGCTGTTAAATAAAAATGCCATAGTTAATAGAAGTTTAAAGTTCTTATCACCCCTTTGCCCTTGATGAATTTGAATTTATACTCAAACTGTGCCGCATATCCATGTTTCAAATTAATTTCTGATGCACACATTTTTCTAGGCCATACATTTGAGTCTCTTCTGGCTTATTGAAGTTTCAGTCCTGAGTGAAGTGACCATGACAAAATCCATCCTCTGGGGTTGGGGGTGGTGGGAAGGAGCCTGGACTCCTTGTGCAATGAAAGGGAATTTAGTGAGAGGTTCCAATTTCTCTCCAGAGTTCGTTACATTTCCTAGCAAAGGCCAGATACTTGTTACAAAAAACTTTTAATTGGATTGAGTATGCTTGCAAACAATCATGGGGATAGTAACAAAGAGCTGTCAGAGTGGATGGACAATGCCTTGTTCTGAGCTTCAGGATACATGACAGTCCCGTGCTCATTATGAGCTGATGGGGTGTTTCTCTATGGTTAAGGTTGCAACTACTTTCCCATTGTATTTTGTTTCAGCAGGTTATTTGTTTTGTTGTATGAGAAAACTTGGATTCGAAGATGTCTTTGTTAGCTAACTTTATTTGTAACAAAGCTTTTCTTGTGTATTTCCAGTGCTAATTGAGGTCCATCAGTGGCTATATGATTTAATGGCCTTAATAGGAATCTATGAGCACAAACAAAACAGAATGCTATAAATCACAGCATGTGCAGAGAAATGTAATTCTCTTTCTGTGGAGAGGTAAAGAACAAAATTACTGAGCTGTATTATATTGCATACCCTGCAGGTCATCTGAAGAACTGGGATTTCAATAGAATAATGTCACATAAACAGAGTAGAGTACAAATATCAGTGACTCCTTTGTTTCCTTTGTGTGGCCATAACCAGTACTGCTGCTGTCGGAGAGGCACACGCACAGGTATACTGACAGCGAGTTGGTTGGGCACGTTTGGTAGCAAATAGCGTCGTAAAATAACTGAAGGTAAGTTGCTTTTCAACCATCCACCTGCCCTTGATTCTGGTAACCAAGGTAACTTACTTTTCTTGGGACAACCTCTTATTTATCTATTTATTTATTTATGTGTTGTTAAGTAGGTGGCAACTGTGCAGAAATTTTTACTGGAAAATGATGAGAACTGCTATGTAATTGCTGATCTTCCTGAGGCATGTGGAATATTATTTTTCAACATGCTATATTTTAGTGAATGGACTGTAAAATCAATCTTTTTCTCCATTTGCTAGCAAGACAAATTTTAAATTTAAAAAAGAAATACAGCCAACATTCGCAGACATATGCCAGTAAAGACTGCAGTTGAATAGGTGTGATTTCCTATCTTTTCTCTTTTGACCTTGTTAGCTAGAAAATCTAGGATGTCATCTCAGACTAATTGTGTTGCTGGAGTGTATGCATTTTACCAGACTGAGGGATGTCTTTTGATGTACATAGAGATTTAATTATCAATATATCTCTTGACAGCATTTCAAGAATGTTAGAGAACAGGACTAGTGTGCTATTTTTTAAGCTATCATTGACATCTTCAAACTCCATAGGATGTTGACAATGCATGGTATTATGTAAAATTCCGTGGTTTGATATTGAGAGCTACTGTCAAGACTCAGAATTAAAAAAAAAATTGCAGAAGGAAGGAAAGAAGCTGTGGATGGCAGGTTATTTCTTCTTGAAATAATGTGTCAGGAAATGTGTATTTTATTGCTTCTCTTTGCATCCTCCTCATGCCTTGCATGCAGAACTACCTGCTGTATCTTCTGTGTTGCCTCTTCCTGAAGGGAAACCCATGCCTCGTGCAAAGGTCAGCTGCAAAAGTTGGTAAGATGCTAACCCATATCAGTCTGTGTGCTGTTTCCTGCTCTGTACTCGGAATTTATGGAAAAGGAAGTCAGCTAGTTGCTCTAATGGGAAGCATGCAGAGAGTCTCAGTGTGGGGTGGATGCAACTAAACATCTAAAGAGCAGAGCAGTTCTGGCTGGTAACTGGGATCAGCTCTGAAGAGCAGGAGGTTCACAGGAGGTGAGCAGGGTTTCCTTTAATCAAAAAGAAATAGCACTTTATCTTCAAGTAGATTGCAAGTTTTTATCTTCGGTTTGTATTTGTAGTAGGAAGAAGTGAAATTTTATATTAATGAAGTTGCAAATTTGTATTTGGAATACTTGGGATGAGAGGGTAGGGAAGAAACAAGTTTAAAAAACAACTGCAAAATAAATTGGGACATTTCTACTTACACATGCAAAACCAGAACCTAGGACTTGAAAACAAAAGAATTATAATTCTCACTGAAGTGCTCTTACCTTTTGATATGGTATAATGCCACATAGGTCCTTGAAAGAAAGTGCAATAAACCTTCTGTCTTTTTTCCTTTGTTCCAATAATGGTTTTCCTTTGTTCCTAAATAGTTGTAAACCATTTAGGATTAACATTTGTAATCTGGTGCTATTTCCTGGATTGAAGTGTCACTGTGTAAAGTGTTCATGTGTGTTTGCTGTCATTCCTCATTACTTGGTGCAGGCATTGTTGGCAGTGCAGCTTTGCCTCGCTCATGCTGCCTTGGTGTGGACAGGAAGGTCCTCTGCCTCAGCTGCAAATATTACAGTTTCAGGCCACAAAAGCAGAACACTTTTTTTTTTTTTTCACAGAAACGGTTTGATATGGTAAAGATCAAAATATGGTGTGATTCCAAAAGAGGTATACAAACTTCCTTGTTCTTGGCATGAAAATATTACTCTCTGGAAACACCTTCCGTGTCAAGTGATGGATATGTTCCTGTGATTTATGTAAGTGATTGTCAGGAGGTTTTGTGGCTCATCCAGTTTTAGCAGTCAAGTACTCTTTCCCTGTCACTTATGACATACTTGATGAATTTTCATGATTAGCTAATGTGCTTTGTAATTGTCAAAACTTTGTAATGGTATTCCTTGGAAATATGGAGAAGGGGAAAGTCAACTCCACCTCACAGTTTTTCTGTACAGCCCCTCTTTTCTTCAGTTCTCTTATTTACCCTGTCCAGCAGCCTTTGGAAACCCCTCAGTTAGCTTTGGTTAACTCTCTCTCAGATTCCTTGTCAGTTTTCTCAGATTGCTTTGTCAGTTCTTTAGCGAACAACTCTACTATTCTTGACTTGGACACAGGAATACCTCAGTGCAGGAATATATTCCTTGTATTTAACAGGATGGTTTTGGTAGTAAGACACAGTGCTGCTGAGAATGTGACTCTTGTATTTCCATTCCATGTTTTATCACTTGTGTTTTCTACAGAAATGCTGATAAAAGGTGTTTTTTTTCCCCTACACACAACCTTTTTAGATGCCCTCTTGTCTCTGTTTTGAGTCTGCATGCACCTCATTGCCTTGCTGTCCCTTGGACACTCCAGTGACCTGTCAAGTATGTCTTCTTTGTCACCAGAGAGATGGAGTTGTTTATGGTGCCTTGTATAAATCTTTAAATGTGTGATTCCGTGATTTCTGGCTTGGTGACAGGTGAGGCCCCTAATGGCCAACCTCCAGGGAAGGACCCCACCATTACAGGCAGCAAGGCCAGCACCTCCCTGCTGCTCTCTCTGCCCCCATCACTTATCTGTCTGCAGTGGCCGGTGATAATTACAGTGCAGGAAACTGGGAAGAAAGGGAAATGCAAAGGAGCCTCGTGGCCCTGCTTTGGGTCTCCTATGCTCTGGAGAAAGGCAGAGAAGGCACCACAGGGTTTGCCTGGCCAGCTCCAGGGTCAGCTCCGGCCGATGGACAAGCGGCTGTGCCCATGCTCGCTGGGCACTTGTGGTTTCACCCCTCTGGGGAGAGCTGGGCCCCAGCTTGTGCGGGCAGTGCGAGGGGTGCTCCTGCCTCTGCTCTAAGTCTATGTGCCTATTCTTTATGCTAGGCTCCCTCTGAGAGTGCAGGATTGCTTCCTGAAAGGCAGAGGCATCATGTTAACCCGCTGTGTCCCCAGGGCTGGCCAGCTGTACCAGCTGGGTCCCCCAACATCCCTCCCTGGCACTGGGTGTGCAAGGTCCATTGTGCCCCTCTGCCAGGCTCAGCCAGATGCTGTGTGTGTACTGGGCTGTCACATGGAGCTCCTGAGGGCAGGTGTTTAGAGATCCCTGTTTGATATATGACTGGTGTTTGAGGGGAGAATGCAACACTGCACCCTGAATAGCTCTGAGGATGTATTTTATCAGTTGTTTTCCCTCCTACCTTCCATTTCAAATATTTGTGTGAACTTAAATCCTCCCATGAATTTGTCTGAAGGAAACACAGGTCTGCTATTCTTGAATCTCACTAATGACATCTTCTGGAGGCAGGGGCTCTGGGTGCTGGGAGCAGGATGCCACCCCGTGCCAGCAGCACAGCATCCATCAGGAGTGCTGTGGAAGTGAGACCAAGCAGTCAATGCTGCCATCATCACATACTTGACCTGGGCCCTTCTATGCGCTGGGGACACCAAGAAGTTACTGATGGTAGCAAATGGTGCAGCGCTGCTTGTTGCTAAAAAAGTGTGATTTTTTTTTTTTCTGGTTCTTTTTTTTCCCCATGGATAAAGTTTTGGAATTGAAGGCTTTGTTCTTGAAAAGTCCCCACAAAAATAAAATCTCTGAGAGGAGAAACTGGTGGATGTGCTTTCTGAATTGCTTACATAAATAACTAGAAAACTCATTTTCTTGTCTCTTCAAAGTATCGCAGGTCAGTATATCTGATGGGGTGCGGTGTTCCAGGCTTTTCTCCTGGGCTATGCAAAGGCCAGTGTGTAATTATGCCAGTCTGTTTGCAGGAAAGTTGAGATGGTGAGACCTATTAGAACCGTTTGTGAATGTAAGAAAATATATCTTCTTCTGGACTCTCTACAATGTTTAACCTGCTTCTTTGTGCCTTCTTCACCAAAATCCACTTGATTTTGTGTCTGAAATCTAGACTCGCTAAACTCCATGAATCACATGGTGAAGTTGCTTGCTTTGTGAAAGGGCACTAGAATAATTTTAAAATTTTGAGAACCAATACTCAGAATGAAATTTGAAAATAAATGTTCGTAGTGGAAGTTCCCCAGCACAGCTATTATTAGGTGACTGCTGTTCAAAGCTTTTGACATTTTTACTGTTGGTTTAAATGGGGATGGATGTGTGCTAGAGCTGGCTCCTTCTGAAAATTCAACTCATACAACATTATAGGAGACATAACATAAAAAGGAAGAGCAGTGGGGAGTATTTTAAGGAATGCAGAGCAAGTAGCAGTGAACAATAACCAAAAGCTTTTTAAAATCCCATAACCTGAACTTTGATTTTGATGCACCTTACTGCAGATGCTGTTTAAAAAGATGTCATTTTAGCAAAGGAAGGAGCAAAGCCCTCTCCTTGTAGGTGAGTTAAGCATCAGAAGTGGTTTGAATAGAACTTGAAATTAAAAAATTAAAATTAGTATTGAAGAGATTTTCTGATTTTTCCATTTAAAGGCTTGGCTGCATTAACAAAGTGGTCTGATGGCTCTGTAGCAGTCAGTAGATACCCACTGACATGTACACCCATGCACTGCATCAAAGCCTTTCTGTTTTTCCCTGCCTATAAGCCCTTCCAAGGCTGGGAGGTGAGGACAAGCTGCCTGATGCAGGCATCTGTCACCTTGGCATTTAGGCAGGTCACTTGCTGCAAGGAGACTTCAGAGGGAGCTTTCTGTTTGCTTCTGCATTCCTGGATAATTCCTGAAAAGCCCAATACCCCAGCAATTGATCACAGAGCTGCTATCAAGCGAATTCCTGGATGACACCCTGGTGTCAAGTTCCAGCCTATGTTTCCTCTCTCCGCCCTTGCATGAAGGTGTCCAGGGCTGTGCCTGTGTGGGCATGCTGAGCTCCATCTGCGCGGGTCCCTCCTGGCCAGGGGGAGTGGGTGACCGTGGCTGTCCTGTGGTTTGTTGCTAACATGGAGCTGACAGCAATATTGATGAGCGGGGGTTGTGCCATGCTGGAGTAGATGAGACTGGTAATATTTATGGCTGCATTAAACCTCACAGCCTGAATGTTCTACATCCTGCATTTCCACCTGCTTCAGATGTGTTTCCAGCAGTGGGTTTCCGATGCGTTAGTTCGTGTGCCTACATGTGTGCATGTGCACTGGTAAATCTCCAAAGCGGCAATTTCAAGTGGAGTTTTAATCTTCAGTTTCCTTTGTAAGGAGCTGTCTGTCTGGAGAGTAGATTTGAGCATTTATTCCAGTGGGTCACATGCAGGGCAGCCAGCCAGCAGGTATTTTCCTAGTCCTGCTATGCAGGAGACCTAAATCTTTTTACCTGACTGGGTTTTCCTTCTCAGCAGTGACACATCTGTGATCCTTCTCTGCTCAAGCCTAGATTTCTCTCTTGAACAGGCATTACCCAATTTGTCTGTGTAGCTTATGCCTTTTTATGCTGGTACCTGTTCTGTGACCTAGGCCTTACAGCTCCTCAAGGACTGAGCTGAGATCAGCATTCTGCCTTTATTTATTGTCCTCCCTTCAGCGAAGCCCCATGGATGGTGTTTAATCTACAGCTGTTCCTCCACTTGGCTGCCCCTGTTCTTATCCCATTCCTTACTGAGTTTGATCTTGCATTACATGAATTGCAGGATATATTAAAATATCCAAATACTTTATGCTGGCAAACACTGCATTATGGATCATGGCCACACGGGTAGTTGGAAGTTTCCCTGGATGTTCCTAATGGTGAAGTTAATCCTGGAGCATCTTTTTGCCTGTCATGACCACCAAAGCAGCTGATAGAAATCTTGTGCAAAATTTCATGAAGATGATAGCATTGAGAAGGATAGGGCTGTGACAGAATGTTCTTTTTCTCAGTTACATTATACAAAGTGAGATTAAAGCCAAGTGAAATCTCTGGCCAGTACAAGAGGAATGTCAAACACAAGAGAGTCAGTGACCAGCTTTTAAGAGCAAGCTTTGTTGCTGGAAAATCTGGATAAGCAAAGCCAGCTAGTGCTTATGAAAGAAAGAAATTAGATTTTTGTAATGTAGATGAAATTAATTTGATTTTTCTAATGCTTACAAAGTCAGCTTCCTAAATGATATTAATCGACATTGCATAGGAGAGTCACTCAATTTTCCCAGTAACCAGAGCAGCTGTGCCCTAGGCCATGGCTCCAGGGTCTCCAGTTAAGGGACGTTTTAAAGAGATGCGATGTGGAGAAAGATAAGAGCAGTGCTCTGCTCTTCTGGGTGAGAGCATTTTGTTCTTTGTTGGGAGCCGAGATTGAAGGGGTGAGGAACCTTCTGAGAATACTTGTAAATAATATCAGGGTTTTATTGATAATTACAGTTCCTCTTCTTCCCTCACCTTCTGTTATCTCTTGAGTTTTCTACCTGTGTGCAGGTGCAGAGGGCAGATGTGAAAGCTGTGATGCATACAACCCTGTCCATAGTTTGAACAACAGGAAGGAATATTTTTCTCTTCTTTTTATTGTTCAGCTGACTTGAAGAAAGCTTTTGGATTTTTCCACTAAAGCATTTCTTTTTTTCCCTGGATATGTTCATATGACATTGTCTTGTCTTCATAAGAAGTTTTGAATTCCATCTTTCCATGTGCTTTTCAACATCTTTTTGATTCTCACTTGCAAACTCCTGGCAAACCAGATGGTGTCACTGGATTCGGCCTGGGGATCCTTGCATATGAAAGGATCCTTACTGGGTCCCTTGCTGGGTGGTGGCATTGAGCATTAGAACTTCTCCAGGTGGAGGAGCCAGGAAAGGGGAGGGAAATCGACATCCCACGGTGAAGTCAAAGCACTTATATTGGAATGTGAGTGGTGTCCTTCAAGTGTGAAATGGCCTTTAGAAATACTGGCCCGGAAGAAAGTGATGGCTTTTGGTTTCACATTTTGTAGCACTGTCAACTTGTGCCTTTTTGAAATCTCTCTTAGATCTTGTTTTGCATAAAGACATTTTAAATATTAACAGACAATTCTTAATATCCATAAGTTTAACAAATGCCTATTTACATTACCAAGGTAAACCTGATCCGAAGAACACACACCAGCAAAAAATCTGCATAGAGGATATTCAGTGGTTCAGTTTACAGTTACCAGGTGCTGAAATGCTGAATTTCAGGCTGGGAGCCACAGTGATGGGCTGGTCCCCTGGGAGATGAAGGGGGCCTGTGCTGCTGAAGCGGCTGCAGAGGGTCGAGCTGGCTGGGGGTCTCTCGCCCATCAGCGGGGTGGCTGAGAGGGTCCAGCAGAGCCGGGTTGTTCAGGCAGTCGGAGCATCCATCCCGCCGCAAGTTAATGACCATCTGCTACAAGAACGGCACAAGGGGTGGTATCCAGAGTGACAGTTTACACTCAGGAAGTTCTCAGCAATTAAGCACTTTCTTTTTAATGAAAGTTTGCTTTTCCACAGTGAATGATTTATGGCATGGTATTAAAATGTATTGCTTTGACTATGCGTACACACTTTAAACACTCTAAATAAAGTCAGAAACCTTTGAAACAAACTCGTAAATATTGTCTGAGCATTCAGAATATATTGCCTTCTGGAGGATGTGTAATGCAGTTTATCACCAATCAGTTACAGTAAGATATTTACATTATGTAGACATTGTTGTTTAAACCCCTAGTAATATAATAATTATTCCATTTGGTTACTAAATCCTGATATAACCCCAAGCCTCTGGAATCTGAGGTAGTTAATGCCAGGGGGAATATATTGTATTTTAAGCAAAACAAACTATTTTAAACAAGGATCAGTTATTTGTCTTTTGTCTAACGCTTTGCATTTATGTATTTCAGAAGAAGATTAAAATTTTCTGTCTTCTCAGATAATACAGTGAAATTTTCTTATTGGATTCTGGAACCATAGTATTTCCTAATGCAACACAGATAAGGAGAAGCTCTCCCCTCCCCCTAAGTCATTTGAAGTCCTCAGCCCATTTGTCACAGAGAGATGTGTCACCCTACAACAAATCTGGTATGCAGTAGAGTAATCAGCCAGTGCTCTCTGGGGTAGAAAACCAGGACTGGTCACTTAACTGGTGGACCAGTAGATAGCAAGTCATCAGGAGTGTCCCCACAAACCAGATTTCTGTGTGTAAAGCGGATTACTGGGTTGGAGGATATGCGCTCTGCAAAGCCGGGTTCTTGGGATGCAGAGGTAATTATTTTTTTTAAACAGATGGGGAAGATGGATAAGGTTATCAGTATAGGAGGAGTGGGTGAATCCTCTGTTGCTGTAACTGCCAGTGAGTGTTTATTCACAAATGCTTCCCCTGCGTTTTGTATGGAGCAGGGATCCATAGCTGGGGAGCCTGTGCAGTTGTTTCAGTACTGCTGCACTAGCGAGTGTGACATCCACAAACATGCACATGGGTCCCCTGTGTGGTTTTGGTAATTAAGCATTTAGGTGCTTAAATCCTTGTTCGTGTCCCTGGGAGAATTTGGGCACCCACCCCAGGTGGCTGGCACGTGTCAGACCAGGTGGCGGTCACTGACCTGCTCTAGCCCTGGTTGTGTGACCCTCAGAATAATTTCCTTATTTCCCCTTTGACTTGATTCCTCCATTTCTGTGCTGGTCCTTTTTGAAATTTTTAAGCCATGTAACAACAGTGAGGGTATAAATATGCTAGAGGAGTTTGATCAAAAGCTTGGGCCTGAGGTATTTTCAGGCTTGTATTTAATAGATACTCTTTATATTGGGTAGTGATAAAATGGTATCCTTCATGGGAGTCTTTACATTGTTTCATTCTCTAGCCCAAATTATCAATGTGAAAGGAGGGGTAAGAATAAGACAGGGCTTATTTCATACAAGAGTCATCATCTTAAATATTCGTGTTGTAGACTGTAATTTCCCTTTACTTTGAGCACTCAGTAAGTTTATATCAAGCATTGATCCTATTTTGTTGAAATATTTGCATGGTCCATTGCTTTTGATTTGTTAAATAGCACATTTGAAGTCCTGTGAAGCACACCCGTTCAGGAGAGCTGTACCAGCCAGCAATAATTTTACTTGATATTAAATTGAACATGGTGGCTTTGAAAACAAGCAGCTTGTAGGACTGTGTTCTCTCTATTTCTTTTGAGTCGCTTCCAGAACTACATTTTAAATGTATTTCTGGTTCTACCTGAAATTTTAACTCTGTGGCATTTGTGTTCAAAAGACTTCTGGTGAGGAAAGGGTCCGTGTGCTAACAAACATCCTTAAACTAAAAAGTTAATAGTACAGCTCTGTTTCCCTCTAAACTTAAGTATCTTTGGGTATTTGGATATATTTTTCTTAATCAGTGTTGACGAGAGACTGAATACTTCCCAGTAGCCTAGGAGTTAATGTCAGTAATTAAAATTTCTGTCTGAATAACTAAACTGATTTATTCTTATTTTACTTTTAAAGGGAAGCAATCTGATAAGCAGAGTATAAACAAGTGCCCAGGTGGAAGATAGCTATTTTCTTGTGTTCTTGCATTCATCTTGGGAATTGAGAAAAAAAAATTCAGATGCCTTCAGTGTCAGGTATTAGAACATGTACGTGCAAGATACTGTCAAAGGAGGCAAACCAAATCAAAACTGGAAACTGTTGTATTGCCAATTAATTATTCCTTTGATTCTTTGCTGTGTCTCACTATGTAGACTGAGACATCACTGAATTAAGATCTTGGAGATAAATATTTCTTTGGCAAGTTTAGCAAAATTAATTTTAAATTTACAACTGAAACATTCTTATTATACAAATTCCTCTTTATTCTTATTCCATGCTGTGGTCTGTGCCTGTCTTTTGAACAGCATGATTTTTGTTTTGGGGTTATTTTTATTTTTGCAATTAGTGCAGCTACTGCAGCTGTGTAAGACCAATTTTGCACACAGTCAGATTCTGTCCTCTGTTAGGAGGTGCATCACACTCAGTCATGATGATTTTCTTTCTACCAGCACAAACTCTTTAAGTGCACAATTGCCGCATTTTCTCTGCAATTGGAAAACCTCTTCTAGACTAAAGTGCTTGTAGACAGAGGTTATGTTTTATCCTGGACATGTCTGGAGCTGTGGACTTGTTAAACACACACATTTCCTTTAGGTGTAGAGGACTAAACCATTACTGTGTGATTCCACAGTCCTATAGGAATAAACAGGTCTTTTCCCAAAGTGCTTCTTGTCTTAGCCTTGAAATCTAAAGCCTTTTTTTTTCTAAGAGGAATCTTTCCTTCCTCCTCCACATTGCTCTGGACACTGCCCTTTATTTTTGTGTGTTTACCTTAGTAAACTGTAATTACAGTATACTCTCCTGTCATTAACAATGCCATTTTTCCTTCTTTCTGTGAAATATTTCTGCCTCTTGTAATGAAATACATGGCAGCTTGATTTTTTTTTTTTAAGATGAGATAGAAATTCTGATTTCAAGGCTCTGAGCATCTGCCTGTACAAGGGAGGGGGCACTGTATCACCTAATTTTCCAGGGCCCAGCATTTTATTTGTGAGCAATTAAGTCCTTCACAAATTTCTGCTTTGGGGATTGCTGGTTACCTGTACTGCTTTGCCTGTTGTGTTGCAGTACGCGGCATATAGTCATAATCCCTGGTTTGAGAGGTAGTAATTATTGAGCAGATGCAGCATACAATGATAGTGAGGCTTTTAAGCAGCTTACTGATATAGCAGTTTAAAGAATGTTTACCAGCTATAGTAACATTACTTCTGGTTGCCTGTCTTAATTCATTTCAGATTAATCTGTCTTATAGTTGGAAGGAAAATGAATTGAGTCAGTAACTTCAAGAGTTATGTAAAATCTGTACAGTGCTAAATAATTGTGCAGTTTTATGTATGCTGCCGAAATTGGAATGTCAGTTTGACACAAATTTGCCAAAACAGAATGCTAGATGATCCGATCTCTTACTCAAATAAAAGCCTTGAAACCTCTATGTACTGCTTGGGAGTTTACCCATCTCCTTGTCTTCTTTCACAGGATGTCTTGGCCGTGTTTGTTTTTCCATATGGCAGTTAACTAAATCTGCCTGTATTCCTGTGTGGGAGTGTGGAGGTGTGTTTCAGAGAATGATGGTCAGAGCGGTATGTGAATATGCACACAAACAGCATGCCCCATTCCCAGACACTCACGTTGAACAAATATCCAACTGAATCAGATAAGGACATGGCAAACCAGAAACGTCTAATTGTATCAAAAGCAAACAGGCTAAAAGTGACTAAATATTTTGGCAGTGAGCCCTACTGAGGAAACTAGATTAAGTCTTTCTGTTGTATTACACGGGAAGGAAGAGCAGGTCTGGATTCTCCCCGGCTCCGAAACTCTTAAGCCCAAAATATGATTATCTTTGACTGTTTAGAGCTGTTGAAAAACCGGTGAAAGGCAAGCTTCAGCATGCCAGTGCCAGCTATTAGAATTCATCATATGGAACCCATGGCTAAATTCTTTTGCTTGTTGAACTTTCTGTAGTTTGTGACAGTTAGTTAGTTTTTCCTATTTATTTTAGAAAAGGGCCGGTGGGAAAAGTCTGGGCTTCCCGCCCTAAACAAAATAAATTGTGATTTCATCGTGTTTTGGCCTTATCTCTGTTGTTCTTTTTTCATTGCAGGCATTCAAATCTGCCCTGACTGCTGTTCTGCTCTTTCCCTGCATCCAACTCAGAGCTTTGGAAACGTAGCTTAGGGCTTATTCCAATGTATATTATCAGCTGTTCTGTATCAAAACTTATCCAATTTCCTTAGTTGATTAGTTCCTATTAAACTTCTGGCTCTGAAGGTTACTTAGACAAGAATCTCCTTTTTTTACATTTGATTTTTTCCCCTCCCTTTTTGGTTAGTGTAAGATGCTAGGAACAGTAAATCTAGACAAACTGAATTCAGAGGTATGGTAGTCTTTTGGATCCACTACAGACGTAGGGTTTTATGTCCATCACCTCACTGCTCATCATGGACAAAGGTTTATGCCTGATTGTTGAATGCAAGACAAGTTGTGGTGAATTCATTTAGGTTTCAGTGTGCACAGAATTGTGTTGCACATAATTATGTCCTTTTTTTTTTTTTTTTGGTAACATCAGTTTATTTGATTGTTTTTTGAGAGCGCGTACATGTGAAGTCTATGTATTTATTAGTTTTTTTTCACTGCCATTTATATTAAACTAAAAGGCAAGCTTCAGTGCAGTGCATATAACACAATGTGTTTTGTAGTATCATCAACAAAGACTACATGACCACTTTTTCATTAAACTATTACCAGTGACAGTTCATGAGAAAAATTCCTTTACCTCAAAGGCCAAATATGTGACTTCATTCTTTGTGCCTTGGGACAGCTTTTTTTTTTCTGTGGCAACTGGATACACAGACGCTATTTTGGTCTTGAATAATTTTGGTAAATGATGCTTATCATTGTTCTACTCCATTGTCTGGTATGTAGCTTGTTGCCCTGACCTGAGTTTGTAACAGGAGATGAATGGCACAAAATGTGTTGTATCTCAGTCTCTAGACGGGAGTTCTGCCTTCACCGAGACGAAGCCCCAAGCTGCTTTGTGTGTGGCAGTGCAGAACAAACAGATGTGGAAGGCCCAGCCATCACATTTAGGGGTGCTCGGAGAGTATAGGGGGTTGGAGTGGGGAGAGGAAGGAGCTGTCTGATTTTAATATATGTCTTGGAATAGAGGAGATCAGAGGGCATGAAGAGGAAACCTACTCCTTTGGGAATCCTGGCTCATTGAAAATGGCAGTTTCAGCAGGAACCTGTCTCAAGACCTAACTCTGCCCCGTCCTTGGTTTCTGACAAAACTTGCTAATTGCACAGCTCCTGCTTGCGTGACCTTGACCTCTTCAAAGATCTTTGCAGAATGAAAAGAAATAACCATCATGCTGATTTTTGCCAAAGCTAGGTGTTTGCTTGCTTGCAAAAGTGTTGAATAACATGTGCCACCTGGAAAAGAACTGGTAGTTTTTTCTCTTGTGTGCATGTGAACACAAATAACATATATTATGATAAGAATACATCACCCAGACAGCAACACTTGAGGTCTGCTCTGTATATGCTAGGATGTGAATTAAAGTGAAGCAACAAAGACTGGGGGGGGGCATCCTGTGGGAGGAAAATACAGTGCTCTCTGCTTTTTCACAAGATAATTGAGATTTACATTTGAAAACGTTCAGTTTATCAGCTTTTGTGTCGTCTTTTTGCCGTTGAAAAAGTAGGTGAAATGGGATAGGTTGGCTGTGGAAAAGTAGAAGTACAGAAATGGAGCACAGCCAGAATTTGTTTCTGGCTTGTTAAAGCAGACCATGCAGATGTCTAGGTAAGAATGCCAAGACTCACTCTCAGCAAAGTTTGAGATTTTCAAACTTTCTTACACACCCTACCACTGATTTGTTGTTACTTCTAGAGGGAAAATTCACTTTAATGAAGTGCTGGTACTGTTTCCTGTACCACTTTGTAACTTCTGTAAAAGCCTTTTCAGTCTGAAGGCTTGACCTGTCCTGAACCCATGGAGCCTGGGAGACCTAATGAGAATGGATGCACATAGAATGTTTGAAGGTGGGAGTGACCAGACAAGCATGGGTAGGGAGTGTTGGGGGTGAGATTTGAGCTTCTCAAAAATACAACTTTTGTGTTTCTTGGGGAATAGGTCATGAAACCACCATTAGTGCTAATAGGAATTTGTGTGGCTTAATCTTCATAAACAGCATTAACATGCACCCCACAATACTTAATGTGTTAACGTATATGAAAACTGGCTTTCAGCTAGCACATTTGAATGAGGCACGATGGGGTTTTGGAGGTCATTATTACCACATATTAAAGTAAAATTTATGTTGCACAACTCAAAACTCTCAAACAGATGGAGCTGGAATTGCTCCCAGCATCTGGCCAGAACGCCAGAGCTTCCTCAGGAAGGGGGAGAAGTGATTTAAGAATTCAAACCATCCTTCCACTCCTTTTAAGTAAGCCCTAACCAGGCGAATTGAGGAAGCTGTGGCACAAAAAAAGCTTTCTTTGCTACCAGGCTCATCCTATTTTGTCTTTCCTTGGAGATTTAAAATGAACAGGATGGTGTCCAGGCCACTTGGTGCCAGGGTGTGGGTTTGCAGGAAAGCTGGTGTGTGGTCTGCTCTTGTGAGAGGGGGAGACAGACCCTCCAGCCTTGCACTTGCTGTGTGCTGGCATCTCCTGCCTGCCAGAGGAGCAGTGCTAAAGTATATGGAAATGCAAGGCTTGAGGTCTTTACTGAATAGCAGAAAAAGCAGCTTCTTGGGCAGAGTTAGAGGTGGAGAGGCATGAAAGGAGTGTAGTTGCAGCTGTAAATCCGAAATGGTGTCACTCCTTGCCTGACCCTGAAGGAAGATGGCTTTGAGGCGAGGCGCTTGCACAGGTGTTCTCCAGGCTTTTTTCCCTGACTTGTAAGATGTGCCAAGTACTGCAAGGGATGCGTAAACCACCGCTAACCCGGGGCGCTGGGAGTTTCTGCCATGCATTGATACCAAGGGAGCCAGGCTCTTTTCTTCCGACAAAGAATGGGAAGTCACCTTTCTATGCAAACTCTTGTGTCTGTACTGTCTCCCTTTTCATACCTGTATACAGCTTTCATGTGATAGCCCTCTGTTTGAAAATACAAACACAGTAAGAATTAGGCTTGTGCCAGTTTTTTAACTTAGAGATGAGGTTACCTTAGCCACACATTATTTAAAATATTGCTCTCTGTCTTGATATACATTTTAATGCCCTCATGTTCCCATGCATGTAGATGAGATCTTCACAAGGAATGGCCACAAACATTGCCTATTAAACCAGGAATTTTTGTAGTTTGTAAGCCACACCATAAATTTTAACCTGACCATTTAAATAGAAAAAATCCCTCTATCCGTAATTAGCACTGTGTTCAAAGCCTGCAGTGTGCTTGCATATTGTTTAAAATATTTAAGAGAAATGAATTTCATCTGTGAGGCCTTCTTTGCAAGTAAAGGGTAAACCAAAAGGAATTTCCTGGGATTGTTACATGTATTAGATCTGAAGAGCATTTGGGGCGGTGGTGTGTTTAAAATACTCTGAAAAGTGAACCTTAGGCACAGAAATTGAGGTCATTAGGATTTCTTTGTACTGAGAAATGATTGCATATGGACCAAAGCATGGAGTTTATCTGGCTATCTGCCACTGCCTCCTACTTCTCTCTTTATAGAAAGCATTTTCTTCCATACACAGCAGAATGGGAACTCATAGCTTAAGAGAGCTTGTGGTTTAGATGCCTTTACAATCACTATGCAGACAAGGGGAAAAAATGTTTAAAAGTCTTAGTTTTTGACCAAGATCCTGTTACGTAATTCAGAGGCTGCTACATAGAGAAAATGTGAAACAGAATTTAGAAAAAAAAATCATCTGTCAAAGACTGTGTTGTAGTTCAGTCAGGAATAGTACTCTATTCAAGAGGATGAAGGCTAGGGCTAAAATTTCTGGATTAACACAGATTTAATTTGTGATTTTTAGCTTTTGATACAGTAATTATGTCAGACAAGTAGAAGAGGAGCCTGAACTAAGTCTATACTGATCTTTGTATCAAGATGCAGGACTTACTCTAACAACAGAAGTGATGGCTCTTTTTGTTGAAGTAGCCCATTGCTCTTCCCTCTTGTACAATTTTAATGGCATGGGAGGAACTGTGTGTACTAGTAGCCTTGGGCTTTTGTTAGTTCTGATCTTTGGTGTACTTTAAAATACATGTCCACAGGTTATAATTAGTGGAAGCCCCCCATTATAATTAAATGACATCTGCTTTTCATCAGGATCATGGCTTAGTTAACCCCAGAGCCATTGTTTTTCACAGGCTGTCCACAGGCTCCTCGGGTGCTGGGACGTGACTGTTTAAATTGCTTGCTGCAGCCCGTCATTGCCCAAGAAGATTAACGGAAATAGAGTCTCTTGAGTTGTCCAGTTTGGCAGTCAAGATGTGGAAAGTACCATCTGCATAACAGCTGCTGTTCCTCTGGCCTCGATTAGTTTATCTCATATTGCATAATAGCTAACATTTTTTTCCTTTGTGCAGCGTTTGACCTTCTGGGACCATCATTTTTCTCTGGCATGTGTGGGTGGGTTTTTTCTCTTATCTCTTCTATAACAAGCCTCATTTCAGGCCATGCTTTAGGTTCTTTTGCAACATTCTGCCACTTGATATGGTTTTGCTCTACTTGTGTGAGTGTGGGCTCATGGGGAGGAAAGGCTCGTCCAGGTCCTGCCTGCACATGTGTATGCAGTCCTTGGTGTCCTGCTCCTCTTTTCTCACCTCCATCCCCAGGAGCTTGTTAGACCTCAACCCTCTGATGGATTAAGAGAGAAGGTCTGCCTGAGGTTCCTTTTGAGTCACATACTAGGGAGGGAAGTAGAAAGCAGCTGTTGATGAATTTGTCTTGGAAGTGCAAGTGGTTGGTCTTGTTGCTTTCAGGCAATCTCACAAGTTACTTCATTTAAACTCCTACAAATTTCACGTAGCCCCACTGTCTTTGCTCTTATCAGCTTTGTTCCTTAATCAAACAGAAGAACTCGAGCCAACTCATTTGGACAGAATTACAGTGCAACATCTGTTTGAAAAGCAAACAGTGTTTGTGAATGTTATGGTTATGAAGTAGTTGCTCCAAAACAAAAAAACAAACACAAAGTGAAACAACCCCCCCAAGATTCTAGAGTTTTACTCCATGACTTTATTGCATTTGGGGAAGAGGAGAAGGGAATAAATCCAGAAGGAAAGGAATGCAGCTTGAAAGTAACCCACTTCTTCAGTTGAAGGGTTTTTCTCATTACTGTTGTCTAGTTGGAAATAGCTTTGAGGATTACATTCACATGATCTACACCAGGTTCATTCATTCATTCAGACTATTTCTAAACAGATATTTCTTCTCCCTGGTAATGAAGTTTATCTTGCTGCTTTCTTGCAGCACATGGCCATTCTACACAGGGAATATATGACTGGAAATTAATGAGGAATGCTTTTGGCCTGCCTTTCTTTGCTCTAGATGCAAATGTGGATCTGTCCCATCCCCCCATCCCTGTGATTTTTTTTTCACTTTGTGAGGGAAAATTGCTTAAATGACTCAAACTTTTATTGTACCGTGGCAGAGCACTAAAAGCAGAAGACAGATAAAGGGTTAAATTTTTGGATTCTCTTGTATTTGCTGAAGAATTCTCACTATTTTTACCAGAGTTGAAAACCTGTTCCAGCTTCAGAGAACCCTGTCAGTCCTGATCTGTTGCATGAAAAAACAAGAGTATATAGATAGATTTTACTTCTGCTTCCTAGGGAGGGTTTTGCATTCATAGGTTATAGGTATTTGTAGCTGGCTTTGAGATGTAAAAAACCACCTTTTTACTTTGGATCAGAAGAAAGATATACATCCTGTCATTTTTAAAGCACTAGGGAAATTACATTAAAGTAACATTTCCACACAGAAAAAAAAATAATCCATCAGGTTATTGAAGGATTCTTCAAATGTGGTGAATACTTTTAGATGCTGCTTCTGACTTCAGCAGCAAACCAATGCTCTGTAGGTTTGGCAGTTAATCCCTTTTGTACTTTACCTTTAGCACTGATTTTAGACTTTTTTGGCTTATTTGTATAATTTTAGCAAAAAGGGTGTGTTCTCCTGGGAGGCACACATGGAGGCCAAAGGAAGGTGGCCCCGTGTTTTGGCAAACTTGAGTGGCTGAAGCCTCTTTGAGCAGCTGCTCTGGGGGATGTTTCTGCTGTGTGAGCAGCACCAGGGTGTGTGGCTCCATCCAGGGAGCCTGTGACAGGAGGAGGGCTTTGAGGGCCAGGGAATCCTCCTGGAGAGGGGGTGGGAAACTCGAAGTAAAGACTCGATGTGATTTAATGCGAAATGCCCACGTGATGCATCTCATTAGAGCAGGCTGACAGGAAGCCTCCTTTTGTTAAGCCCCAGGATAAAGCACAGTACCCGTTTGCTTGCTTTGTCTCTCCCCAGAGGTTTTTGGAGAGGGTCATGCTGTTCCAACCACCAAACACAAGACCCTTATGGTTCCCTCCCTCGAGGGAGAAGGGAGAGGAAGTCAGAGTGCTTTCAGAATTAGACAGGCTATCCCTTTTGGGATGAAAAAACATTAATTGGAAATATTATTTTGTGCTCTATGTGCTGCTGGACAAGTGCAGGGCAAGAGCTGGGGCCAAGCCCTCCTTACATCTCCCATCCTAGCTGATGGCCATCCCTGATGGGCTACCTGGCCCCCAGAGGGACTAGTGGGCAGGCCATGGGCATTCCCTGCGCCCCTCTGGCAGCCCTAGGGTTGGAGCTCCTGACATCTCCACACTCACTACCTACCTCTACTTCCAGCTGCTGCCTGACATCAGGTAAAAATGCCCAGGAAAACCAGACCAAGGCTTCTAGGATGCCAGCAGCAGTGTAGCAGGAGAGAAAATATGCTGTGGGTGTTTGTCTCATCCCCCAGCCCATAGCAAAGCAGTGGGGGGCAGTAGGATTAAACCCACAGTGAAAACCGAAAGTCCTTCCATCTGCAGCCTTCAGTTTAATCTCAGTATTTTAAATCAAACTTTTTGCTTAGTGGTTTTCAGCCTAGACCTTTTGATAGGAAAGCAAAGGAATAAAAATATCATTGTGTGCAGGTTGTGTTTGCAAAATCAAACACTTTCTCCCCCACTCTCTCTTAAACCAAACAAATCCCTCCCACGAGAAAACTGGTAAATCTCAGAGCTGATCCCAACCCTGTGAAAAGTGTCAGACCAAAATAAAGACTCCCAAAGCAAGTGATAGTGTGAAAAAGGGAGGAAGCGAGAAAACCCCTGACTTCCATATGAAGCTCTGCTTGCTTGGAGGGGAACTGATGTCATGTTTCATGGCAGACCCAGTTTCTTGCCCCTGCTCTGGAGATCATCACCTCCTCTTTCCCTTTGATCAACCATGAAAATGGGGACAATTTCTCAAAGTGCATGTAAAATACAGTGCAGTGGCTACTCATTATGTTTTCACAAGGTTTTGTATTTGGGGGTCAGGGAAAGATCAAATCAAAGGAGAGAGGGGGAAATGAATGGTCCCAATAGGAATGACTCAGAAATTAAGCATGATTGCTGGAAGTTTGGGCTTTCCACATTAGCAACCAATGCCTCCGTTCTGCTGGGACAACAAGTCAGTTTTGGAGCTCTCTCAGATGTTGGTTAGTCAAATTTTCCAGCAGCAGAGGAGAATTTTCCCGTCTGCTGCCCGTGACTATATGCAACTGTGTGGACAGTTTTCCATCCTGGAAAACTTGAAATCAGAGTGGAGAGTGTGTGTATATGGAGAGAGGATTGGGGGAAGTGAATGGAAGAATCAGCTGCTATGTTATTTTGTAGGCGGCATTGGCACCTAGGAAGACAATGCTTTCTTCTGACAACAGAGCTAGGAGGAAACCATGTGTTTACAAAATGCTACACAAATACAAATATTGTGGATTTGATAGAAGGTGCCTCGTAAGGCTTAAGTATGTTTTAGATGGTAACAAATTGTCAAACTTAATTATATCCATTGGGCAACTGTCAAAAAACCCCAACCCCAACCTTTCCTGAACTCTGAAAAAATAATGCAGCTTTCTGAGTATTTTGGTGGATTGGGGAAAATTTGATTTGCAAAACAAAGAGATCTTCTCTGCCACGCTACTGGCACAGGCTTGCACTTCATGTAGGTGCTTCTATTTGCTTTTTGCTTTATGCATCTTCTGTCATGTAGCTTATTGCTAGACAGCCCCTTTCTCTCTCTGAGCCCTGCACAAAAACATTTAATTGAAAATGAATGTAGAAACATCTGATGTTCAGTGGTGTTCAAATTTTGGATTCAGCTCGTCTGCTGAGCTCTGCGTTACGCCAGTGGAAAAATGCTGGCTGTGTTTCATCACATCTGACTGTTGACTAAGTTAGATGCATTTTAGCTGTTGCCAGATGTACAAGATACAGTAAAATGAGCATTTCCTGTAGCAAATTAAGACTTTTTGGCTTTGTGACAATATTGGCAGAAGCTGCCTGTTTGCACTGGGGATTTGGCCAGATTGTGCTGGTCAATACAGACAATAACCTGAGTTAGCAGAGGAGATCTCCTGATCCAGTCTGAATTCATCTTGTTCTTCTGATTGGCTAAGTTTGGGGGTTGTAGCTTTCTGTTGTCATTGCTGACTGCGATATCGGTTCTAGATACACCCATTGTTAAGCAAAGCCAAATGCCTTGCAGGATTTCTTAGCCAAACTGAACCAGTGAAGAACAGCCTTTCTGGAAGTGGGAGATCTTGGATGGAATGAATGAACTAATGTGTTTCCTGGGCCAGGTCCTGAGCTGTCATGAACTGAAACACTGTGGAGTCAGGAACACAATACATGACTCACCACATCATATGACTCAACACATCAAGGTCATGTTGGATGGGGCACTGAGCAACCTGGTCTACTGGAAGATGTCCCTTCCCATGGCAGGGGAGTTGCAACTAGATTATCTCTAAGATCCCTTCCATCCCAAAACATTCTATGATTTAATGATTCTGTGACTTTGGCAAAGGGATGGCTCATCACCTGAAGGCTTACTAGTTTGCAGATGAGCTGCCCATGGGTACTGGCAAGCAGCACATTCATGACTGTCTCCTGCCCCTGCTGCTTAAGGCTGGAGTGCCATTGGATTGTATTTTAGGGTCTTATATAATTCTTCATAGTGCTCATTGATTCCCAGGAGTGGAAACTGTGCACGTATCTGGACTGTAGGGTGTTGTCCTGCAGCTGCTGCTGTTGTGCATTAGCAGACCTGGAGTCTCACAGGGAGCTGGGCTTTGCCTTTCTGTGTCCATGCAATTACTTACTGAAGAGATGCTGCCTGTCCCAAGCAGCAGACGAGCGGCTGGGGTGGATACAAGAAGTAAACCAGGAAAATCACCATGTTAACTTGGGGTCACTGATGGGAAGAGTAAGCAATGATCAGAGGGAGAGCAGAAGAGCTGGGTTAAGGCAATTCTGTCTCTTGTTCTTTAGCTGACTTGGAATTTACTGCTTGAAAAGCTTTTAAGTGCTGTTAGGGCAGGCAAACGGAAAAAAAAAAAGAAGCTGTTTTTGTGTGAGCCCTGGTTATGGTTGAGTATCTGTAACAGAGAGGCCTTAGAAACCTGAGAGGAGTAATGACACTGTAAATACCTGACATTTGCTGAGCTTTAAAGGGGAAGGTTATCTGCCTCTGAAAAAAACCCAAAACTACTTACAGAGCCACCCAGCTATGAGAGCTGGAGCAAAAGAATTTATTTTTAGCTGGTGCAACATTTAGGATATTTAAAAATGCTGCCAACCTGGAAATAGTTTAAAAAAGTCCCACCCATTCTGTTGGCTACAGTTGACTTCAGTGGTGTCTGAGAGCAAATAAGACCAGAAAGTGTCGTACTCCTGGCCTGACCTGAGTGAGAGGATGGATCACAGCAAGGCCAGGCTACACCTGCCTGAATTTAGATATGCAAGAGAGAAACATTCATGTTAATATCCATTAATCTTGTACAGTCAGTGTAGAAACACCATGGTCTTTGAGGGAACAGTTTAATCCATGGTACTTGTTTTGAGATGGAAGAACCCTGGAGCTGTGCCGGACCTGTGAGACCGTGGGCACTGGGAGGCTCAGCCAAGGCTGAAAGATTTTGCTGCTAAGACAGCAAGTGCCCATGTATATGTATGTAAGAGAAAGGCAAGCATCCAACAAGCTGTAGTCCTCCCCCAGCCAATGCAGCAGTTGGTGAAAGGTGGAGCTGGTGTAGATGTGAACTTCTGAGCTTTACAGAATGACAGGAGAGATGCTCCCTCTCTGCCAGCACCAGCGTGTTCATGTAATGGGAAAATTCCCAGAAGGTGAAATTCAGAGATTGGAGGTCTACAGCTGTCTCTCTACATGTCATCTCTAGTCTAGTTGCTGTTGAAGGAAGACTGCCCTGCTGTGGAGCCACCTGAGCCGCTATGTGGAAGGAGTTACCTGCCTCGCACTGTCTTGTCATGAGGCAAAGGGTCTACAGAGCAGGTGCATGTCAGGTGTCAACAGCCACTCTGCAGGAAGCTGAGAGCTTGGAAAGCCTGGGGAGAAAATGCTGTGCTAATAATGTATGAGGTGTATAAGATACACCTCTTTTAAAACAGATGTCCCTGAGGAGTGTAGTAAATGGGGCAAAGGGAAGATTTGGGCCAAATTGTAGTATTGCTTTATCTGTCTCCTTCAAAAATGAAAACTGGTCTAAAGAAGGTAGGCCCATTGGGAATACCTTTTAAAAAATAAATAAATTTATAATTATCTGCTATTACCAGATCCCTTGGCTATTCAAAGCAAAGCTCGAGATTTACGATAGTAAAGTAACCCCGCTAGTTTTCGGAAAAAAGGAAAAGAGAAGGTTGTATTGTGAAGGGCTGATGGAGGGAGGATATCTCTCTATTGCATTTGGTGACCTGTAGTAACACAATGGAAAAGACACTCAAAAATTTATCCAACTGGGGACTTCATTGATATCTCACCCAAAAGCCCCAAATCCTTAGGGCCAGTCTAGGTCCCGTTTACCCCTGTTATTAATCCCATGCAAATCAACTTACTTTCATGGGTAGACTGAACAGGATTTGTCTGTAATTAGCATGAAGTGGAACAGATTGCAGGCATGCTTATCTTCTAATATGGACGTGCAGCCAGCAGAAGTTGGACACTAGACTGCTTCATCTGCAGAGCAGGGATAGGAGGACTGGTGCCTACTGGGAAGCTTTGGCTGAACAGAGGACCTTGGACCTTGTCATGATTCTCTAGTAGGTGCTGTGAAAACTTCAAAGTAAGTTTGCTGGATCAAAACAGTGCAAGATAAAACCTCATATGGGATTAAAGTTCTTCTGTTTTATTTTTCCCTGTCACAGCACTGAATTCAGAGATTAATGCCTCCTCAGTTGTTCTTAGTTATGTTGCATTTTTTCAGATTAAAGCTAGTGGTACTTCTGACTCAAATTATAAAGCAATTTTCATCTTTAATTTATTAGTTCTAATAAATTATTATTTAATATTTGATCTCCCAGTTGGCTTCAAGTAGCTTCTTTCTAATACTTGAATCCCCCAAGCAGTAACAGTTTACTTAATGGATTATTCTTAATTTGTGTTTCTTATGCTGTCAAGATGGGGACAACTTTATTTCATGGTTTGTGACAACAGGCACTCTTTCAGTTTGTAGATGAGGCTATTTTTCTGCCTGTTGGGTGTTAAGCAATGATGGCCCCACACAGGTAACATCACACTGAGTGGGTTATTTTTAACAGGCTGATGTACATTCTGACATGCTGGATGATGCCTCCAGATGTGTTTGGATGGATCTCCGTACCTGTGTTGAAACTGTTTGTGTCCTTAGGATCTGAAAAGACACCTGGGCACCTTGCTGCCATAGCTCACATGTGAATGCAGCCTTTGACCTTAAGTTGGCTTCCTAATGTTGTGTGTTGCATGTGAGGTACATTTGGTTACACTCCCTCAAAATGAAAGTTTCATTTTCCTTTGTAGATTAGATTGGTTCTTCTGGTTCATTAAGTACCTCTTAGTTCCATGCTTGCTTTGGCAAGCGTGATAGCTCCCATGTACAGGGAGGGATTTCCCTCTCATCTGCTACAGGTTGAAGGTGTGTTATGGCCCTTTGCACTGGAGCTAATAAAATGCTTTATTAGTCTTTATTTTTTATATTTATAATGCTTTAAGCATGCCTCTTGTGTGCTGGATACCAACATCTACTCTGATAAGGCCAGTATTTGCAAAAACTAAATCCTGTGTTGCTCAAGATACCATGTTCTCATCCACATGACTCAAACCTGACTAAGGCAAGTTAAAGTAGAAAAATAGGAGTGAGGTCAGTAGAACAGCATTAAATTTACTCATGCAAAACTAACAGGAAAAGATAGCCTTTACAAAGGTTAGTTTTTGCTAGCAAATGCACAGGGAGTAAATGCATAATGATATAGAATTTTCATGGAGCTTTTCTATTTCAATGTTTGGTGAAAACTGTAGGTTTAGTATTTAACTTGGGACATAGAAAACGTTGGACTTTTCCTTACCCTAAATGAAATTAGAAGCAAAATAAGACTGAATTTAGCAGGAGTTAAATTTGTTCAGGGATGAGTAAACCTGCTTTTTCATTTCTGATTTGTGAGCTGCTAGCTCTAAAGCTTGGGGATTAAACAAACAAAAGTGGAGTGGCAGTATTATGAGATTTATTTACACAGTATATGCAGTGAGCTGTTAATTGAGTTGGTTGACAAAAATAAAATTGGATATGTTTGATATATTGATATGAATAAATAAAACAGAATCTGTTTGATAAGTTGAGCACTGGTATTTACATTTACCCCGTGTGTGTGTAAATAGGGGTCTGGCAGCCTGCAACCTGCACAGGGTTCCCTGCAGGGCAGGGGTCCACCCTGTCCTAACCAGTGAAGAAGCTGTTGATAAGCTCTGATACAGGAAGAAAAAAAAATCTAATTGATTTGATGTGATCGCAAGCATTTTGGGGAAGATCTGTCACCAAGGCAGGAAATGACCCAGCACTTAATATCCGGCTTTGACCTTGGGATTGGTTGTTGGTTTTTCAGTTTTAGTAGTAATGAACACTTAATATTTGCAGCTAAACCTGCAAACAACAGAAGGGAAATTACAAGCAGGTTTCAAATCCATGGGCAGAAATGAGCAAACCAGAAATTTTTCATGCCTTGTACTGGATAACATAAATATTTTATTTAGCTTTAAGGAATAACCTTTGAAGTGAAAAGTGACAGCTAGCTGAAAAATGGCCCGGAGTATGGAACTGAAAGGGTTCTTCTTGCAGTAGATTTTTAGGCATTTTTTAAATTTATTTTTTTTTTAAGTGTGATCACTTCGTACTTTCTAAATGCAAACCCTCCTGGTTATATTTGTAGGGTCCCCAATACCAGTTTATCCGTGTCGTGTTGTGAGTAGCGCCTGCCAACAGTGGTGCCTCCGGCTTCTTTCCGTGGTTGGGAAGTTCCCAGGCAACAGGGCGGGCATTCCATCGACAGCGCCCTTCCCTCCCCGAGCCCCAGAGCACCCAGGAGAAGCTTCTCCAGCTTGGGGCCGGCCGCCGCCTCCTGCTCTGATTGTTCCCTGGCCGCTCAGCCTGACAAAGGCCATTTGAAGAGAAGGCTGGTGCTACAATGGAGCGTCTGGCAGGAATGCGGGGCCGGCCCCAGGCGTGGGGAAGGCAGGGAAGGACAGACGGCCTCTCGCTGTGGTCGAGTGTGTGCGTGTGTGTGTGTCTGTGTATGTGTGTGTCTGTGTATGTGTGTGTCTGTGTGTGCCTCATGACAGAGGAAGAAGGGAAGCTCACGGCTCTCTCCCAGCCATCAGATGGGAAGGGCAGCCAGCTGGTAAGGTCGGACGGTCCAGAGGATTGCTTCTAAAACACGGGTGTCTGTCACCCGTGGTCACCAATGTGCAGAGCAGCCTCAGGCAGACGGAGCCCCGTGATGAGCGTTGCCATTTGAGGGGCACCGGGGTGCTCTCTGCACCCACAGCAAGAGCCTGCCCATGTCCCTGCCCGTCTCTCTGCCTACATCCCAGCCACACCAGTGCAGGGGCCACCAGCCAAATCAACAGCCGTGCTGACTGCCACCCATAGTCTAAGGTATGGGCAATGCACAGTTTTATTCCAATTATTAATGTCTTCACTGCCACAGAAACTTCAGAGCTGTTGCACTCAGCAGCAGCTGACTGACAGGCCTGCTGTAGCATTTCATCTGCAGATCAAGAAATGGTGCCTGTCCTGGTGCATGTTTTGGCATATCTGTCAGGTCTAGATTAATTTTATAATTGTTACTGCAGGGTTCACCACTGCTTCTTTTTTAATTGGATTGAGACAGTTATAAACTTCATTAAGACTGCTGTAAAAGTAGCTAAAGCTAGCACTGCTTAGGCTAACAGAAGGAATGGATTTATTCACCAATGCATTTGTTTCTGTTCACAATACTTGCTAAATTTTTCATGTTTTGCCCAAATCTGAAACCAAAGAGCAAATGAGAAAATCTGCACTTCCAGTGTTTCCTCTTGCCATGTTTTTGTAGCAGATACATGAGAACACCATGGTTTGCTGTTGCAGCTGGAAACCAAAAGCCAGTTTGCATGAGAGCTGAGGTGACAGGTCAGAGGGGATGGGGCTTGGGAGCCAGTGGCCTGGATCCATAAGCATCCATTGACAGGGAACAACGTAGTGCTGCACAAGCAGGGCTTGGCATGCACTGATTCAGTCCATAACAAATTTTCCCATACAGGTTTACAAACCATTGGAACAGGGCTTAAAGCTGGAATTTCTAAACAGCCCCAGCACTGTATGAACGGGGGCTCTGTTATAATAAGAAACTAGCAGACAACTGCTCCTTCTGCTGTTGTGCTGCTCTCTGCATGGGGCTGCCCTCACAGCAGGACCATGTGTCTGTGCAGGCTATAATGAGACAGAGCTCTGGCTGGTTTTGTTTATGAGTGAAGGGCAGGGCTTTAAAAAAGAAGTCCGCTTGCTAGCACTGAGTAAAGCTACGTTGTTTGACCAGAGAAGGAGATTAAGGTATAAATTCACCCTGATTTTTTTTTTTTGCTTTAAGTTTTAATTAAAAAGAGGAAGGTCTGGCCTTTCTGTGCCAAGACAGCCTTTCAAATTAATTTAAAAGGCATTAGTGAGTTCTGCTGAGGTCTACAAGTAGATGACTCTTCTGTTACCACTGCTGCTCATTCCTTTCCCAAGAAGCAAGAAAACTAAACTGATAAAACTCTGCCATCTGATATAGTTTTGAAACCTAGAGTTGAACAGGACATTTATTGAGCAAGCCAAAAAAAAAAAAGTCTTCTTAAAACAACAGCAATTCGGAGTATGTGCAGGAGCTGTATGAAGGGTCGGAGGAACAGGAGTGCAGCAGCTCAAGCTGGGTTTCCACAGTGGTCACCCTGAAGTTGCTTTAAAGAAGTGGAAGAGCAGTAATGCAATTCTGGCCTTGATTTATATCTCACTTTTAAACATCAAATCTAGCTGAAATGAATAAAGCAATTTCTATGCCATGGGAGTAGCTCCCAGATCTCCCTTTCTTCCCAGCAGCTGGATAAAGAGTCATTTTACAAAGACCTTTTCCCTAATAAATAGCAAAGCAATCTCATAAAGAAAGTAATGTGCATTTTAGGCTCTGTAACCATATTGAATTAAATGTTATGCACAGTGTAATTACATTTGCCTGTCAGTTGTATTAATGTGAATTTCCTTGATTAATTTTTCAAGTTAGTTGATATTAAGTAGGTAGGAAGTTTAACATCCCCCTAGACCTCCTCTGTCAGCCTGGCTCAGCTAGCGGAGGGAGGGTGAAGCTCAGCACAATCAGTGTTACTTCATTAACTCGACCACTGTAATTAGCATCCGGAATCTTTGTCTTGCCAGTCATCTGTAGTCACCTCGTACAGTGTAGTCCAGCATGAATCCCTGGAGCTGGGAGGAGCAGTCTGGTCAGGTGTGGGGCTCAGCACTCAGAAGCAGCATGAATGCCCAAATCCGTGTGTGTTGCAGAGTTCTACACAGCAATGCTGGCAGGGTGGGGTGTAAAATGGTGAGTAGGGCACAGCTTTGACCATGCTGCCTGTGCCATGTTCAGAGCGGCACAGTGAGTGTGCAAGTTCACTCACCTTGAAAGTGTGTGGAGTGTGTTATTGCCAAAGATACAGGGCAGCAGTTTGAGAGAAGGGGTAATAGAAGACTTAAGAGACAAGGTAGTGCACTGCTCATATACAGTTCCTGGTTTAAAGCTGGTTCCTCCCAGTTATCATCCTGAATGTCAGCACACTGCCTTTACCAAAAGCTTTCAGTTGTTGTCCTGCACAGGCTCCTTTTAGCTTTTGAGGAATCGTGTTTGGGTCTCGGCTGTGTGGAGAGTATTCATTCCTCAGACATACCTGACTAGCTGGTTACTGTACCCAGTGACCTCACAATATGCAGCACAGACCGTCTCAAAACCAGTCGATGTTGATGCGTAAGTCTGACCTTCTCTGAATTAATAAAATACTTGAAGCTATTCTAGAGAGGAAGTCGGAGTTATTTGCACAGTGGGGGTCTGTGCATTACAGCTGTGCTTCTTTTTGCTTGGTGTCTGCAAACTTTATATTAAGTCTCAGTTACTGATTCATCTCTCAGACATCTGTGTTAACTCATGGGACTTGGGGAGTCCTGGTGTAAGTGTGAAGTAGGAATGAACTGAAACAAGCTCACTTAAATGGGTACCCTTCTTGTGTAAATCGGCCTGGATTATAGTGATCCAGATAAACAATCCTTTGGATGAGTACATCCTGCAGTACTCTCTATTACACAGCTCTTGGGAGATGAAAAAAGTCTGTTCAGTGTCTGCTCAGAAGGAAGAAATGGGAACAGGGCTGTATAAAAATGTTTCAAGATTGGGGAGTCTGTTTCATGTTACAGTGGCATGTCAGATTTGACACAAAATTTCTTAAATACTGGTGCCCTGCACCCCTGATTAGCAGTTCTCAACTGTAAAGCCATGGGGTGCACTGCACTTTTATTACCAATGCAGATAGCTTTTGCTCCCTAATCCTGTTCTTAAAGTATTTTAAAGCAGTTTGGGAAAAAAAAACAAAAAACAAAACCAAATACACATGAGCAAGGAAGAAGCGATTTGGGAACAGTTGGAAGCGCTCTCTTGGAAGGCCCAACATATACAAGGTTATTGCTTCGGGAGGACTTTTAGTTACTCTTACCCTCTTGTTCCCCTTCTGGTTTAGTACCCTGTGAAGGATATACTGTATCAAACCATATGCTGCAGGCAAAGTTAGAAACACCCTGCCGGGCTACAAGGCAGTATGGACAGGAATGGATTCTCTGTGCTTGGCTTTTATGCGGGTTTTTGTTTGGTTGGGTTTTAGTTTGGGGTTTGTTGGGTTTTTTTTGTTGTTTCTTTGTGGGTTTTTGTTGGGGTTTTTTGTTTGTTTGGGTTTTTTTTGTTTTGTTTTGTTTTAACTCTGCCAAAGAGTCAGTACGTTTCTGAATTTTTAGTTTATTCTTATTTAAAAGAAAAAGTCCCCTCAACTAACAGTAACTGGAAGATATCACTCCCAGCCTTTCTTCTGCCTTTAGGGCTGCTGAGAGGAATACACTGTTTCAGCCGCATTTCAGCTTCAGCTCCCTCCTAGCTGGACCGAGTCCTTGCCATGCTGTAAAGGAGCTGCTTGGTTTGTTGGGAGCAAGTGTTTCTTTTTCTCTGTGACCAGTGGCTCATCAAGTAAGAGAAAGTGAGATCCTGGCTCACTTAAATAATATCATGAAAGTTCCTGGTGAGTTCAGTGGAGCCATGTTTGTATCTAGAGTTAAAGAATGCAGAGAATGAAATGGGTAAGGAAACCCAAATCATTGCACTTACTTGTTGTAAGCTTCAGGGTAGAAGAAATAAAAATGACCAGACTCCAATTTTCTTGTGTGACTGGTTGACAGCCCATAGGAAATGAGGCAGTACACCTTGTCTTCCTACAGAAGTCTTTCCTTCTGTAAAATGGGAGTGTTCATAAATGTTGCATGAGTACTGTGAGGACAAATTAATTCATTATTGTCTGAACATTGACCAAACTTGTATTTTCTTGATTCAGTCATGTTGATACCTAATAATCTGAGCAAAAATTTTAGAAACCAGTGTTGAATGTCATGCTGAGGAAGAACATCAGCTAAGCCAATGGATACATAGGAAGACTGGATAATCAAGGGAGAAGTTACACTTTTAAAGTTGTAGCAGATTTTTTTTTCACATTTCTAGATAGCCTGCATCTCTTCTGTTCTTTGGATCAGGTTCTGTCTTTTTGCTATAGGGCAGAAAAGAAATTTGATCTGTTCCATTTTGAAGGGGAAGAAACAGTTTTGTGGGGAAATCCACTTTCTCTAGGGTTCTAATGAGTTGGAAATATTTTGAAATACTTGTGATTTAGATCATAATGAATTATGCTAATGATTCAAGTTAAAACTCTTTTTAATGCTTTAAGGAGGTAGACTTATTGGTGTGTGTTGCTGGTAGTGCTAAGTCGTGTTTGGCAGCCTTCTCAGGTATTTTCAGTGTGCCCAGAGTGCCTAAATACTCCTTAGTGAATGGTGGAGAGTAGACTGGGATTTCTGCAAGCAAATGAAACCTCCAGCAGTGTCTCAGCAGTCAGACAGGACCGGGGCAGGGATCGAAGCAGCATGCTGTGAAAGACCTCGGTTTTCTGTAGGGATTATCTGGATGGCACTTGATAACCTCCTCCAGATCAAACCCAGACCATACCTCTTGTGTTCTCTTCATGTAAATAAAAGCTGTTAAAGCAGACCCACTGCTCAGGAAAACCTGAGTTATTCAGGCAGTAATGTGCCTTAGGAAAGAGCTGCAGCATTTTCTTGGGGAAAGTCTGATTCATCACTTGTCTGCATGCCTGGACAAGAAAAGGGTCATATTTCTGCTAGACACCAAAGCGAGGGGGGGGGAGAGTGTTTCTGACTTGATTTATCAACTAGGAGAGATGAATTAGAACCCTCGGGGGAGGGAAAACTTCACAGAAACTGAAATATTTTTACATTGCAGATGATTGTGGCCTCCAGACTTTTTCTTGTATGGCATTTATGCAAGCACACATTCCAAAACAAAATTAAACAAACAGTCCCTTGAAGACTCCTAATTAGCCACTTTGCTCAATACTCAATTAGAATAACCATGTAGGTAAAATATGACTGCAGTGCAGAGAATTTCATTTGAAGTAGCAGTCCGTAAGTAATGTTTAGGAGCAAGTAATAGAGTTCCATCAATGAATGCGTTTTGCTCAGAGCAAATTCAACACTGCAAACGATTGGCAGTAGGGGAGGGTGAGATGCTATAAACCTGATGAAGTTTTGTAATTTAAAACAGAGGCATAGAGTTCAGAAGATTTGGAAAGATTGTGCCTCTGCCAGAAACCTTGATGTGACCTCAGGCAAGTCACTTCACCTTTCTGTGCCTTATCTGAATAAATATCTCTGTTTCCTATCTGTAAAATGAAGATAATGTCTCCTGCATGTTCTGAAACTCAAGTGTTAATAAAACACCCAGAAATCATCAGATAGGAAGTCCTCCAGAAGAACAAATGCTGCATTGTATAAGTTTATACAGCACTCAATAACCAAGTGCTTTTTTATTAGGCCACTTGCAAATACATACTCTGTTGGGACTTATTAGGCTTATCATCTTTTTGAGGAGGGTAGACCTGAACAAGACATTTGGATTCAAATGCTCTGAATACCTGAGGGATAGCAGCTGGTTTCTCTATCCAGACTTAGATCTAAAGTGGAATTTTGGATGTAGTTGTCAGCTGCACAGTGAGTAAAACTTCCCTTTGGAGCCTGATACCAGAGCCCAGATAAGACATGAGATTTTGTGGCTAGAACCTGTTTCTGTGAAAGCATGATAACAAAAAGAGCATTAAACAAATTTCACTGCTTAGAAATTGCCATCTCTGCACATCTATTAGTTTTATTTCTGCAAAAGGACACAACTCTGACAACTAGTAAATCACATACTCCCTACATACCCTCTAAACTGTGCTAGGAGCTGGAATTTTAGCTGACAAATCTGGTTTTCACAGTACAGAGAGAATTACCTAGACGTTCTAACATTAGGCTTTTCTCCCCATCCCATGTCTCCAAGCCCCTCTTATGGCCACATTCAAGTGTCTGCTCTGTACTTGCTCACACTTTGCTAACTGTTAGTAAAACTGAAGACCTTACTAAAAGATGCCTCCTCAGAAAGACATTTTGTCAAGAGCTTCTGAAATGTTATGCCTCAGGTGAGGTAAAATGCAGAACATTGGAGGAAAGATTAGAGGAATGCCTGAATGCTTTTGGAAAAAGGCAGGCAAAATTTGATGTGCTTTTAAGGATAGGTGTTAAAGCCATGGCTTTAGCTATGGTATTGAAGTATTAATACTATAGTATTAAAAGAGCTATCATTTAAAGAAATGCTTTGCTTAAACAAAAGAAAAAAGATATATTGATTTACTAAAAACCCAAAGGTTTGAAAAAACCTTTTTTTAAAACCCTGGGGAAATCTGAGATCTATCTCAGGTGGTGACTTCAGTTAGTTAGGGACAACATCTTTTAACTATTGTAAATCACAGGACACTGAGAAGACCAGATCATGAAAACAAATTGCAGTCCATCTTGTGACTTGGATTATGCATTTCTGTGTGTGAACTGACCAACAGAAATCAAAGGCTGCAGAAGTAGCTGCAGAACTGAAGCTGCAGGGACTGGAAGGGTGGATGTGTGTGGGAGGATGGCCACAGCAGTACAGGCTGCATGAGGGAACACTTTCAGATGTTTGTGTTGTTCACAGTGTAAGAACATTTGATCATAAAATCCTTTGCTTAAATTCAAAAGCAGCATTAGGGTTCTTAAAGACTACTTTGAGAAGTTTTAAAAGATTCTGCTTTTCCAAGTTTTGGGAAACTGAGTCACTCTGTGGCTTCTTGAAATTTAGACAACCAGAAATAGAAAAAAGGCAGTCACAAAGTATGTGGAAATGTAGCCTTTCATCCGTTCTTTATGGTAGACAGGAAAGGAGAGGTCACAATTAGCAACATTTTGACGTAAAACTTTTTAAATATATTGTACTTTTCCTCCCTCTCTATGTAAAGTTCAAATCAGGTGTTCTACCTGCAGGGACCTTCAAACAGGTCAATAAGAACAGCCCAGCAATTATGAATCAATTTATTCTAAATCTTAATTTAAAATTGCACTTGCATAACTTTCCAAAACTGTTGAAGCCTTTGTAAAACTTATTTTAATAATTTTTATTGTTGTTTTTCAAAAGAAGTCAGGTATCTTTACTTATCTTCCTGATTAAATCTCTCCATACTGGAGAGAATTGTCATTTCCTTCCCAACCTTTCCTTGTCTTTTGAAAATACCAATAGGTAATTTTAGCAACTTAGATAAGGAATTCCATGATAACTGGGAAGCCAATTATCTGTCAAGACATTATTGCAATATTATTAGAAAACTGGATACTTAAGCGGCAGGTAATTTTTTTTGTATTTCCTGCATAACTATCATGTACTCTGTTTTGATTAGATCTTAATGATACCAAGAACATTTTAAACAAATACTCTCAGCCCATGCAAATGAAAAACATTTTATTTCTTCAGTTGCACTTGTGCAGCAATGGTAATTAATACATCTTGTGATATTCAAACTGTATCTGATTAAATCATGGTGCACCAAAGAGGGCTTTATAAATAATCTTTCCATCAGCCCTGCTGAGAGATCTGGAAGAAGAAAGGAAATGTGTTAAACAGCATCATTGTGCCTGAAAGTGTCTCCCCACAGTGGCATTGCGCCTATAGATTCCCTTGCCCATAACCCAGCTCCTGCCCTGGACCACCCTTGGTGCATGGGACCAACTTTTTCATCAGTTTTATGACGACTGCAGGCTTTGCCATGCTGGGCCTGGCAGACTGGCCAATTCCTGTCCAACACTAACTCCTTCAGTTGCTTTACCCTGCAGTTAAGCAGTCTCTTGTCCTGGTAATGGACTTCTCCAAAAGAGCAGTCCCAACATCCAAGCATGTGCAGCCTAAGCTTTCTCTCCCCAGTATGACCCTCACTGTATTAGTGTTAGTATTAGTATTCGTCTTGGACACTGGTAGAAGTGTGTTTCATAGTAGTTTGCATAAAAGATATGCCAAGGAGTATTTTCTTGGAATAAGTTACAGTGGTGGGTTGTTCCTTGAGGACCATCACCAAGCTTACATGCAAGTAGCCTCCCGGTTTAAAGAACCTCAAATGCACTAGTTAATTAATAGTACTTCCCATCCCTTACCTCAGTGATATAGTATTTGCAAGCCAGAAAGAGAAGTTTCTTTTGGTTTTGAATTAAGCAGGTTTTAACTTCACCAGCACCCTCTCTGAAGGCTGAGATTAATGACCCCATCATGGAAGGGATACATTTCTAAAGCACCACTGTCAACCCAACAACAGCAGAAAAAAGGGAACCCTTGTGTTATTTTGTGTGACATCTGTTTTTCTCCATTCCCTGTATGGGAATTTCTTGTAACTACGTGAGTTTAGAGGAAAGAGATCACTGTTTTCCAGATGATTTATTTCACCTTTGTTAGGCAGCTTCACTCTTTCCCCTGTGTCATCAGCTTCCCCTTGTTGTTGGCAAGGCTCTTTTCTATAGCTACAGGAAGCAGGTTTGTAAAAATAGGAAAATGTGGTATTAAAACAGAAAAAAAAAAAGGTAGGATAGCTAGTGGGCAGTAATCAGATTTTAGGGTTTCCAATCTCTGTATTTTTGTAACAGCCTTCCTCTGTTGCTCTCCATATTGGTTCTTGACTAGATGGTAAACAGGCACTAGCCTTGAACACTGTCATTTGCAAAACCTCATTTTCTGTGTGTGTTTGGGCATGTCAGCAGCCTTTGAAGATTTATTAACAACAGATTGTACTCTTTTTAAGGGGGTTTTTCAAGTTCCTGACTTAGATGAGGGAGTGGCCCATTTACCTCTGCAACCACCCATACCTAACTGTCTAAACCAAATCACAAATCAAACTCCTTTTATTACATAGCTGCCAAAAACTGGTGCAAAATCCCTCCTCAGTGAAAGGTTGTTCAGAAGAGTATCTGTCATGCTCCTGGGGATGGCTCAGTGGATCCGTGTCAGGTTGCACATGAGTTGTTGCACATGGCCTGGGAGGACCCGCAGACCCGCTGCTGGGTGTTTGCTGCAGAGCCGCAGCTCAGCCATGTGAAAAAGCTTTCAGGTTGGAGATCTTGGGAGGCAATGCCCTGTTGCTTGGCATTGCTTGACTTCTATACCTGCCAGTCTAGAGCACCAGAACAAACTCCTTGTGTTTATGCTCCTTTTCCCCTTGGAAAACAGGAAAGCATTTAGTAAGGGCAAAGTGTTAGAGTAAGTGAACATGAGTTCACCAGAAGATCTCCCAGTAGACAGGGAAAGGAAGAGATTTGATTTGATTCAATTTAGCAGATTCAGTTAGATGTAGTTTGGTAATTTCTTGTTCAGGTTAACCATGTAGGATCAGTGCTTCTGAACAGTCCTGAAATAGTCCTGAAAAACAGAGGAAAAAGAAGAAACACAGTGAGAACAAGAGGTGCTGAAATACTGCAGAAGTACCGGTGAACCAGGCTCAGTTCTCTGTTCCCAGGTTGTACCTTCTCAGTGCTGGTGCCCGTATTAATGTTTGCCACAGAGTATACAAATCTTGGATCTCTCTGTGGGTTTTCTGTGGGAAAATACTTGGGACCTCAGACATTGACAATTTTTTTAATTATAGCCCATGGCAATCCCAGATTACGGAAGGAATTTCATGGGGAGGTTTGGCTGCAACTGGCATTTCTGTCCATCAGTGTACTTCATTTACATTTTTAAAATATTTTGTTTGTGGTTAAATAACTGGTAATCATGTGCAGGTGGTAGATTTTAAGTATGATCTTCATTACTTCTGGCAGGGAAGGAGAAAGCTATCTTTATGAATAAATATTTCTTTTTTCCTGGACTTAAATTCTGAGATTCCATGTTTGTGGGAAAAAGAGTTTCTTTTCTCTGCCCATGGTTCAGATCTAGGACTTGCCCTTTTTGGGACACAGATACTAAATACACTTTTAATCTCACAATATGCCCAGGTGTTCTTTTTCTTTCAGCTCTGGAGCTGTAAGTAATTCTGGACTCATTCCATCCACCTGGTTGAGTGCTTTTTTCTATTCTTCATTTCTATTTTTTTTCTTCTCTTTCCCCATCTCTCTCGTGTTTCATTTCCTAAGCTTTTCTGCCAGAACAGCTTTTTATTTCAATCACCTCCGGGAATGGAGTGGACATAATGAATTGGGTATTTTATACGGGCTCCATGAAGGAATCAGGTGTGGCAAGAAGTGATATTAGGCGCTGCTGAAGCAGTGCTTGGAGCAGGGCAGCTGGCTGGAAGCACCATCCAGCCGAAGGGTGGGAACCTCTGACTTTTTGCAGTTGCTTCTGGTCCGTGAAGCAAGCACGGACCCATCAAACAACCTCCCTGCAATGTGGTTGGGGAATATTTTCGGGAGCAGAAACGTAACTGCAGTGGAGATCTGTACTCTTCTATCCTTGCTAATCAAGATTGCTGATGAAACATTTATTTGTCAGGGTTGGATGTTTAGCTAAATATAGGAATACATTTTTGCAGTGTGAAGATGAACATCAAGGATCTTGGCACTGGTAATGTCAGTGAAATACAGATGGAATGAATGTCTCTTGTCAAACTGTTATCCTCCCCATGATCTAAGGAGGTGCTGGATGGGAGTGATTAATTTCTGTTTGCTTGTTTGTTTGTTTGTTCTGTCCTAGGTTGTTGCTACCTGTATTGTTGTTCCATCCTCAGTCTCAGGCATGGAGCAGGACTCTGTAAGAATCCTAAGCCATGATGTACATTTGCAAGAATGATCTAGTTTCTGGCACTGGGACAAGAAAAAGCCCTGATCTCATTTGTTGAGGCTGCTCTTGTAAACTTCCATGAAGTTAATATCACAGCAGGTTTAGGAAGCCCTTGTTCCAGTGTTTCACTAACCTTAATATTGATTTTTTTTCAGTTGATACCCAGCTGAAATGCGTTTTGTTGCAGTTGGAGATTTTTTGGTCCATCCACCATTGGGCATAGTATTCTTAAACTTATTTTTTTTTATATATTTTAAATTTTTATTCACCTTAAGTCTTTATGTTTTTCCTTCATAACCTTCTTTTATATTTTACTCTTTATATCTAATTCTATTATCCTTCAGTCATTGCTTAAATGTCTTAGATTTCTTCTGACTTTTGTTCCCCTATTCAGGGTCTGGGCTGTTTTAAATTTGCCTGCTGCTGTATCTGTCTTAATGCATTGTCTGAGCCTGGACACAGGAATGTGGCTGAGGTCTCACAAAGGCTGAATAAACAGAGCAATTATCTCCCATTTCTTATGAATGCCATTTCTTTTCCTAAAAATCAAGATTCTGGGGGTTTTTTGTAGCAGCCTAAGTTTGTTGACTCATGTTTGAGTTGTGATTCGCTGCGACCCTCAGATTCTCATTTCTTGTTTTGCATTTGTGCGTCAGTGTTTGCTTCCAAAGTATATTATTTAGTTTGTTAATTAGCTCTTCTGAGTGTACTGAGTTCTTTGGATTCAAGAGCAGCTCATATTTTCCCGTGTGAAGGGTTTTTCCCCTCTTTATCCTTGCTCTTTCTTCTGTTGCTATGTGAGAGACAACACACAGAAAACAAAGAAACTGCCAGATATTCAGAAGAAACAGAGAAGCTGAGAATATACAAAATAAACAGGGTGAAAAAAAAAAAGAGAGGAAAATATTTTTCTTTCCTAGCTGTGGTAATTTTAACTGCATTATTTTGAATAGCAGAGCAAACAGATATCAAACATACAATTTTATAGAAATGAAGGGTAAATTGAGAGAGCACATTCTAAAAAATAAAAAAAAGAAAAAGTAAAAAATGAGCCACAACAAAATGGAAGGAACTATTATATATATTGCTTAGTATTTCTAGGGACGATGTTATGATTTAGCTAGCTAGAAATGGCCATAGCAGCTTTTGTAAATTTGATGGATAGTGGAATAATTCATGGTTGACTTTCATTTTTCAATTCAAATATGTTTGCACATGAATTACCCCTTGTCCCGGGTATATTAAAACATCATCTTACTGGATAAGTAGATAGATCATTGCATTCATTGTTAATCATGTCTTCAAATTTATTTTAGCTGGGAGTCATGAAGCTGAGGTCTTCCAAACATACACATTTCTCAGTAATTTGGGGCTTTAATTCAGACAGGAAACAGGGATTTAAAGTGGATTGCTAATACCATTTTATTGGAAAGGGAAAAATTGGGGTGGGATGAGCTGATTCCAGTTAAAATGTTTTGAAATTCACCAGATGGATGGTGAACCCTCAGTTTGCACCATCTGATACCACAGCGTTGATGTTATTGGCTAATATAAGCTCTTCAATTGTCCTGTACTGCAAATAAATACCTTTTACTGTGGAAATTTTAGGAAAGAATAGCTCAGACTTTCATGCCAAAGTAAATGCTTCACTTTTATCCCAAATTTGTAATGAGAATGTTTGCGCAGCTTGTCACTGCTGCTCTCAAACCACTGAACTCTCCTCTCAAAATACGAATCTTATATGGCCATCAGGAGGGGCGGAGTGCTTGCATTTTAGAAGCGTTTATCTTGATGAGGCCTCACCAGAAAGGATTCCGCTTTGCATAGTAAAATGTATCCTCCACCTCCTCCTGCTGGGGCAGGAGATCTTGAATTTGGACTGTTACTTACCTGTGTCTTGATTCCTTCTGCTCTACCTGCTGAGGCAGTGGGGTAAGCCCAAGGATTGGGAAGATATAAGAGGATACATGCAACACACAGCTGTTTGTGGATGGTGGAGCCCTTCATGGGCTTCGCTGAAGGTGGCCTGTGGTGCAGAAGGTTTCCAAGTACACCGTGTGGGGCTGGGTGGCCTTGGGACAGAGGGGATGGGGCAGGAGCCAGCTGTTGGGTGTCTAGTACCTTAGTTCCTATATCTTCACCCAGCCTTTCCCTTTTCATGCTGGTGGTGGAGGGCTACTAAATGAATCTTGCATTTTGACCCTTGACTACTATTGCCATTCACCCTTTTGTTACCCTTTGTCCTTTCCCTTTGCACAAGGAAGCAATTTATGGGTACTCAGGGGTGCAACAGCAAGCACTGGGCAGAGAGGTCATCCAAAGTTTGGAGGGTTGCTAATTAGATTTTTTCTTCATTAATTAGGCAAAGCTAATTAGTGTCTGTCCTTGCAGAGATTCTGATGCAAACACAAGAAGTCAGGAATTTTAAAGCACTCTTGTGTTCCTAGCAGCACCAGCAGACATTAACCCCTGCTCCCCTTGTCCTTTTCAGACTTTCCCATGGTGGGTAAGATTTACCTGTTGCCAGACAATGCTGCTGCAATGCTCTGAAGTCAAATAATGTTTCTAAATCACCAGCCAAGCCAGACAGGTTAGCAATTCCTTCTGTTTACATCTTGGAGGCAACTTTGCATCTGGAAGAAGGAGTCTGAGGCTCACTGGGGCTTGCTTTGAACGCTGCCCCCTCTCTCCCTGCCCTTTCGCCTCCTGGGCTGACCCAGCTGTAAAAGTGTCAGCCTGGCTGGAGATCCACAACCAGCCAGACATGATGCATAGTTCCTCAGGCTCTCTGTTGTGTGCCGGTGGCCACTGGGCTCAAGGAAGCTTTTGGCTGGATTGCTGGTGCAGAAGAGAGGCATTGCACTTCCGCTGCCAGCCCCCACACTTATTTTGGGAGGATGTGGACAGAAAATCAATTGATTTGCAGGCACTTCTGTTCCATAGAGCAAGGCTCTGGTGTTGTTTATCAGCGTAAAAGGAAATGAGAATTTATAGCATTACCTGTTAACTTTACAGGGGAAAAAAAGATTGCTGGAATTTAAAATTACCCTGTTGGGATTTTTTTCCCGTTTTTAATTATAAATTAGTATGCAAATAGTCCAAAGTCACTTTGGTTGGTGTTGTAAACTGCAGTGCATGGGAAAAGCTCCCTATCATAGCTGATGTGATGACAGCACCATGTAGAAAATGCTTGGTAACTGCTACACGAGGAGGAGAAGGAGAAGAGGGCAAAGGATTGAGCTTGTTCTCAACTCTTACGACACAGATGTCCTTTGTGTTTGACTGCCTCAGCCCTTGGGGGGCTGTGCTGCTCAGCATGGTTGGCATCAGTCGGTCGTGCCGGCGCCGGCGGTCTCACCTGGGGAAGTGTTGTGTGCAGTTGGAATGCGGCCATGGTTCATCAGTGAGGACACTGGCATCCTTCGTGGGGGGCAGTGGGAAATATTTCCATCCCCACACTGATTAACCCCCAGGTACCCAGCAAGAGACATGACATCTGAAGTAGCAAATAACTCCATGCTGCTCTGTGAAGCAGGGGTGCAGTATGATCTGATGTACTAAACATTTGGGCCAAAAATTCCTAGTTCAGGATCCTTGTGCATCCTTGTGCAGACCTCCACGTGTGTTACCACATATCTACTGTGAATTGGGCCTGACTTGACCAAAATCTCCAGAAGTGATCTTGGTTTACCTCAGTGTAGCTGAGATCAGAGTCAGATGTCTGTCTGACCCCTTTGTTTAGCATACAGATATCACAACCCTCCCTTCTCTTCCCAGATTAATTATTAATCAAAAAAACTTTTTTTTTTTTTTACACAGAGAACATTATATAATTACCATTACTTTTATATGCTACTCTTCTTCGTCTTGCTCTTGGCTTCTGGACTGTTGCTGTCACAGAGGTTGTCACATCAGGAAGGTGGCTGTCTACAGCTGTCAGCTGAGAGAGACCATTTTAATTACATTTTTTTCATTTCATATTCAAGTCACAGTTTTAGCCGTGCTGAGATTGGCTTCTCAGCACGTGAACTTGGAGATGGCTTCTGCTGAGCCCAGTGGGGAGCCCCATCCCTTCTGTGGAGGTCCTTCTTTGTTTCCCTCCCCAATAGTACTGCTAAGGAGTGGATATTATCCTTTTGATATGCTTGATATTAAAAATTAGCTTTGATTCTTCAATACCCAGTACTCCTGAAACTTTCTGTTGCACTCTTTAGTGCCTGAGATTTGTGGTTTAGGAATTGTACCTATCTGTGTAATTTTTTAGGGTTTTTTTGTTGGCAACAGCCAATTGTTAATGAGCAGAAAGTTCAGGAATGCTAACTGAAGCACCAGACAGTCAGGAATATTAGCCTTTCAAGTTCCTCTGCTGCTCTGACTGAATATGCATGACAGTCTCTTTAGAACCTTCCTTCAGGTTATTTAATTAATTGAATGTGTAGTTTCATGTTGGACATTTACTGACTGGGAGGAGGACTGGAGTGGATCTCGAGTGTTCAGTGTGCCATGCTTAACATATATCATGTATGGGAGCCAGTAACTCAGGTGCAGCAGAGGCCAGGCATCAGGGGAAAAGGTGCTGGTGGTGGTGGGAACCACAGGCTTGGCCATTTCTACATCTTGCTTGGCTCTGTGCTGCTGTGTCCTGTCTGCCTAAGCCACACTGCTGGTGTATGACTCGGTGCCCCTGGGACTGGAGTTTCCCCATTTCTTGTGTTTTGCTTGCATATTGGGCTGAGGGTAAAAGGGCAGGTGCTAATCTCTGAGGCTCATGTAAGTCTGGAGTGGTGTTCCCTTTGAAGTCAGCAGTGTTTCCTCTACATTTGCATCTGAGAGCCAGATCCTGTACAAGGTGACAGGAGGGTTTTTTGCCCTTTTCTGTGGTTTTTGTTACTGAAGTGCTGTTACTTAGAGAACATGTTAAGTTTCACTGATACCTAAGTCAACACAGATGTTTCTCTGAACAGAAATTTCCACTACGGACTGAAGTTAACACAGCTTTTTAAGTTTGATATCTGTGAATTATTCTGAGTTTTTCTGTTTACAAGGGATTCTTGTAAAATCGTAAAAAATCCCCAGCCACTTCTCCAAGAGACTTTTAACACAGTCGCTTTGTAATATGCTGCTGAGTTTCCTCAGCCCTACTCCTACCTCAGTGCCTCCCAGATCTTAAAACAAGCTCCTGATACCTGCTGAAGTAGTGATTGCTATGATTTTATACTAAAGGCTTTTCTTTACATGTGTACTTTGCCTCTCTGTCCTGGTGAACTCTAAGTGCTCAGTCTGCCCTGCTGGATGGTGAGGTCTGATGGAGAGGCTGCTCTGGCCTGGCTGGCCTGGCTGCTTTCTGGCCCTGCATTTAGTAAAGCTGTTGCTAATAGCTGGTTAAATGGATAAGATCACTTTGGCAGTTTAATCCCAATAGCCTTATCTTACTGAGACCAGTTTGCAATTATAACGAAACACGTTTCAATGTAAATGTTTAAGTAAGTTAAACCACTCAGGTGCTTCAGGCCTTGAGTGGGAATCCTTATGGGGTCATTGTGGAAAAGGCCACTGCATCCCTGTCACTTGCCCTGCTCCCAGAACATCCCTCTGTGGATGGGGCAGCCACTTATCCTGGAGAAGAAGACAAAAGCTTGGAAGATCCTGTGCCTTGATAAAGTGAGATACAAAGACCCTGCCAGGAAGGATGTCCAGATTGCTTCTCTTCATGCCAGTTTGGACATTTTCTGCACCAAAGCAGCACTGCTATAGTTTCATCCCTCGGAAGGAGTTACACTGGTGGGGAAGGATGGCCTGCTGGGTGTCCTGAGAGCAGGTGCAGAGCCACACAGCACCACTCGCTGTTTTAAACAGGGTTCTTGCCCCCTGCAGGGACCACACAGCTGCAGACTCTGCATCCCCCTCCACCATCAGCATCACTTGGCTGCCCAGGATGGTTCACAGCTTGGGCAAAAGAAGCTGATTAATCCCTTTGGCTGCCTAAGTCTAGACAGGAGCAGAAGCATTTTAGGCATGTTCTGTTTTGTTTTGGTTTGTTGGTTTTTGGTTTTTTTTCCTTTTTTTGTTTTTGGTTGCTGTTTAGTTTGGTTTGGTTGGTTTTTTTTTTTTGACTGAGGAGTGTAAGATGAGGCTGCATTCTTTGGTATAATATTAGTGCTGGCTTGCTCTGGCTAAGCAAAGCAGGATGTGAATTCCTCCCTTCACTTAGCTGTCAGAGCCTGGGAGTCACTTTATAAGGCTTTTGGTTTCATGCTCCTTGCAGCCCCATGTGCCGTTCAGAAACATGCACCTGACAGAATTCTTCAGATTGTGGGGTTTTGGTATTTGTTCTTTTTATAGAGCTTTTTGCATGTTCAAGAGTTTTGTTCTGTTTAGGGTGGGTTTTTTTACCTTTTTTGGGGGTCTTTGTTTAATGATTGCATGACAAACTATATTAGAGAAGATTTTAAAGCGCTTCACATCCAACCTTCCTGAAAAATAGGCACTTCTGGGCTGGAACACCATAAACTGATGGGACAAAGGAAAGAAATCTTAGAATAAAACCAAGGACCTTAAAATAAATGGCAATGTTCACCATCCCAATATGGAAACACATCATGCTATTAAACATGTGTTTAGCTGAGGCTTCTGGAAGACATTGTCAAGCTTCAAAATAGATGACAAGATAAACTGTTGGGAAGGTCATTACCCAAATATCTAGAGAATCCAACATTTTCAGCTGCAAACTACTGGTTTCTGTTTCTCAGGCTAAAGAGGAATCTCTGGGAGGTCCCTGGCAGTGGCTCTGGCTCTGCTGCCAGAGGACAAGTGGCACCTGTAGGCTTGAACCATTGGTTTGAATACAGGCTGCAATACTTGCATCAGACAGCAGCTCTCAACTGCTGTTTCAGCAAATGCAATAACAGGCAACAGAAGCCAAGCTGGAGGGAAGCAGGACCAGCAGTGTCAGCTGTAAGGCACAAGTTTGGCTCCTGAATTTTCCTGTTTTCTTCCTCTCCTCACTTCTATCCCCTCACTGTGGGACTTAGGTGCATAAGTGGTCTTTGTGCTTTTGAAATTATCCCTCTTAATCTTTTCCAGTGCAGATCTCCTTCCGTGCTAGAAGCGCCTTGCATTCTTATTTGAAAAGCAAATAAGGACAAAATAATGGAGGGCCTTTTTTTATATTATGAAAAGAAAGAAGCCAGGGCTTGTGTGTATGAAAGAAATCACAATGCAGCCTGCCTTGTGCTGTTTATACAACCTTGGTTTAGATCTAAACACTACCCGAGAAGTGTCAGTGACCATAAACAGAGAGGGCTAAAGCACAGCTGGTTTATATGGGTAGGTTAAAGCAGAGATCACTGAAGCAAGACTCATAATCCTTGAAGAATTGAATGACTAGCAGCTGCTTAAGGCGTTATTCCTATTGATAATGCCTGTGCAAGTGCACTTGAAGTTGGTTACTCTTTTGGAGACATGAGGTAGAAAATGCATAAACAACGGCGCCAGGGAGAAAATCAGGAAGCTTCCTCCTAGTCTGTTGGTCTAAGTTCAAATCTACTTGCTGCAAAACCAGCAAGTTTAAATCTAATTCGTGTAGGACACCCACCCCTCACATAAGGATGGCACTGGGGGCCACATGGCAGCCCTGCTCAGTAGAACTGTTTTTGAGAGGTCAGGTCAAATTCATGGGAGAAATGAACACCTAGTCTGCTGGAGACTGAATGCATGTTATTCTGAATACTTGACAGTCTTTAGTATTTTAATCCTCCCCAGGTAGGAAGAGCCGTGCTCCCTGGGCACAGAGTCCCTGATGGGCCAGCTTCAGGCACAGGTCACGCTGCTGCTGGGGCTGCAGAGCCTGCCACGGGTGGGGCCCCGGTTCGGTGTGCACTTGGCATGCCCCTTCCTGTGGAAATCTGGGGTGGGAAATAGCACTAAGGGTGGGATCCTGCCTGGATGGGGAGATGTTACCACGAGAGTTGTGCAAAGATGTTGTGGAGCAGGCAGAGATGCTGTTCTCCCTGGTGCTGCAGAAGGGTGGATGCTTTCTTCTAAAGTGTCCATTTTAATTCTCCTTTTTTAAGACTGTTAAGTGTTAAAAGTGTTAAGTGTTAAGTTCACATTTACATGAACACTGGTTAAAAATAAAGGGAAATGAGATATTTAAGGACACAAAAACACTGAACAGTTTGAAATTGCACTGGTTCTATCAGTGTGGAAATGCAGGGGTTTGTGCACATATGTAGGTAATTTCTCACATGGATTTGTACATGTCTTTCTTGTGCAGGTTTAGTAGTGTCCATATTGAAGAGAACATCTTATAAATGTCTTAAATCAATCTGTTTCTTTCCCTATAATAAAAAGATTAAATCTCTGCATTAGCTTTCCATATGTCTACGTTTCTAACACAGAAACTGTGCTGAGTGCAATTTAGCCAAATTAAAAAATAAGCTTTGCTTAAGAATGAGAAACTGATGCAGGGTTCAACTCTTTTCTTGCTGGGGGTGATGTAAATCATGAGCAAGTTTATTGGAGTTGATTACATTATAGTAGTGCAAGGAAACTCTGTAATGAGATGTGAGTCAGGCTCAGAAAGTCCCATGCAGAGATGCCAAATGGCAGCACGGGATCATCAGAAAATCCCACAGAGCAACTTGAAAGTTAATTATTAGGGACATTTTCTCTTCTGGAGCAAAGTCTTGTTGTTTATTGAAGCAGGTTATGAACCTGCACAAATCCTTCTATGCTTATTTGGCCAAGATCACACCACACCATAAAAAAAAATGTGTTTTCTTTCTCCCATTTGTTAGTCTTATGTACTATCCTATTTTATGCCTTGTGTTTCCCTTGTGTTTTCCATCTGGCAGCTTCCACTCCGTGTATCTTTTCAAATAAGGATGAGAGTGGAGAAGGAAGGTTTTTTCCCCAGAGAAATGAGGGGCAACAGGAAAATCTCCTGAGTCCTTTCTACTTGTGAGTGGATAAACAGTTTAGTCCATATGCACCTTTACTGAACATCTTCAGAGTATCTAGCATATTTGAGCTGCTGCACATGGGAAAAGACTCCCTTGGCTCACATCTTTATATCAATTCCTGCCAAGAGGACCAGAAGAGAGTGATACCATCTTATCTGACTTCAGCAATATCTTAAGCGATCAGCTAGGGAGGATTTCCTGTTAAAGGATGGAGGGATGTTTCAGTTGAACCTCATCGGTCCTATTTCTAATCATAAACTAATTAATAAGTAAAATTATACTCCAGGGAGACATTCTGGTATGTTCTTTGTGAATTCACACTTCCTCATCAGTAGGGAATCATTGTGGTTAAAATGGATAGGAGGAAACTGTTACAAGGACTACAGGATGCTTGTGTGTGGTAGAGGTTGTAGGTGTCCTTCAGTTTGTGTATGAGTAATGCTCGAAGAGTGGGAAGGACAAAGAAAATATCATTAAGGGCCAGTGCTATCCAGAAAAAATCCCAGAAAAATTTGGAGAGAATCGGATGTGACTGCTGTGTGCAAGGGCCTATTTCAGAGCTTCCTGCAGAAGACTGAGCATTCAGGGGTTCGTGGATGCTGGAAGAATCACTGTCACCACAATAAACATGTGTTGCTCTGAGGCTGTGAGCTGTGGTTGCAAGAACATTTCCATGGAAATCTTTTGGACCAAGGAAATAAAAAGTTTCTGCAGGGGGACAGTGAACAAGTCCTGGATGTCTCACCAGCTACGATGTATGGATAGCCAAGGGGTTGAGGATGTAAGCCATGGAGGGAAGGGAGTACCATGGTGCTGAGACTCAGGCTCCAAGGACAGAGAAAAATTGATGGGGAACCTAATGCCTGGCAGACCAAACATCCAGGAAGGGGTGAAACAGAGTTGCACATGAGATATTACTGGCATGAGCTGCTCTCTCTGGTATGCACTGAGAAGATGTCCCTCTGCCCCACTTCCTCTGTGTTGAATGGTCAAAGAATGCATGCCTTTTCCTCCCCACAGCTTCCCTGGGGAATGGGAAGTTTGCAAGCTTTCTTCTTGGCATGATAACTGATATCCTTTGCTGTCCAGAAGGAACCTCCCTGGACCGTGTGAGCAGCTCTGCACTCCCAGCCAGATGCAATACTGCATGTGAGGTTCTGGCCCAAGGGAGAGCAGAGCAGGAAGCCAAGTTCTTGGGCACGATGGAGTGGGAAGCTGAGTCACTGGACAAGCCTACCTCTGAGCTTGCTCCTTTTTAATGTTAGAAAGTGAGGACAAGGTTCTTGCAAGCACAACAATTGTACTCCTTGTGTCTGTACTGTTGAAATCAGGCTAGAAAAGAGCAGTGAATTAGTCATGTGTTAAGGGAGGATGGATAAAACAGGCTGTCACAGGCAGTGGATGAGAGGAGCCCTGCCAGCACATGCAGCCTCCGTGGGCCAGCCCCACCTGAGCAGTGTGGAGGAGCTGGGCAAGCTGGAAGGGCTGGGCCTGGGGCAGGAGCTGGGCTGTTGCATGCTTTGTCTGCTGCCAGGTTTACTGCTTGTGCTAGAAGGTATTATAGCCTTTCAGAAAAATCAAACTGGAGGGAAGAGAGACCATTATTAAAAGTATCAGTAATACCTAAAAAAAGTTTTATGAAAACTTTGTTAAAAAAGAAATAAAAAAAATCTTAGTATTGTGTGAATGTAGTTACCAAGGAAAACATTCACAGGGCTTGTAGCAACTAACCCCTGTGTCGTGCTGGGTGCAGTGTCCTTGGAGCTGGTTCTGGGAGAGACAAGCGTTTTTCAGAGAGGGTAAGAAAGTTGCTGTCTGACACACTGAATGTTTTTCAAGTAAAAAAAGTCACGCAATTCCCATGAACTTGTAAACTAGCTGTTCATAGTTTTCGCATTACCCTCTTTCGGAGCAATCTGAGCCATCTCTGGCTTTGGATACTGTAGTCATCACAGAGTGACTTCAGAAATGTGAGTCAGATCATGACACCGGCTTCCTGCTTGCTGAGTAATCAGTCTGACTTGTGGTATGTGCTGCTTTACTAGGACACCCTGGCCCCTTCTCCCTTCACCATGTATTTTATCTGTTTTTTCTTTTCTTTTGTTTTTTTTTCTTGTATTTATTTATGAGTTAAATGGTTGACTTGAGCAAAGCACAGCAAAAAATGTTGCATCCCAAGGTGGATTATTTCATTAATTTTTCTTTTGCAAATATTATTACTAGTGTTGGTAAGAGCCCTGCAGGGGAGGGGTTTGAGAAGTCTCTGCTTTGTACTTTGGTGTCAGAGTATCTGGTCGCTCAAGCTTTACACGGGCAGGCAGCGCTGAGAACTGAGGAGGAGAACAGGGGAACCATGGTGGTCAGACTCACTGAATCAGGAAGATTTAAGAAGATGCTGTTTGAATTGACTCCCCGCCAGCTGAGCTCAATACATCATGGATCTGGACTGAGGCTGACGTTTTAATGGTTTGATTAGTTTAGGAAGAATACTTTTATTGTGTATCTTCGATTATGTTAAGTACTGTGTGAAGTTGTTACATCAGGATGAGCTTAGATTGCCTTCCTGTACACAGTACAGTCTGCACTGTCTATCCAGGATCCTACCAGTAAGCTGGTGGAATCCTCTTAAGTGAGGAGCTGTTAAATTAATAAAGCTGTTAATCACATGGGGGGGAAAAAAGAGATAGAGAGGAGGAGAAAATCTTATATAGCAATGCCAAATCATAGTGCGAAGGTTTCCACTTGGGAGGGTCTTGCAGGGCTGGGTAGAACAGGTCTTCTGTTACAGAGCTGCTTTTCATATGGTGATTTTTATACATCCTCATTTTCTTAGATATTCTCTGTGTCAGAGTTTGAGCCTTGCTCCTAATCAAATGTAACACTTAGATCGCGCTGTGCTTCTTAAATGTTAATCCCAGTAGAACCCCTTTATAGTCAGTAAAACCCTGTTATTATTATCCTCTACACACAGACAAGAATTGGAAGGAGGGAAATGAAGTGAATTGCTAAAGCCCTTCTGCAGAGTTGCCATCAGGACCAGTTCAGGATTGACAGCTTGTGTTCAGACCATGGGACTGTGCTTCCACTCTTAAGTACAGTTTTAGGACTATGTAAAAGGTATTTTAGGTGTATTTAGATGTGACAGAATTGACTTGAAATCAATAGGATTGAGGTGTCAATCCAATCAATAGAATTGGAGTATCTTGCCAGATACTCCAGTACTTTCCAGATCTTGCCTTGCATCCATTACTCATCAGAGCTGCATGAAAGAAAAGGCATTGAAATGTAGCATGATAATTTACATACAAAATAACTGAAAATTTACTTTTTCTGTATGATTAGTTTATGTAGCAGTTATCTATGCAGATATTGACCTGGGTTAGATTGCTCTTTATTTGCCAAACATGGCTGTAACACAGTTTGCAACTGTGGTAGGCACGAATATATGGGTGTCTGATTGTTCATGTGTTGGAACACAAACAGGGTCCTTGTCAGACAGTTTGATGTCAGAGTGGTTTTAATCTTTGCTGCCTTTTTTCAGGAAGGAAGTGATTGCTATGCCTCAACCTTTCAGCACAGGATGCCCTGCCTGCAGTACATATTTTGTCTCAAATCATAGAATCAGAATGGTTTGCGTTGGAAGGAACTTTTAAAGGTCATCTAGTTCCAACCCCTCTGCAATGAGCAGAGATGTCTTCAACTAGATCAGGTTGCTCAGAGCCCTCTCCAGCCTGACCCTGAATGTTTCCATGAGCTTGTTCATGTCAAGCAGCAGGCACAATGGTTCCTTCTTGTATGTCAGATGTCCAGCATGACGTGCTGATTGGGAAATGAAAGTAATTAAATTTAAAAAAAATAATAAAAAAAGGGCAGAAGAAAAAAACTGCAGCTTTATGGAGCCTTGAGAGCAATGCTGGCAATGCTGACCTGTGTGGAGGGGCCAGGTCCATACAGAGATGTGAATGGTATGTGTCACCAGGAAACCTACAGGCGATCTTAAGCCATAATCTGCCAGTGTTTTTTCATTTCTCTTTGAAGTCGAGGGAGCTGTGTTCTCCTAACGTGACCTTTGTATCCTCCTTTGGATCTTATTGTATGGACTGGAGGCCAGCGTGTCATTAACAAAGCAGCAGAAAAGCAGAGCTGTCTAGGCTTTTTTGTTGTTTTAAGACCCTTTCTGTTACAAACAGGCATGCCAGCACTTTGCCTGAACAGGCAGGGAGGGAAAGGGAAGCGGCAGTGCTAGCACAGCTCTGCTGCCCCCCGGCAGGGCCCGCACACAGTGTGTGCCCCAGCCTCAGCCAAGCTGCCCTTCTCGGGATGTGCCCTGGCTCTGCTGGGCTGCCCCTCCCTGGTCTTGTGCCACCAAACTGCTCCTCGCTGCTGAGGCTGCACATCCAGATCTGCTCATCTGGGCTGATGAGCTTCAGCTTTTGTCCTGTGAACGGCTGGCAACTGCACCTAATACCAGTAGCTGATGTTTTTTGGCATGAAAGGCAGGGTATTTGGCCTCATCTCCACTGAATCCCTGCTCTTGGCCTTCTTTCAGAGAGAGGCACTCAGAGCAGATCCAGTTGACTGAGAAAATCTCTTTTTTAGATGATGAGCTGTGTCAGAGGGATAAGGCTTTCGAGGAATGGCACTCCCAAGCCTAACTTTAGCACTTTGGCTCGAACTGTCGTGGCGTGTATGAGATGCAGCAGGATTAGAAAGGTCAGTCAACAGAAGCACTTTCCTGGCTAACGTGGGGCTTGACAGTGACCAAGGCTGCTGCCAGCTAATGGCTACTGAATGGCTCCTGGTCATTTTGAGCTGTCTTGCTCCATTGCCACCAGCAGGGCTGGCAAATCCGATGGCAGCCTCTCAGCATTTCACAGGCAGTGGTGGTGAAACACCAGATGTGCTCTTATAGATGAGACCTCCATCAACACTGAGACGATGAAGCCACATGATGGAGGTGCTGGGTCTGGTGAGTGTGTCCTGCCACCCCTTGAGCACTGCTGACCAGTGCAGTCCTCCTGCACAGGTGCTAGGATGAACAGCCCTGCCCCAGGCTTCTTGGAATCTTCCTCCAGACCATGCATTTCCCAGCAGGAGAGTGCTAGGAGCACCTCATCTCCTGATATTTGGTTTGCATTGCATCCCAGCCAAAAGTAAGCCAAACACACCCACCACCAGACCAAGGGGCCTGTGTTATCCCCTGCAACTGAAGTCAACCAAAAAGCCTTAGAGGACCCTTAGAGTACTCTGAGTCAAGAGAGATGCTTTTACGTCTCAGGAAGAGCGAGCGATGTTGACCTCAGACCCCAGGCAGAAGCAGTATCTTTAATCTCATGTTGTACTGGATTCTTAATCTCCCTTACATAGCAGTATCTCATTTGCACATATTTTCCTGTGTATGTAGAGATAGGGGCTTTATTCAAATATTAATCAGCCTGACTGATGGTGGAGATTTGTGCATCTGACAACTTGACATCAGTACTGTGCAAGCCTGGTTGTTTGCAGGCTATTACAGAGCACCTTCTTGAAATGAGTGTTTAACAGGACAGCTTTGGGTGTTTTAGATGTTAGCTTTCCAACTTTTGTTTACTTCAAGAAAAGAAGAAGGGACATGATTCTTTGGTACATTAATACCCTTAATATGTTGCCATCTCAAATATTGTTAGCTGTTTATTGAGGTCTTAAAATCCAATTTGTATCAGATTGCCCACAGCTGTTAAGATTGCCTTGGGGATAAGTGGGAGTGTTGTCTTGCTTTCTGTCCTTCCCTCCCTCCCCCTCTCTCTTACATGGTATGTTATCTACAGAAGTAAATTTATGAGCAGCCAAAACAGCGCTTGATTGATCACGGGGCAGGAGCAGCGATAAATGGCACCCTGTGCTGCTGTTCGGGAGATGCAGGGTGTGGAGCTGCCGTTCTGTTTCCACCAGTGTACAGATAATCTGCCTTTCATTACCGAGCAAGGAAGGCAACATTGGGGTTTGTTTCTCGTTTGTTGAGATCTACCACTTTTCTTCTTTTTTTTTTTTTTTTTTTTTTTTTTTTTGTTGTTAATTTTAAGCAGGGACTGAAGCTGCCCACTCCTGCCAGCGGGGCTGGACCAGGCTCCAGCAGGGCCAGCACAGGGCGCTGGGTCAGGGCAGGATCTGGCCCCTGCCCGCACTGTGTGCTGGCAGTGCAGAGCTGCCTCTGGAATCCTGCTGGTGTGGGACTGGCAAGGGGCCAGTGGGACAAGAGAGTGCAGATCTCCTTCATTTGTAAAGCATCCCTGGTTTAGCCAACAGCTCTGCAGCAGCCTACCATCTGGGAGGCACAGAAAAGTTCTTAAAATGACCTTTTTTGTTTCCTTTTTTCCCTCCCAGCCCTTTCTCAATGAAAGCTATTGGATTCTGGCTGCTGTCAATTTAAGAGTTTGTTAAACCATTCCAGACATGTTTGTAGAATATCTGCTTCGAGTGTAATCTACACCGTGCTCCCTGGACCCCTCCTCTCTGTTACAGAAAAATAAGCTTAATAGAGTTAAATGCTAAGATACAATTTCCACTGAACTATGAGAATTGACTACATAAGCCTCCTATGTAAACAGAAAGGACCAATTTGTACAGCTCTGCAGTTAAATACTGCAGATTAATTTTTTACAAATGTCAAATGTCTATATTTAAATTTAATATACATGTTAAGCCTTTTCCCTCCTTCCTCAGCCTTTCATTTGTAACGGGAATGGAGTCAGCTAGAATTACTTCTTTCCAAAAACAAAAGGGTCTAATTTGTGGACCCCATGCTAGGTATGGAAAAGATTGTTTCCCTAAACAGGATTTACCCGCTTGCCCTCCCCGACCCCCCAGGGCTGGTGTATCCCAGGCTGCACAGAACCTTCTGCCCTGCAGTCTGTGTTCAGCTGAGGCAGACAGCTACCCCATGCTGCCTTCACACTGTTGCCTGAGTCTTGCCAGCAGCACCTCTTCCTCCCCCCTCATTTTTGTAGCTCTTCAGCTCTTCATGTTATTTTGGGAATGATGGTGGAAAAAGGAGAACCACTCCCCCATCTCTCTTCACAGTGTCTCCTCGCTTCCATGGGTGTTTTAAAAACACAATAAATATGTGTTCTGGCCCAGATTCTGTTGCTGGGCTGTAGGCACTGGGAGGTTTCAATTGTTTGAAACGCTGGCACGTCCATCAGGCGATGTGGGTTGTCTGCTGACATGGGTCCTTGGTTGTGTCTTGCTGGGGATCGGGCGTTCGGAGGGGAGCAGTGCCCATTTGTCTCCTCAGCTTCTGCAGCAGCTGTGCTCCCACCCCGCATACACGCGCAGCCTCTCCATCGCCTGGCTCTGGGTTTGCTTGTGTAGCACATTGCTTCCCGAATGAAACTGCTCTTTCTCGTGGGAAAAATAAGTCTCCTCAGCTTTATAGGCAAATTAGTCTCAAGGTGTTTGAGGAGGACTCACAGGGCAGTAGCTTTGTGGATGACATTGGAGACAAATATGAACACCAGTATTTCAGGGTTTTTTTTTCTTTTGTGTGCCACTCATTTATTTAATAAACTTATTCCTTAATTAAAGCAACAGTAAGAAATAAAACGTCATGCAGCATCATAATTCATTAATAATCTCAAGAACATTTCTACCACTATGTCTTTTAACCTGTATGTATTTTTTTAAAGAATATTGAACAGGGTGCATATTTTGTTATTTTCATATTTGCCATTACCTTTCTGGTCTTCTTTATATATTGGAATAATTCCCTTGAATCTACATGATTGGCACACACAAATATTTATGTGCATAACCATCTGAAGATCAGGTAATCAGTGGGATTTAGTGCTGAAATTCATGTTGATATAGTTCAGGAGAAAGGAGGGAAAATAGAAATAGTCATTTCAGAAAAGCTATGAAATGTAAAAATGGCCCATGTTGCAGCATCTGAATAACAGAGCTGTACAAAAGAGAAATGACATTGAACCCGTCAGTAAACACTTCACAGCTTTCCTGTGGCATCACAAACCCTTTGAGCTCTGTTCTCCTAGCTGTTGTAATGTCGACTGGACTCCAGAATGTGCTTTACAGCCTTGCAATTCTCTTCCCCAGCATATATTCTCTGTATACACTGGTGCTGCGTGACCCTGCTCCCTGGCCCGCTGAAGACAAATGCCCAACCAAACTCAAACCCATCACCTGTGTCCTGTATGTGGAGCACTTAGTCTTGGGAAGGATCCCCTCTTAATTTTTCTTGTCGGTTGTATTGCTGTAACTCAGGAGAGCTGAGCCTGTCTGTAGAGGCAGCGATGCTTTATTCTCATGAATTAACAATCTAAATAAAAGGTAGTGTCTCACCAGCTCTCATTATTTATCTCTATGTTTGTCTCTAGAACATATAAAAGTGCACTGGGCAGTGTGTGATGTGGAACAGCTGAGGAGCCTGGCTTGGCTTTCTCCTGCTGGTATCCACAGTGGCTTCAAAACTTTGCATCCTTTTCATCAAGTTCCACGCCTTGGGCAGCATGCAGGAGTGGGGATGTAGGCAGTGGCTGCATCAGTGGGTCCTGAGGGCTGTCCCCAGCTAAGCTCCCTGGTGGAATTGACTGAAGGTATCTATGTTTTTTGTTCCTCAAGTAATGGAAGGTCACCCAGGGAGGTGCCGGTGCTGGTTGTGTCTGAGCATGTGCTAGTTTTGGTTAGGTACCAGTTACACCTTGGCTGCTCATCTCCAAGCACAAGTGTACAACTGAGCCTGGCAGCTTTGTGCACCATCGACTTTTAAGGCAGTAGGGTCACAAATGGGGGCATGCAATTTTTAGTAGGTCGTGAGAGGTGGTTATCGTACTGTTGCTGAGTTATAACATCTTCATACAAGATGCTTGTGGCAGTGGAGATTCAATTTAGGGTTGACTGATTTATGAGATTGCACCAGTGATGTATGCAGCAATCTATGCACAGGCTGCTCAAAATGGATGCATGGGGAGTACTTCTCTGGGTATAAATGTGCCATATATTATAAATACATAATGCTTATATAGACCAGTTTATGCCTTCCAGTAGTATGTGGAAGGAGCAGGGAATGGAGAGATGCCTGCATCCACTCAAACATGGAGCATATTACTGGAGGTGCCAATATCTCAAAGATCAGAAGGGGCTTCTTAAGTGCATCCATTATACATAAATCTCCCATGTGTGTGCAAATATATATATGTAAATGAGTACTGGGAGACTGAGCTTTGTATTCTATGTATGTAAATGCCTATTCATGCACTTAAAAGTATAGCGTTAGCTGTAGGTTGCAAGTATAGCAAAACCATATGGCTTAAAAAATAACTTCAGCTCTGTGCTGTGAAATGGATGAGAAATGCAGTGTAACATGCAGAGCTGCAGTCACTACTTTTACCTTTGGGATTTTGACACATCCATTAACAAGGAGACCTTGGTGGTGCAGTTGTTTTCAATCACTGTGAGTCTCATGGAAAATTCACGAAAAAAAAAAATCACAAATAACTGGTAATATTGTTTAAGCAATAGTGCTGAAACTCATTCATTTAATTTGAGTTATAGATGGCCATATAAATAATACATGTGTATGTGTGTACACAGTATTCTCATATGTATGATTAAATGTTCGTGTTGTACCTTCCATTCCAAAGTGTTAGGTTATGTAACTTAGCATAAAGGACCTTAAAATTTGGGAAAGAAATGTACACGTATGCCAACATGTTTTATTTCTTTTTGCTCATTAGTAAAATGACATGATCACTAAGAAACAGGTTGTCCACTCAACAGCATGTAGAAAGGCATAATTTAACTTAGAAAACCCAAGTGGAGTGTAATGCAGTATCCAACTTAACTGATGACTTGAAGACTGGGTAGGCATTATACCCAGAGTGAGGCTGGAGGCACCTGGGGTCAATAATTTGGTTTTAGATGGAAAAGGATTTTATTTGCTGCAAGATTATCTGTGAACCTGAGTATAAATAATGGTATATGCATAAAGAGAACTCAATAATAGATATGCAAAAATAATAAAAGAGAATGAAATAAGTAAGATAGAGATAAGTCTCTGCAGCAAAATCCAGATGTGGATTTCATAGCAGATACTTTTTTAATGAAAAATTTTGGGAAATATTTTCCCTTTTTCCTTCCAGCTGGCTCTTGCTTGGGCCTCTCTCTAATATAAGCCACATAAGAGAAATGCCAGTCATAATCTAATATTGCACTTGGTGAATATGAAGTATTAAGAAACAATGGTGAAATGAGAAAAAGAGACTGTAGGAGAACTAGTCTCCAGACCTGGCCACTTTTTCATGGGCTTATCTGTTCTGGGAAAGAGGATATACCATATTTTTCAGTAATGTTTTCCACAGTTATTCATTTGCAGCATTGTTTTAGCCTGGTTCTCTAGTCTGACTTTTTTCTTTCTTCTTATTTGCAATGTGAGTCTGATATCCACCGTCATCGCCAATAACCTGAAAACAAATTACTTTCATAAACTGGGTGAGTTAAACCTCTTACTGTCCGTAGCCTCCACTGCCATTAATGGCCTTTTTGTTCATGCCCCCAGACACCAGTCTTAAAAAACCCTTGTGCCTAGACATGACTCAGAGGATAGATGTTCAGGCACGAATGACAAATTGGTTTATCGCAAATATACAAAAAAGAAATGAGGTGCGACGATGTCAAAGTTAGATAGGCTTCTGAAAAGCCAGCGTGACCTTGTGCAATGTGTGTGCCAGTCGCTAAATTTAACTGGGCACAGTCTTGTTAAGAAAGTGCTAATGCTTCTTTTCCAGGAGGAAAATGGGCCTTCTGGTTCCCCAGGTACCTGACCTCTTTCAGTGCAAATATTGAATAGCTTGCACATCCCAACTTGCTTCTATTTGCAATCCTTCCAGCTGAGCCCAAGAAAATGCTGCTGGGAGCAGGGGAGGGAAGAGACCAAAGCACAGACCAAGCTGGAGAGGGACCCACATCTTCTCTTCACTGCTTTATGCAGCAGGTCTCCTGGAAGTGTAGGAAAGTGTTATGACCCAGAGTGCTTTACCTGCAGAGTCTGAAAAGTTGTTTTGTTGCCTTGCTGAAAATGGGATCCTTGCTAAGGCCAAACAGGAAATGTGGAGAAGTAGGAGAGAGCTCATGGCTTTGCCTTTCACAGTTCCTTTTTGGCATCACAGCTGCTGCAGGACCCAGCAGAAGTGTGCCATCCCTGGCACACAGCTTTATTTCCAGAGCCATGGGGGCAGTCTTGGGTGGGCTGAGACCTATAGCTTCAGGTGTTTCCCTGGCTGTTCACTGCCAGGGCAGCCAAATGTCCTCCTGACCAGTTGTGCAGCAGGACCGGGCTGGCTAATCCCAACTATGTCCTCTTGGCCACTCAGTGGTATAGCCTACAGCCAGCCCGGCAGCATCAAACTGCACAGCTGTCCAGTTCAAGGACTTTTCCTGTTCCCCTGGTGCACAGCGTGGCCTCACTTGGGCTTTTTCTAGAAACTCAATTGCCCTACATATTTCTGGAGGCACGTCACCTCTGCTCTGTCAGCTGGGGCCACGCAAGCTGTTGACAGCAGTGGAAAGATGACTTCATGCGTCTTGCAGCCTTTGCTCCTGTCTCTGCTTTCCAGACTGGGCAGTTTTTGGGTTTTTCTTTCTGTTGTGGTTTTTTTTTTTTTAGTTTTTTTGTTTGTTTGTTTTTTGGCTTTTTTGTTGTTTCTTTTGTTTGTTTGTTTGGTGTTGGGTTTTTTTTATTTGTTTTTTGGTTTTTTAACAGGAGAAGATATCCTCGCTTATACTGCATGTGTGATTCACTTTAATCACCAGGTCTTTTTCTGAAAGGCTGTAATCTAATTAGTCGTTCCCCACCCTGTATGGAGTGTACTAATAAGAACAGGAACTGTTCATTTCAGAAAATCCTTTGTAAACTACACTTATGGCACTTATGCACAACAAAGTAGAAACCTTGCAGAGTACAGAGTTATAAATCTCAAAGAGCTTTACAAAGGAAATGGGTACCCCTGTTTCCATTTTATGGATGCAGAAGCTAGCCTATGGAGAAGGCAGCCAACTGGTTTTTCATCACCCCAAAGGGAGCTGGAAGGGCAGAGCTGGAAAAGAGCCCAGCAATCTGGAGCTCCTGCCCTGTCCTGTGCCTACCCTGCCTGAATGAAGTATGTGCTGTTCTCTACTTATCTCTTATCTGACCCACTTCTTCACATTATTCCACCCTTAATTCTTGTCTCTCAAGTGCTGTGGTGCTGTGGGATCTGGATTCTCATCACAACATCGCAAAGATAAATGTTAAGTCCCAATATTTATGTAAGCTGGCCCACCACAATTTTTGCTTTGGAGAGTCAGCTCTTTTGAAAAGTCCCTGTCGCGATAGCTCATGAAGGGTACAAATCAGCAAAATAGGAAGATAATGTGGTTTACAGCTAGCGTACTGGCTGGAGGTGTTTGCTGCTTTAATCACTCACTGTCACCCTGCTTTGCATACGAAATGTTGTGTATCAAATTACCTCTGTGCATTTTTTTCCTCTTTTTCTATGCCTCCAAGGTCTGACAGTAACAATTACTCTGCTTTCATAAACCTGCTGGACAGCTTGGTCACCTCTCCTATTTATTCGACTTGTTTAGGCTTGTGGTGATAATTGTTTTTTCTCTGAAGCGTATGATATAACCCATGAGGCCAGTGTGAGGTTGCCATGAGCCATGCAACGCAGCAATCACTTGCAAATGCTGATTACCTTTGTGCTCAGATGATTTGAGAGGATGTTGCATGAAGGTGTAAATAGATAATTTTCTTTTAGCTTCTGTTAGCAATGCAACCAAAGGGATTCCCCCTCATTTAGCATTATTCCAGTTCAATTTGCAGCAGCCTTGCCAGCCAAGAAATACCCTGGTGAGTTTCTAGTCAAGAGTGGCTTCCTAAGTACCACTAGAAAAGCAGCCAGCCCTCCTGGGTAAAATGAGGCTTCTTTCTTGTCCGTGTCAGTTGCTAGCATTTACACTGCCTGGTCACAATTAAAAGGCATAAAAAAGTATAAAATAATTTTCCTGCTTTCTTTTACAGTTATTTACAGAAAAGCAAAATTAATAGTTCTCTTTGAACTGAGGGGAGTTCTTTTCACTTTGCCATTTGCTTCTTCTTTTCTTCCTGGTAAGGCAAGGCTCCTGGGTCCTGCAAGAAAGAAGAGGGGTAGCAGCCTTTTTGCTAAAACTTAGGAGTTTTGAGAATGAGGTGGAAGTCTCTCAAGGAGACTTCTGTTTTCTTTCCAAGAACAGTTGCAGTTGTTCCTAAACGGATTATCCTCTTCAGCAGGACAGCCCTACTGAGCGTGAGGGATCATTTTCCTTTTTTATGCGGATTTGAGGGACTTTTTAAATTGCCAGCGTAGCAGCAAACTATTTTTTAATTAATTATGGAGAAAGATTGGAAACTGAAGAGTTTACATGGATGGTTAAGGAGGCACTTTGGGCTTTATTTGCACAGATTAGAGAAAATTCTTCTTTTGGTCTTATCCTCCTTGTTTTATTGCTGGATGGGTGGCCTTCACTTGGGAGGGAGCATCTGTCTGAGCAGCATGGTGGCCAGGGATGTCACAGACTCCTCTCCCAAAAGATCTGTGGATGTTGGAGCTGATGCCTCACTGTGGGATGGATCCAGGCCCCCCTTGATCCCCATCTCTCTGTTCTAGGTGGAGTGTATAGAAGCAGAGTGTTGACAAAAGGATGACATGGGCTGTGCAAGTGTGAGGCTGGGCTTTAACTGCAAGTACACGTTTGGGTTATTGACATCCTTCTGCCCAGTTTTAGTCTGTGTCAAGGTCCAGCTGGAGAAAACTCTGTACTTCAGCTAATTGCTGTTACTTGGTTCCAGTACTTCCCCATCAGGTATTCTAATTAAACAAGTCTGAGTTCCAGCTTAGCATAAATGCAGACTTCACACTGACTCCCATAATTATGGCTAAGTTTGTACCCTTCACCAAGAGCCAACACACTGCCACGTTGGAAATTTAAGACTCATACAGGAGGACTGCTGCTTTGAAATTGAGATAAATATCTTTTTACTGCCTCATAAACAGATAGAAAAAATCAGAGGGACCAAGATTGCATTTGTGCAGATTCATGTCTGAGTGGGAGCTGGGTCTGGAAAGGAAAGCCAGAGTGTTTTTCAGGGATGAAAGGAAGGGTGCAACTGGAGAGCCCTTCTGTGGCTGCACCTCCAAATAAGAGCAAAGCTGTGCCCTGCAGTGGAGGCATCTCCTCCCTTTCCCTCCCCTTGCTTAGCTTGCGGGCAGCCTGGTGGTGCTCAGAGCAAACCTGGTAGGATAGATCCTGTGGGTCATGACTGATCTAGAGGGTGAGTAAAAAACTGCCTTATTTATTGAAGTAAATGACCTAAAAACACTAATTCTTCTTGCATTTGTTATGAAAGAGTTCACATTTTAATTTTCCTGCTCATCTTTCAGCTTTAAACATGTTCTTCTTCATTTTAGTTACTCGTCTATTGATGCCATTTCCTCCAAGCTAGTTGTTAGATGAGGGCAGGCGTCCTCCAGCTGTGACCACCCCAGCAGCTGGCAGGTCAGTGATGCAGGTGCATGGGGTGGCCTCCCTGGGCTGGGAGAGACTGGTGGGACTGCCGTGACCTGCAAATGCACGCTTTGGCAAGGGAAGCAAATTGTGGTGTGGGAATTACCAGTGCCATTGCCACTCTTGTGCCAGGGAAAGGAAGCTTTTGCATTACAAGATCATGGTAAATCACATGGGGAAATGACAGCCTTGTTAGCATGGGCAAAGTTATGTATAAATAACTCCTTTGTGTCAAGATAATTCAGCTACCTTGAAATGCCTTCTCACAGTCTGTAGAGATATCTGTAATTTACACACCAGAGTTCACGGGATTTTACTAATTGCACACAGAAATTTTAGAAGATTTTTATGGGTGTTCACACTTGCAGGTCATCCCTTAGCAGTAGCCCACTTCTGCAGGAGGTCCTGGAGGACATGGGGCAGGATTCTTCTGCCTCTGCTTTCCCGGCTGTGCTGGGACAGTGGAGCCAGTATGCCCTTTGTCACTGGGGCTTTGCTTGGCAAGTTCACACAGTATTCAAGGGCCACCAGCCACAGATTGACCCAGGAGCAGAGGCACCAGGCAAAGCACACGATGCCCCCTGTGATGATAGGCCGATGAGAGTCATTGGTTTCCATCCGTTCTCAATAGCTTTCTTTGGGAAGGATTTTTGCTTACAATAAAGCTTGGCGTTACAAATGGGGGACGTTTCACCACTTCCCTTTGGTCTTATTGTTTGCTTGCCGAGAAGTGGTATGGCTGTCAGGTTTAATTCTGCGCCTACGTGAACTTGTTTAGATTTGCCTGCCTCCTGGTGGCTAATGCCAAGTGTCTGAAGGCACTGTTTCCTGTTTTACTGTGTGAGAGGAGGTGTTTTTTTAAGAAAGGGTTTAAAAGGGCTTGGTGTTACTGAGCCTACAAATCATTGGAGCATTTCATCAGCCTTAATTGTTTTCCAGCACAACTATGTTTTCAACTCATTATTGGCATATTTAATAGCATCCATAGTTTTTGTGTTAGCAGTGTAGTGCTGCACGACATTTTACCAACCATAGTCTTTAGCCAGGTGCAACACTCCATACAGACTTGGGGGTACACCTTGAGCTTGTGGACTCCCCTGAATAGGAAACCCACATACCTGCTGCCCCACACAGCTGCAGTGCTGATGTTTCTTGCAGGTACTTTACAGGGAAATAACAGTCTCAATCTTTTTGCACAGACAAGGCATGAAGGAGACTGGAAGGCAGTGGTAGCGGGGTGACAGGCTCCTCTCTGCATTTCTAGTTCTCTTTTCTGGCCATGCAGATTTTGTCCTGGCACTCCATGTAAGGACCACTGGAATTAGGCTCAAAAAAACACAGCACAAGTCTGCATTACAGTAGCTCCTGCTGTGGTTGATGATTTTACCTTTGTTACAGAAATTTCCAGTCCACAGAAGAGCCAAGTAGGAAAACAGCTTTCAAATTGTGTGGCTTTCAGTTATGGAGCAGTTAATGGAAGTGCTGCATTCCTCCAGAAATTCATAACATGTTGCAAACAGCATCCAGATTGCATCATAACCCAGTAAGGTGCCAAAGGCTCATCCACCCATTTTAATGACAGGAAAAGGAGAGGTGTCTCAGGGACCTTATGTGGACGCTGAAGGTGTAGACAGAGGAGTCCAGACTTATCATACACACACTAACAAGAATAACTGTAAAAGAGTTGAGGCAGGAGCCTCAGCTTGTCTGATGCCTTTGTTTGATAGACAGAAGGTGTGTTTTTCATTTTTGTTAAGCTTAATATAGTTGAACTAAAAAGATTGAAATGCCCCCTTCATCACTGCTGAGACATGCTCCCATCAGTGGCTGCCATTGTAGCATTGGAGCCTGTTGAGGCCCACTGGCAACGTGTCCTTCATTGCATTCACCTCATCTGAGCTTGAGGGTATGCTCCACCATCCCTGACAGAGGAGGTGTGAGAATGTGATGATAGTGCTGTACCACGCAAACAGTGTTGGAGCTGTGTTTTTCACTTAGCTCAGAGCACAGCAGGAGGAAGAAAAAAGAGCTGATGATGAGCTTGCAGGCAGGTCAGGCTGGAGATGAAGAACCCTATGAGTCTCCTTAAGATAAAAACAAGGCCTTAGACATTGAACAATTTTAGAAACTTGGCCTTTGGGTTATTTTATGGGGTGGAAACCCAGGTCTTGAAGCTCAAATGGTAGAGCGGGACCTTTTGGTGGGCACACGCTGAGCACCGTTTTCAGATGAGAAGCTGTTACAGAGAGGGATTTCAGGGTATGGGTCCAAGTATTTTGTGGTATCTTTTCATGGCAGAGTAGTACTGTTACCCTCTGCAGCTGTATCTACAAAGCCAGCGTCTCTGCAGCCTTCTTTTCCAATAGGAGATCTTTGCCTTAAATACAGAACTTGATAAAAATAATCATTCATCTGGTGTTCTCACGTGTGAAAGCAGTTTGCCAAATAGTTTCAAGTCTGAGCCTTTGAAATAAAAGGAATGACTTAGACATTTTATAAGTTTTTTTAGCTTTAGCCTCAGAAATCGCAAGCAGGGGATTCAACTTGAAGAGAAAAACATATGTGCACTAAGGGAATTGTGGAGTTTGGGTTTCTTTCCAAGCTATGCTTGTGTTTTGTGGGCTCCAGCCCGGTGCTCCCCTGGCCACACATCCAGGTGCAGGAGTACTGCAGGGCTCGGGGAGAGTGAAGGTTGCAGTGTCCTTCAGAAAATCCAGCTTTCTGAAGGCACGAAATAAAGACTTTGCAACTGAGCTGCAGAGTTTTTAAGGAGCATTCTTTGGGGATGGAAACAAATAGCTCGCCATAGCATTTCACAGGATTTAGCAAAAGGCAGTTCTGCAGCAAGGGATGGTGTAGATACATTTTGGTTTGGGGTTTTTTTTCTTTTTAATAATGGCATGGGGGATTTCTTTATCTTTTTGTCTCATAGTGAACAGAGCGTGTACAACTCACTTCTGAAGCAAATATATTCCTTTTAGAAACTGAAACTGCTGGTAAACTGTGATTTGACCCACTGATGAATTGGTGAAATGCTGAAGCACTACAAATTTTGGATAACTCTCCCAGTCCCACAGGAAATTCAGAGCAGACCCAGGACCAGAGCCCATGTCTGTCGTCATGGGAGCAGGCTTCCCCAGAGACCGATTAGGGTGTGGAGTCCCTGGCAATTCCTCACCACCATCTATCTGGGAGAAGCGTGATTTAAGTGAGCCTTCCTGCAGGGAGTCTGAATATTTTGGTTAATCACTTTTTTTCCCACGGTTCATTCCCCCCCCCCCCCATTTCAATTTTTTTAAATTGTTTGATTTTCCAGTGAGCTAAAAATGCATGTGACTAGATGCTTCTGTAGGTCTCAGTGTACCTTCTCTGGAAATGGTGGAGCAAATTCCAAAATGTGGTGTCAAGAGGATCATTTGCAAGGGAATGAATTTGCTGTCAGCTGTAGCATTGCCGTGGTAAACAGCCACACTTGTAGGGGTTTAAAATCCTCAAAGGGTCTTGCAGAGCTCTGGAGATACAGAGGAAAATGAGTTTAAAATTGCAAGCTCACTGCCACATTGGGGGAAGGCTGCTGCAGCAAGACATTGTTTAAGGGTTCTGTTTTCAGCATGCTCCTGAAAATGTGCTCTTGGAAACAGGGATTTGTGCCTAAATGGGAATCCAGACATACAAAACACTTCATTTATTCATGTAAATGTCTGCATAAAAATGCAAATGTGGCACCTATGGCTATTGCCTCCGTATTGGGCTACAGTATAGCATATAAAAGGCATACTGATGAGTTTTCAGCAAATTTTCTGAAAATACTTCAACAGTCATGGGCTCTGATGTATAAAGTTACCTTTTAAAGTCATTTAAAGAAATAGATACTTGGTTTTGCATCCCAATGGCTCAGCTTCCTCAAAAGTTTGAAAATACTTTCAATTTAAAAGAAATCTGAATCTAGAGATCAGCTTTATTTCTAATTCTGCTACTGGTTAACTTCACTCTGGGGTGTATTTCCTAGATAGTTCCAACCTCAGCTTATGCATTTATTTACTTAATTCAGGATTTTGTAATTTTTTTGAAAAGCGTGTTTTGATCTTCAGGCAGATGCAATGCAGCTGAATCCAAAACACAGCAATTGAAAAGCATGGCTGAGGAACGAAACTGCCTGTGCCTGGCAAAAACAGCAATAGGGAGTAACACTGAGCTTGCTGAAGAGTCAGTTTAAAATTGGTGATTAATTTCAGTTTTTAAACTGTCCTTAATTTGATATGATGCCTTACCATGTTCCAAGTGTCATTCGATATTCTCTCTTTAGGAATTGCGAATGTTTTGGCTGACGCTTACATAAAATAGCAGCTGATTTGGAAAGATGTGGATGGTGTTGGTGAGGTGTGCCTAAGCTGTGCCAGCGCTAATGCCCTGCTGCCATTCTTTATCCGTTTTTATGAGGCAGAGTTAAAATACCGCGCTGCCTGCGCTGCCATTCTCCCAGCGCCGCTTTTGACAAGAACAAGGAGGTTTATCTCCGGGTAAGGCCAGACTCTGTCTGAGCTGTCTTCCCAAGAGAATAAGAAATGAAAAATGAGAACAATAAGTGGAAAAGAGGAAACTCTGGCATGTGAGCGTGCGCATGGGGACAGACACACACCTTCCCACAGCTTGTCCTGGGGAAAGCAGCATTCCTTTTCCACAACGTATCATAGGGAAAGGATAAATAGCAATGTACATGCAGACACTGTATGTTCTTCCTCAGTCCCATCTGGAGATGTTCAGCCGACTTCCCAGGATATGGGGATGATCTAGAGGGGTTAAATTTCCATGCTTGGAGTCTGTTTTACCATAAGGAAGAAAATAACCAAGTTTGGTTACTCCTGGTGCTATATATTTCAAGATGCACCTGCCCCACAATGTTCATTTCCACAGTTTTAACTGTTTTTAAACTTCAAATCGAGACCCTGTGCTTTGGTGTATCAGACATAATAGGGTTATATTTAAATATATGAATCCACAATACCCACTCTCACTGTCTTCTCCCTTTGCTGACCTTCCTGATAATTTTCTCTGCCTGCCTTCCCTGGTGCTTTCTCTCTCCACCTGTTTTTAAAAAAAACCCTTGCCTGGCCAAAATGGATGAGGTTTGTTGCTGCAGGCTCAGATTTCAGGAGCCTTGTCATACAACAAAGGAAGCAATGCACTGGGATTGCCTTTATCCAGCCTGAGAAACCGCTGTTGATCAAACTTGCCGTGTCCTGGTTGAAGAAACTTTCCTGGAGGAGGAATGATCAGCTTTTTCGACGACAGCCTTGTCGCAGGGTGCCTGTTGCCTCCCTCAGCTCTCTGCTTAGCCAAGCCAAACTGCCTGGAGATGCCTAATGAGGGACAAGCCAGGATGCTTTGTGCTCTAATTAATAAAAAATTAACCTCTGGTTGCTGGATGTTTCCAGCACTCCCAGCAGCACTTTTTTGCAGGGAGACAGCTATTATTGTCTGTCTCATTCTTTTAGGCGGGCACAAATAGGAGAAAAGGAAATCATGCTCTGCCAAGAGATTTTCCAGAGTTTTTTTTGGAAAGCATCATATGTCCATGTGTGTGAGTTTTAAATCATCCTGTGTTTAAGTTTTGAGCTGCCTGGATCACACTGCAGCCCTTCACCAGCATTAGTTTTGGGTTTCTGCCCTGTTTTACCAAACCACCATCAACTGCTTCCAATCTTTAAGTAATTAAAGATTACCTTAATTTTTTCTCTCCACTTTTGCTCTTTTGCAGTCATTGTAGTGAGCTTGCGGGGAGGAAATTGTGCAAAATATGTATTTTTTGTTTTTCTTGGGTGGGGGAATATATGTTATGACTAGCTGGCTTTGAGAGAACAGACTTTGTAGCCTTGTGTGTGCTCAATGGAGTAGGTGAATTCATTGTTGACTGGGAGCGGGAAGAGGTTTGGGTTCCACCAGCTGGTTCCTGCCCAGTCACCGACTTTCTGTGACCTTGGAGGAGTTATTAAACCTGCCAACTTTATTTTCTCTAACTATAAATCAACCATTATTTCTGTAACAGAGAAGGAATTTTTGTTTTGAATTGATGGCAGAGATTTAGGGTGTGATTTCTCAGCTCCAGGCAGCTTTGCAGATTGTAGAGCAGTTAGATTGGTTGGGCTCAATCTTCATATGTCTTCTCTTCCACAGTTGTGAGTATTATAGTTATGAGTATTAATGGAGTGTTAATTTTTCCTGAAATGACTGTTTTCAGACTTGTGGAGGATGCAGGGAACCTTAATTTGGTGCTTTTATGCAGAGGTAAGATTACTTTAATACAGGATAGACTATACTCTTGAGGGGGTCATGTGTGCAAGCAGTTCTGAAGTGGTGAGAGGGTCTGTGGTGGTCAGTGTTTGGCATGATTTTGAATCACTTTCACTGTGTGTAATTGTAAGCCTGGAGGAAGGATACAACACTGACCCACAAGTGCTACTTTTTTACTCATTTGTTTCATATGTGCTCAACACATGGGCAACTCCTGTGATAATACCGCTTTCTGAATTTTTCTTTCATTTTGGCTACTGATAAAGGTTTTATTTGATGAATAGCAGAATAAACCTGAGCTGGTCAGCCTTAATTTCTGCATCATGCTAGCTCTTCAAGGAAGGAGAAGGAAGGAGAGAAGGGAGGTCAAATTTATCATTGTGAGAAGTCAGACTACCATGGAAAGAAATAGATATTATGATCCAAAATACCCCTGCCAGATTTCAGCAAGACAATGCATTAAATATCTGATAGTGGCACAACAACATAGTCGATCTTAAATGCCTTCCACCCGTGTTAGTCACTGAGGAGTAGAAGTTCTCAGGAGAGCACTGTTGCAGGATCAGTCTATCTAAAAGGTGATGCTGTAGTGATACGGCCCCGAGGATGTAAAAATAGCCCCGGTGGTTGTACTCCAACACATCATGCTTTCAGCCCTGGGCCACTGTCCCTGGGCACAGTAGGTTCCATCTCCTCTGTCAGGGATGCTCTTCCTTCCTTTCCCATTGCGTTGAAGTGTTACTATCCACCAAGTAATACTCGAGGTCAGTGTTGGTTCCTTGCTGAAGTTTCATGTGGGCTGAAAAGAGCAGGATGCTATTTGCAATTAGGAAAGTCTGTGGGAATGATCAGCTTTTATTGTGAGTAAGGAGGAGGCTCTTCTTTAATTACTTTGGTATTTTCTACTTTGGAGGAAAGGAAAAAACTCACTACCTTTTATGGAATATTCATCAAGGTAAATCAAATTTGACCAAGAAAGAATGTTAGGGGAAGAATTTTTTCTAGAGCTAAAGGGAGCCATCTGATGAGAATGCTCTGCTGTATTCTTGTGTGAGATATATATATAGATACATATATAGAGAGACATATATATTTATTCATAGAAATATACACTAGCTTGTTTTTTTGTTTGTTACTGTTGATTTTGGCACTGAAGTGATGTAGTTCATAAAGTGACACAGGAGACTATCTTAATTGCATTAAGAAATCAGATGAAAATTATAAAACCATCTCAAGCAAACCAAGTTGTTGGTGACCTAGCACACTGATTTTTTACCCTTTTTGAAAAAAATTTTAGCAAAAAAAAAGTAACAATTGAAAATGAAGCAGCACTTATTTGCTAGGCCTCTGCAAATGTGATAGTAATCTCCCCAAATTACCTATTTCTAGTCTAAATCTTTAGTGAGTAACTGCCTACAAGTGGCAGAAATTAATCAAAATGAGAGTGCTTTTAAGTTATGTCTTTTAGCTTCTTTTCAATAATAGATAATTATTGACATTTCTAGGAAGCATATGTAGTCCTGTAACAGCAATAGTACAGTAACCTCCTTCAGTCTTTCTTTCGACTTGAGTGTGGGATTCCTCCTCCCAGATGAAGTGAAATCTTTGGTCTGTCGATGGCAACAGCAACGCCCCTGCAATTGAAAATTGGCTGTTTCCTGGATTTAGTAATTTCTGGTTTGAGGCATATTCAGTCTTTGAGGTCTCTGCTGAGAATTGCCAGCAAGGGGAACAATAACCAAGGTTATAATTTTTGTAGTGCAGAAATATTAGCTCTTTGGCAACTGGACTAAACATACCAGACTCATTTCTCATAGGACACCGGAAAAGGTTCAGGGCAGAATGAAACTCAGACAAATTCTTGATATTTCAGAGCACAGACCAGGAAGGATTAATTTGTCCAATAACTCTCTTCATGTGGTCAGAAATTTTGAGTGAGAACAACCCATTTGGCAAATGACATTGCTAATGCAAAATCTAACTTCACTTTTAAACTTGAGAGTGTATTTTGTTTTGTTGATGAGTGCTGCTGTAGGTATAAATTTCCCATGTATCCAAAATAGGAATGTAACCCGTCCCTCAGATGTGTGCATTGAAGGAGAGAAGAAGAGAGCTGTTAATGCCTTAAGTCCTTCAGGGCTGTTGGATTATCAGGCGTGGCAGGATTTGATTCTAGTTCAAAGTGCAGATTCTTGAAACAGCAGAGATGGCTGCTGAACCTTACTGGAACTGGTTTATTTTTTGGTCTTTTGTGTTAAGAGAAAGCTGTGGTTCATATAAGTTTGGAACGCTTTTTCCTGGAGTCTCAGGGATTTCTTTCATGTGGAGTCCCCAGTGTGTAACATGCACACATTTCTAATGTAAAAGTGCAAACTCATATACATGAAATGTATTTTTACTGTGTTGAGACCTACATAGAAACAGTAAAGATGTTTTGTTCTTGCTAATATACAAGCATATACACATACATATAAAGATGTAGCTAAGCATGCAGTTCAGTCTATGAACCTTTCTGTCATTTAAGTTATATTCTGAATTAATTTTGATATTGTTAATCTCAAAGACATCAACACATTTCTTTAAAAACTGTAAATCAGTCCTTTTGTGGATTTCCTAGCTTTGTCAGGTTTGGGAGTAGTAAAGCCTATTTTTGAGACATTTCTAAATGTGAGAGTGGCTTCTGCAGTTGTTCTTCATGAAAAGCACTTTTTGACAATTTCAGAAAATGTAAATTTAATCTTGATAAGTGCTTTCCCTGAATGCAACCTTTTCTCTGTAGTGGGAGAGTGCATATTACATCAGCATAAATGTACTCAGATAGCTCTACCTACTGGCAAGTGACCTCTCATTCAAAAGATGTTTTAGGATCATTTTGAAGACCCTATTATCCAGCAAGAAGTTTAGTATAGATTAGGGAAAATGTAATAGAGTTTTAGGTTTTCTGTGGTTTTTTTCCTTTGTGTAACAAAGTGAATCAGGACTTTGCTTAGAAGTCATTTCCCACACTGTCTTCTGAGCTGATCGCTGTCATTATTTTAGGTCTAGAAAGTGCTATTCATTCATTTTTTCTGCCCTGCAACACAGCCAGACTTAGCAGGTAATGCAGAGCTTTCTATTGTAAATAAAAACCACAGGTGAAATGGAAAAACCGGATTCTTTATTTCTTACACGTTGTTGTTTCTATTCCATTTACAAATGAAATTTTAAGTTTTCCAACAGCATTTTCAAAAAGCTTCACATCCTACCTTATAATAAGAGTCACAGGGAAAAATACAGTAAGATTGCTTAAAAACAAGCAGTCATTTTTTTAGAGATCTTGTTGTGTACAAGTAGTGTAAGTGTGAAAGAACTACCTGTCTTGTAAATTCTGAGGCAGTGGTGCAGGGTTGTGGCTGGAAAACAGTCCCAAATTTATATTTTCTTCAGGCATTCATCATCCTAACATCATTCTGGTTTCCACCACATATAATTGAAAGGGAAGATTTCTCAGAGCCCCCGTGTTGTTTTAATGAGGGTATCGTGTGTCAATCACGGCTGAGCCGTTGCCCTCCAGACAGCCAAAGCTCAACACCAGCTGGGTCTGAAGGTTCCCACACAGTCTTGCTTCCTCTTCAGCACCATGAGGACCCCAGGAGAGGGATCCAGGCATCCCAAGCAGACAAGATGAATCCAAGGCATCTTCCCAAGCCTGGCAGACGTGGTTCAGGACACAATGGACAGTTGCACCCTTTTGGAGCAGCAGGTGGAGGCTGGGCAGAAGACCCTGGGACACCTGAAAAGGTAGCAGACACTTGTATTTGGGCATTTGAGCTGTTCAGGAGAGCAGGAGAGGGGTCAGTACCAGTGAAAGTTAGCCTGTTAGAAATTCTTTGAGCAAATTTCAGTGTGCACTGGGTGACATCTTTGTGGTCTGTGGATGTTGTGTGTGGGTTATGGTACTAAGAAACCTTATGCCAGATTTTATCATCATTTTCCCATTGTTGTGCTTTAACCCCGCAGCCAAGCACCTCACAACCACTCGATCACTCCCCCACCAGCAGGATCAGGGATGGAACTGGAAGGGTAAACGCTGGAAAACTTGTGTTTTGAGATAAAGACAGTTTGATGGGGAAAACAAAAGCCATGCACAAAGCAAAGCAAAACAAGGAGTTAATTACTACTTCCCATGGGCAGCAGTTGTTCAGCCATCTTCAGGAAAGCAGGGCCCCATCACATGTAAGCATTACTTGGGAAGACAAATGCCATCACACCAAGTGTCCTTTCTTCTCTCTTCTTCCGCCCAGGTTTTTATCTTGAGCATGATATCATATGGTATGGAATATACCTTTGGTTACTTTTGGTCACCTGTCCCAGTTGTGTCTCCTCCCAGCCTCCCATGTACTCCCAACCTTCTTTCCAGTGTGGCAGTACTAAAAGCAGAAAAGGCCTTGGCTCTGTGTAAGCNACTACTTCCCATGGGCAGCAGTTGTTCAGCCATCTTCAGGAAAGCAGGGCCCCATCACATGTAAGCATTACTTGGGAAGACAAATGCCATCACACCAAGTGTCCTTTCTTCTCTCTTCTTCCCCCCAGGTTTTTATCTTGAGCATGATATCATATGGTATGGAATATACCTTTGGTTACTTTTGGTCACCTGTCCCAGTTGTGTCTCCTCCCAGCCTCCCATGTACTCCCAACCTTCTTTCCAGTGTGGCAGTACTAAAAGCAGAAAAGGCCTTGGCTCTGTGTAAGCCCTGCTCAGCAGTAACAAAAACATCACTATATTATCCACCCTGTTTTTAGGACAAATCCAAAACACAGCCCCATATTAGCCACTGTGAGGAAAGTTAACTCTACCCCAGACAAAACCAGCCCACCCATATATGTTAGTTGAAAGGGCTTTCTCAGATGGCTTGTGCTAGCCCAGAGCAGCGTTCTTGGACTGGTTTAGGGCCCCTAAATTTCTTACTTAAACATTATTATTTCATTTGTTTTAAATTCTTGTCTGGGCCTTGAAAAATATTTTGCCTCTTTGTTTTCAAGCCTTCTTAATGACTGTTTAGCTTGTCCAGGCAGTTCCTGTGCCTCAGCGGAAGGCACCCTTGGCTTCTAATCTTGGGACTCTCAAATAAGCTCAATTTCAAAGTTTGTGAAAACCAAGCTTTTTAATCTGATGATTGGATGGGAGCATAAAGCTAAGAACTTGGCAGCAGAGAGAAAAACGAGAGGATTCATCTTCTTTAGCTTAACACTTCAGGGGTTTCAGCTTTTGCCCATCGTCTTGAATTCTAGGATGATTCATGCATGTGGATGTGCAGAGGAGTGCCTGGGTAAAGCATGTGTGGGCATATAGATGTGCTGTGGTGAATACTGCAGTTGATGGTGATTTGGTTGAATTGCAGGTTTCTATAGACAGTAAGAACAAGAGGGTGAGCTATGGCAAACACAAGCGTGATTAGCATTTCCAGCATGAAACCCTTTGGTCAGCAGGAAAGAGGAAAAAGCAAAGCAGTGTGACACATGAGAACAAGAACATTTCTTATTGCCTAGGCTGCTCTCTGAGACTTTGAAATGCCCCTCTTTGTGGAGGAAGCATGCAAATGTTCTCATTATTTTCTATAATTTGCATTATTAAAGAAAAGTTATTACCCAGGCTCAAACTTTCTTAGAGCACTGAGTCAAAGGTACTGTTCTGATTGCTGACACTGCATGCTCAAATGGACCTAATGGTGTTCTGTGCAGGAGTATTTTATCTTTAAGGACCCTTAATTGCTTTAACATACCGTGCTGTAAACAGACTGAATCACGGATAAACAGCAGTCCTTTCCAGCTCTGTTGTTCAATAGTGTTAAAGGCTCTGGTTTGAATTAGGAGTTAATCCTTATTCTTAAATAAGGGGAACTAAGTCCTTAAAAGAAAAAGTAAAAAAAAGCCCCTTTAGTAGTTCCTAATCCTGATTTTTAGCCCTGGGCGCTTCCAGAGCAATCCCATCTCTGATTCTGGAATCCTATTTTTGACTGTTTTTTCCTGTCGTCTGGGTTTGTCTCTCTCCCTCTTGATTGTGGACCCACATTGCTTTTCTGAGGTCTGCCAGGCTTTTTTCCTTTTTCTGAAGGTCCATCCCTTTGCAGACACTGCATCTTTCTTTGATGGGCTGGAGGTGCCCTGATGGAGCAGGGCTGTCCTCTCCTCCAGCTGTGCTGGAAAACATACTTTTCCTGAAGGAGCTGGAGCAAGCTGGCTGCTCTCTATGGAGAAATGATGCTCCTGGTCACAGCAGGAGCCCTATGGCTACTGAGGGCGAGGAGTGGGGGGCTGTGGCGCTCTGTGAGACTGATTCCCAAAAGTGGCACCAGTGCCTCAGATTTTAAAAACAAATCACTGTGAAATGAAGAGTTTTCCACTGTGTTTCTCTTACCTGGGCTAGGGACAGTCCAAGCAGCATGGGCTCGGGGTGAAATGCAGCGATGGCAGCGGCCACCCCGCAGCACTGGCTGCAGTGGGGCACCCTGCTGCGGGGAGCGCAGCAGTGCTGCCCTGCTGCTCCTTTTTATTCCCCATAAGGAAGAGACAAAACGAGTTGTTGATGTCTGAGAAAGGCAAAGGGCAGGGGAAAAAGCAATAAAACACTTGTCTGGCACGCAGGCTGGAGCAGCAGGGAGGGAGCCGCGGGAAATGGAGGGCTGGCACCAGTTCCAGCCTTCTCTCCTGCACCAAGCTGCAATGGGGAGCACATTTGACTGCAGAAGTATGGATGCTGATCTACTCTGGAGGTCGGCTTGCTTATTCATTTCTCATCACTGTCTTTCCATTTACATCAGGGAGCAGTTCAGCTCTCTGAAAGACTTTGCTGGTGTGAGGAGTTTCTCTGGTACCCATGTGGCCATATCACATTCACTTATCTTATCCCAGGCTTTTGTCCCTAAGGATTTGAACGTTGGTGGGGATGTTTCCCGTGGTCCAGCTCTCATGCTCATGTACACACACATAGTGGGAGGTCTGTGTCTGAGCTTTGACTCCCGCTGTAGGATGACTACAGGATGGGTTGGAGTGCTGTGATAACAAAAAGGCAATTTCTCTAAGCCAGATTGGCCTCTGCTCTGCTTGGAAAATAACTTGTTCACTCTTAGCCCCTCAGATACTTTTCTAAAAACAGCACTGAAGAGTGGATCCTCCTAATCTGTCCCAGTCATCAATACAGCATGTCATAGCTCACCAGGACCATTTTCACATGGTGAATCTGCTTGCTGAAATGGGTATGTGCTTGGCTCCCCAACGACCCTTGTGTAGAACAGGAACAGCTGCTGGTGCTCTGGTCCCAAAATCAGGTGAAAGTGGCCTCCAGGGGGTAAAGGGCATTTCCCTATGTTGTGGCAAAGCCAGGCTGCACAAGCTTGGGGTGTCTCGCTTAGCTCTTTGGCCAAAGAGGGTACTTCTTACTGTGGCTTCACAGGCTTGTGTGGAGAAGGGCAGCAGGGGATGCTGGTGGCTCTTTGGAACAAGGGCATTGCCTGGACACTTGTGACCCTGCAGGACAGACCAGGATGGCATCACATTTTACACAGAGTAATCCAGGAGTCCAGATGACCATTTAAATATGTTGAATCAAGGGAGATGATTGTGATCAGGCCACTTTGGCTTCTTGACTTGGAATATTTTTTCCTCAAGGGCATTTAAAACAATGGAGTTGAGCCTTCAGATTCGTAGCTGCCACCTTATTATCCTATTAGTCAATTATAGCTGCTGAAGAGCCAGGAGTAAGTGACAGTATGGCAGATTATGGCAATTTATTTGCAGTTCTCATAGTCTGGTACCGCATATCATCAGGCTGTTTAAATTTAATGATAGGGTTTTTGCATGTGTTTTAGTGCAGTTAAAGTTGTAATCAAAATGTTTAGGAAAACCCCCACTGACCTGCATAAATACTCCCATCTTCAACACTGCTTTCATGCCCTGTTGTAATCTTTATTAGCAGAGCTGACTCACTAATTAGGGGAAGCAACCTGCCTTGGAAATAATAGATTTTTTTTTTCTTTTTTTACCACTTTGCAAAGCTTTGAGGAATAGAAGCTTCTGGTAACTCTGCCTTGGCTCTGCTTTTGAGATGTTCTCTCACCACCCACCCAATCTAAATTAAAACCTAGAAACAGGTATGTGTGAGCTTGTTTTCCATAAGCCTGGCATGACATATTCCATATGGGGGAAAATAGTCACCCACTGGACTTTAAGCATCAGGCACTGGTGTTGGTGATCCTGAGGAGGTGTCTGTGATCAAACGATGAAGCCTCCAGCGCAGCCCCCGCTCCCATCACATTTGGTCTTCAGACATCACTGTTGGAGAAGGATGGAGAAACTATCAGGATTTTGTCTCATCATGTTTCATGGGTTTGTGGCTTAGGAAATTACATCAATGAGGTTTGAAAGCAGGCTTGGGCATCCTCAGCAGCATCCGTGGCCTTGCAGTGGAGGTTTTGGAGGGCTTACAAGTTGGCTGCCAGTGACCATATGCTCCCTCAGGACACTCAGCTTGTGGCGGGATATGGACCAAGATGCTTTGCTACTGCTGGCCCAATGTACAGCCGTTTGGTGGAGCATCCAAAAGCTTCTTGGCCAGAGTACATCAGCACTTGTCTTCTGAAAATTCTAAGAGATTTTTTTTTCAAGGATTTGGGGTCTAACTGGGATGTTCAGTCACTTCATCCTGCACTGAAATATAGGTGTAATCATCAAACCCACAAGCATATTCAGCCAGCATGCTCAGAGCCCAGGTGGAGGAGATGGATGAGGTTGCAGCTGCCTGCCACTGCGCGCTTTGATGCAAAGTGGCAACCTAAATGAAATAGGGATTTGTGGGATGAAATTTAGGCATAAAGTGTTTCTTGACATATGGGGAGCTCCTACAAATAGCTGCTAAGCACTGAGTACATAAACCATGTTGCTTACACAGAGCAGAATGGGTGGCTGGGAGAAAAACAGCTCTTGGAAACAATACGCGAAGAATGTGTTTCTGGTGTAATGCCCTGAAACAGGGTGGAGGATGATGAGAAGGCCTGGATGGAGATTGTGGCCACAAGGGGACAGACCTTTCTCCTCTTTTGCCCTCAAGAGGGGCTAGCAGGCTTCACTTTTGTTTTTCTCCTCTGCAGTTCAGCTTTTTGGTTGAGTAGGGCAGGGTTTTCCACTTGTCTTCCCATTCATTGCCTGCATTGATTCAGTTACTGTGTATCAGCTCCTTGGATCCCACTGCAGCCCTTCTGCAGCAGCACGTTGGGTTTTCTGCCCTGTCTCACCAAACCACCATCACCTGCCCCTAAAGGGTGAACGTCACCAACCCCCTCCCACCTGCCTCTCTGCCCTGCACTGAAGCTTTCCCAGGGGGAAACTGGCCAAGACCCTATGACTCCGGTTCACAAGAGCCTCCTGCATGTCGGTCCGCAGTCCCATGGCCATCAGCACAAGAACTGCAAAGGGACGGCCTTCCCATGGGACTTCTGTGAGGCTGGGATAATCCTGCCTTTGCTTTGCAGAGAAGAATATTCTCTGAGTGGAGTAGCAGCATCAGACTGGGATTTAGAAGTTGCTAATTAGTGAGTAATCTTATGTAAAACTGTGCTGAGCTTCCAGGAATACACCGGTCGTGTGTATGAGTTAGAGGATGGTTTGCAGACGACAGGTCTTGCTTTCTGCAAGGGCAGGGACAATTAAATGGATTTTCTTTGAGCTGTTAACCAGGAGGCATGATACCATTTTTTACATCCATATTGGGAATATGTCACATAAAAACATAATTGATGGAAGTATTATCTTGCTTAATTGGGAAATCGAAAAAGCCACTTCCCCTCTATTTACAGATTATTAGCAACAGTGTCTCCGGTTTGGTCCAGTATGGTTTCCATGTTAGTCACAGGCTTTGTGCATTATATTCAGTATATAGTTCTCTTAAAGGACTTTGGCTCTTCAGTTTCTGACATGGCAACTTCTGGGGACGTGCAGTTGAAGCCTCACAGTATTTTACAAAGGCTTTGTACAACCAACATTTAGGAGAACTGAAAGATTATGAAGAAAAGTAGCAAAAATACTGTTTTCTATCTTTTTATGTAGGTGAATTCCCTAAATCTTTTATTGTTTCTCTTCATGAGGAGTTTCACCTTGACTCCGCATGACAGTGCCTTGTGTAATCAGAATAATTATTTTTCCAGTAGTGTTTGGCAGAATATTTCTCTCTTGTGATTTTGAAGATGTTCTTCCAGTAACAAGAAACTTATTTTTAATGGGAAAATATGGTTATGAAATCATGAAAATATGGGAAGAGTCTGAGGCAGAGATAAAATTCAAATGGAAGAAAACAGGAAATGAAAGAAGGAGAATTAGCCCCATTTGGATTTTAAGTTCTTGCTTTTCTTTTAAATTTTGTTTTTAAATCCAGAGCCTTTTTAAACAGAAATACAGACCTTTTCCACCACTTAAAATATTAAAACCAAATATAATGAGCATTTGACTTTGCATCAAAAAATGTAAATGTTTTTATTAAAAATGTCCATTTCAGTGAGTGGGTAGTGCCTGCTGAGCAGAAATTAATCAGTGAAAGATTTGAGTTTTTTTCATAATCATCTTTAATGGAGATGTTCTCTTCAGTTTAAAGCACTTTTTCTTTCAACTGTGGAACACATGTTAGTGAATGTAGGACAGATTTCCTTCTCATCAGCCAAGGGGCATTCATCTCCATAACCACATCCAGAGCACAGCAGGAGAAGGTGGGTGGCCTTGCCAGGAGTGGTTGGCAAGGGTGGGACAAGGTGCTTGGAGTGCTCTGGTGTTCTTCTGCTGGGCATGGCACTGCAATGGAAATGCACCCACTGTCTCATGGTGTTAACCCAAAGTGAACCTGTGCCCATGGCCAGTTTTGGGTGCTTATTCGGTCTCAGAGCTCTTGCCATGGGNAAACAGATTTTAAAGAAACTTCTGAGCAGAAGTTCACTGTCTAAAACATATGGACATTTTTCAAGCAGAGTAATTTATTAACCTCTATTCGAGCATGCAGAACTTACTGAGATGCTGTTTTCAAGCTTGATATAAAATGAGAGAAAAGCGTATTCCAGAAAGAAAAACTACTCCTTTGGAGTCTCTGCTCTCCATTGCACATTTTCGCTAATTGCCATTACAGAAGTGACAAGAAGGAAAGTGGTTTAGACAGTGAGCCAAAACGTGTCCACATGAAACTGGGAGAACATTTCTGAGCTGCAGCCCATCACCTCAAACTGGTCAAAAGCTCTTGGTTGATTTGAAGCTATGGTTGCCTTGTTGCAGTTGCCTTATGGTCTGGTTGATGCATAGATCCTAAAGGGGCTTGCCATTACACCTCTCTTGTATTTGGTCTCTGCTCCCTGCACTACAGGAACCAAATCCTGCTCTCTCTTATGGTTCAGCCGTTTTAGAGGGGTGCATTGCTGTGCAGTGCAGGTCACTGGCTAATGGGGTGTCAAACCAGGTAGATATTCATCCAGCTCCTAACAGAGCTTAGCCAACTAGCGCAGCTCCCATTTGCACAACTTTCCCTTCCTCTTGCTCTGCTAGTCAACTGCTTGAAATACAGGTTTATCTTCTGGCAGTGTTTGAAAATCAGTAGCATTATGAGTGGTAATGAGCTATAGCTTAAGGCACAGAAAATTCAAAAGCAGAGTTCATCAGCATGGTGGAATAAAACTCAGGTCTCCGAACACACAGCCAGCCCTGCCAAATAACCTTTCAAAAACTGGCTGATTTAAAAACTAGCTTGGGCCAGGATTTGCTTTGGTCCATCAGACATTCATTACTTCTGCTTGAGTTGCACAATGTCCTTATCTTTATCAAAAAAATGGCTCAAATCACTGGGAGCTGCTTCAAATGATTAGTGACATGACAGAGCCTCTTATTTACTCCCGGAATAACCATAAGCATTGTATGAATGCAGCAACATGCCCCATGTCTGCTGCTGGTTATTGCCTGGAGCCTGGAGCCAGGCGGTTGGCTGTGCACTTGCTAGGCAGCTCCCTGGCTTCTCTGTGGGACTGGCCTTGCAGAGAGAGCTGCTGGTGTGCAGCATGTGACTGCATGTTCCATGTTAATCTGGGAGCTCTGGAGCGTAAATAATTAGCAGTACTCAGTCTGAAATTGGACAAGATGCAATGTCCTAACCAGGTGATGTCAGAAATCTATTTTTTAGATCCCTTTATTAGAAGGGATTGCATGAAATTGTTATTTAAAGTGCTTCAGGCTTTGTGTTTCCTTATGAGAGGGGAGGGCAGTGTGGAAGCTCCGGATGAGTCAGTGCCTTGTCCTTGCCCAGTGCTGTCCAGGCCAAAGGGCTGCAGGAGGTGCATGGGCTGCCTCTCATTCACGTGGACACTTGTCCAAAAGGTCTCCCTGAACCAGATCAAGGTGGCAATTTCTGCTGCTGCCTGTCCCATCAACCCCCCTTGTAATGCACAATGGCTATTTTTTAACTGCCCCATACCACTGCTCATGGCCATTGGGTACTGTCAGACAAGCTAATTTGGGGGTGCCTGCCTGAAATGGGATGCATAATCTACCTTCCATGGCACCCTCGGTGTCCAATTTACTTGTCCACTGAAGTCCAAATAAATAAAAAGTTTCCCTGTTACTTGCAATGGACCGTGTCAGCATGAAATAAATTGCTACTTTAGTTCATTTCTCAGCATTGTGTTCACTCACACCCTCTCTCCCACATCTCTTTGTGTGGTAAAATACCAAAATTGTGGGTTCAAGGCAGATGTGGTGCTGAGGTGAGGGACAGCAGCTGGGCAGGAGGAAGCTTGGGGCTGTGCTGCAAATGCCCTGGCAATTTGGAGGGATCCAACCCCTTTTCAGTGCTCTCAGTGTCCATATTCCAGAGCTGAGCAAACACTCCAGGCCAGATATGCAGGAGCATATGGGCACTGTTCACATATTTGTTTCAGTGGAAATTAAGTGAATATATATAGCTTTCAATCTCACTTGTGTTCTCCCACGAGGGAGATGTAACTGAAAACACTGGCTTTGGTAAGTGTTGCAAGTGGGTCTCCGGATTAGGTCTTTACATCTCATTGTGTCGATAGAATATGAGATTATGTTCTGTCATTCCCTGGCCAGTTACATGGAAGTGAGTCCCTCACACCTGGATTTGCATGGTGTTGGTAGGTGTCACGTCTCAGTAGTTATCACCAGAGCTTGTCACTCCCCAACCTGGATGAAGAGATGCTGTGTTGTTCAGCGCTGCTGCCTGCTGTTCAGCATCATGCCGAGGAGGGAGAAGCCCCAGATGACGTTTACATCACTAAAATTTTCTTCCTGTTATCATTTCTTTTTAACTGGTGCCAAGTAAAAAAGCAATATGTTGTTGTTCAAGCAGCCTTTTTTTGGCTCTCTAACAGCATGAAAAGGCACACGTGTCTCCAAAGAGCCATCCAGTTGCAAGGAAAGCGCAGTTGGCCTGGCACTGAAGAGCATGTCTTCAAGGCCAAGGGAGGAATTTTCTGCCATTTGGTGTGTGGAAATGTGCAGGGTGTGAATCTGAAGGGTTAAAGGCATGTTTTTGGGTGGGTTGGAAGAAATTGGGATGACAAAGAAATTAGGGGAAACATGTGGCAGATGATGCAAAGCTGCTTCTGGTGTGGACAGATAATTTCCTCCCACAGATGTGGGCAGGGGATGTGAGTGGCTGAACTCAGAGGGAGTCACAAAGTGTGCTTGTAAGAAAACAATACCTCAGAGTTTTGGGCATCAGCCTGAGAACTGAATCTGGGGTGCCAAGGCTCTGCTGAAACATAACCTTGCAGTCCATTCAAAAGCGATTTAAAACCAAAATAAAATCAAGAGTCTGATGCAGAAAATCCTAACTTCACAAAAAGGTGGAGCAGCTCCTCTCATAAAGCCCTCATCATCCTTTTCTCCACTAAAGTCTCTTCACTCTCTGCCTCTTTGTTCTTCCCTTCTCCTCACCCTCTGCTCTCCCATTCCTGCAGTGCCAGAGGGATGTGAGCATCCTCTCCATGTGCCAGGACATCCCTGACCCTGCTCTGGAGTTTGGCTGGAAAGTATAATGCTTTGACTCAATGAAGCTGTGTCAAAAGGATTGCTGCTGAGACATTCACACTTACGATATGTGAAGGAAACTGATAATCACTGCTTTAGATTTTTACTATCCCAAAATACATGAATTTGTTCTGCAAGTAATCATAAGGTGTAAATGGACTGTGGCTAATAAGGTTGCACTCTGGGTGCTGAAGTGACTGAGCCAAGCGTGCACCTCATCACCCCTGCACTGGCTTCAGCTGTACTTTTGTATTATCAGGGACAGCTATCTTCACCCATTCCCCTCTTCTGTAACCATAATCCTGGATCCAGGTATCTTTACTATAAAAACTTACCACCAAGAAATTGAAATAAGGAGTTTTTCTGATCTCTTTAATATAAAATACCTAAAAATAGACCACGTGGGAACAGTTTTCCACTTGAAGAGCAAAATCGTGCAAAAATGTTTCAATGCAGATTTGGGACCTAATTATTTTTTCTCACTAACAGATGTAGTTTTGCCACAGTGTGAACAGCAAAACTCTAACACTCCATCCACTTAGATTTTGGTGTTTTCCTTCCTCTCGTTAGGGCTTTACCAAGAGAGAGGAGAATCAGATTAGTGAATGCCATCCCAGTAGCCCCAGATTCAATCCCCCCATTAATTCTGCACCCTTTATTTCACCAGGAAATGCTGGTTGGTTCAGCTGAATGGCCCCAGTTTAGTAAAATGAGTCAAAAGATCTATACTGGGCAAAAGTAAAGTGTCCTTAACTGAAGAAATGTAAGAGAAATGCTATAGTTAAACTATGGGGTTTCAGAGCACTCATTAGATCAGCATTGGGGAGTGTCCAGTATGGGATCACATCATTTTAGCGTTGGCTAGAGCACACAGAAACATGCAGACAGTATTGGTAAAGGTTGTTAAAAGGCTTGTTGTTAGTGGCAGGGACTTATCCAGGCTCTTTCTGCTTAAACCACAGTGTCACTCCCATCTTATTTCCTAATGAACAGTGCAGTGCATCCACTGTGCCAGCAAGGGTTGGGGCTCCTCCCCCACAAACAAACCCCAAACTGGTTTGAATCGAAGGAAGTGGGTTGGGTCTGAGTGTGTTTGTGGATGTGAGCCTATGCATGTCAATTCTCCCTACCTACTACAATAGTTGGTACCAGAGATTCTCTAGTCCCTCCTAACACCTGCGTGCTGTTAGCTGACTGGTAGGGCAAACAGGGAGGACAACAGGGTGTGCTTAAAAGCCCTCATGGCACAGCATGCAAAAGCCATTCCAGGAGATTTGCAGAAGCATTTCTCTATATCTGCAGTTTTGCCTATAAGTATTGTAGAAATATCCAAAGTGTCAGGCTGCATGCTTGCTGGGGAAAATGGGCAGCAACCATCATGCTTCTTTTATTCTGTGACTCCCGAGAAGCAGAGACCTTCCCTGGCAGGGGCTGGTGATTAACACATTGCTGTGGTGCAGATTAACACACTGTGCTAGCTCTTCAGTGTTAAATGCGTTGGTGGCCTCAGACCTTTACTTCCTATTTTTTCATGGACAGATGTCCAAATTGTTCTTGATGCCCTTGATGGAGAGGCTGGGGTCAGGGCTGAAGCATCAGCTCCCTGCAGAGAAGGCATTAGCAGTCCCTCACTTCCACCATGTGTTCATTCACCCCCTTGGGTCTGGAGGCTGTTGCGCACAGGACTGTGTTTCTGGGAGCCTGGGCTGGCACAGCTTCCTCAGCCTTGTGCAGCCCTGTGCTGGGAGAGCAGGATGGCTTCCTCTGGGGGCTTTATAACAGCTATTTGTTTTAATCTGTCGATATCTCTAAGTATGCTATAGAAGAAACAGTGTCTGCTTCCAAAAGGCCACCTTGAGAGCCACACAGGACTTCTGCCGTGCCTACAGCGAGAGGACAAGAGGAGATGGCCTTAAGCTGAGACAGGGGAGATTCAGATTAGATATTAGAAAAAGAATTCTTCACTGTTAAGATGTTAGTCATTGAAATAGGTTGCCCAGAGAGGTGGTGGAGTCCCTATCCCTGGAGGTGTTCTAGAGGCATCTGATCTGGTGCTGGATAATATGCTTTAGTGGTTTAGGGTAGTGCTGGGTTGGTGGTTGGATATGACTAGCTTGAAGGCCTCTTTCAAGTGGATTCTATGATTCTATGACAAGCCATGGAGAAAAGGAGGGTATGAAGGCAAGGGCAGTGGAAATGTCTCTGCCCTCTCAGCCTGGTGAAGATCTGTCTAGAAAGAATTCAACAGTTTTCTGTGAGGAATTGCATCCTCTCCTTCTGTGGGAAGTCCCATGCAGTGGGCACATCTACCTTGCCATTCAATGTGATGATGTTTAGCTGCAGCTTCAGTGAAGCTGATGTAAAAGTCACAACACATGTAGTGGGTTCCTCAATACCAGAGATACCTGCAATGCCAAGGCCCCCCTCCTGCTTTCCATATGAATAAATAAAGACCTATGCTCTTTTGACCCCCCCACGGTATGCTTGAACTCAGTAAATAAACCATAGGCAGCCTCAGACAATTCAATTACAGACTGTCACTTGGCTTTAAATCAAGCTGCATGATTATAGGCAATGCCCTTTGTTGTTGTGACAATTTCAGACTTTTCCCCACCTTATTTTCCTCTCCCAACAGCTAAAATGAAAATATTGAGTGAGTCTTAAATAAGCTAAAGCTTGTCAGGAAGATCTGAGAGTACATACTGCCATTTCAGAGGTGAGCCAAAAGCAGTATGCATATGATATGTATTGTCAGTGGTAGGCCCTGCTCGAGCGAGGTATAAAGTGTCATCTGCTTCCTAAGAAAAATGTAGAAGAAATTGTGCTCTACTTCTGCAATCCTCTGTATTGGGACAGTAATTTTCTGTGGTTGACATTAAGGCAGATGATACTGACTATACTGGTTACAAGCAAGGATTTTAGGTTGCTCAAAGAATCGCTGGCAAAGGTATTGGCAAAAGCAGATTTAATATAAAAGTGAAAATGTGACAAAGTTCATTGGGAAGGTTCACTGTATTACTTACTAAATAGTTAAAACACACAGAGAAAAATAGGACTAAAATCTAAAATCAATCAGACTAAATCTAAAATTAACCTAAACTTAGCTGTGTGGAGGCTGAGGGTGGAAGAAGGGTAAGGATGGGAAAGAGTAAGGATAAAAAGGAGTAAAGAAGACCCTGCTGTTGAGTCACAAGGTTTGCAGTAGATCCCCTTGCCAAGCTTAGCCCCAGACTTGACCAACTGTTTAGGCCTAAAGGTTCTAACAGCACTTAAACTTCACAGTACTTAATCTACAGCGTAATTTAAACAATTTAAAAATCGATTCTATAGAATTTTCCATAAGCACAACAGTAACTCACTTATAGGCCTAACCTATGTATGATCTAATGTACTTAAGAATCTAAGAGAGCAACATTCATAGTACATTTGCTTTAGCATATTCACGCTTGCATGCACATAGACCTAAAGGAGTATGTATAAGGTACATACCTCTGGAAAACTCCCCTCGAGTTCAGTGACGTTTGCTCATGTTGGATGCCCCTGCATCTCGTCAAGAGGCAAAGTGTTGAGCCTTGATGAGTGGGGGTGTCAGCCCAGGCTCCGTTTAGTGGCAGTCCTCCAAGTACAGCAAACCTGAGAGGTCACTAGCCCTGAGAGCAGTCCCACTCAGATGGAGATTGCTGGTCACAACCCAGTTTGGTCCAGAAGAGCTCAAAGGGTCTCACTCTGGACTGCTGTTTATAGGGCCCCAAGAGAGTTGGCTTTAGTCACAGTAATTTTCCAAAGTGGCCACAATTTGGGTGGGTAACTTTCTTTGGGAGTTCGATAAGAAAACTAACTTTCCAAGGCTGTTCATTAAAAAACAGGAGCTTGTTAGAGAGCACTTGCCCTTGGGAGCAGACAGTGTTTCTGATAAGCTCAAGAGGAGTTTAGCCCAGGTGCTGTTCATGAAGGCCAAGGGCTTAACAAGCATTTCTGAGATCATAACGTGGCCTGAGGAGTGGGAGGAGGGATGCACTATCACATAGCTTAAGCTGGCACTAAAACAGTATCTGGTTTTGACCAACCTTTTTCATGTTTCTCAACCTTTGCATGTTTGGTCAGTAGTGGATGTCTTTCTAGTTTATTAATAACTAAAGTAAGCTAGCTGTGCCTGATTGCACCGTTTTGAAGTGATGCACTATAGTCAAGTATGTAAATACATAGCCCTTATAAGACAAAAAAGCTTCAAAGTGGAAAAGGGAGGCGGTCTCCTTTTGTTATTCCAGGATTCAAAAGTCTTCAATCAGAGGCTGAGGATAGAAGGGTCAGGAGTAACAAAAGTGGCAAAGATTCTCAAGTATTTAATGAAATCAATCCATTTAATTAATTTGTTAAATTTTCTGTAAGGAAATGAGATTTGCACCCATGTATGTGGACAACCACATTGACCCACAAGGCAGCCAACACGAACCCAAGTGCTCCCCACCTCTCATGAGCTCTGCTGTGTGACAGTCAGCATTCTGTTGTTCAGTCAGCAGGAGATCAAATGAGCAGGGCTTCAAGTCAAAGTCATTTATGAGGAGATTTTTGTGGTTTATTTATACCGTCACAAGAGCTTCATTTTCAGACCTTGGTGGTTGTAGGTAGCTTTGTCAGTGACCACTGCAGTAAGTAAATAAATAGCTGCCCTGCTTAATTCTTTGGTTTGAATATGAGCAAAAAGTTAATGAATTTTAAAGCTTTTTGAAGGAATAATTGGCCACATCAAGCCATGTGGACAAGTGCTCCTGACATAATGGGCCACGATAGGAAAATCAAACCTCACTGCCAAAGCCTCCCCTTGTGCTCCTGGCCCTGTACCTGTGTGCTTGCTTTCTGCAGACTTCACCTGCAGCTGTGAAGGAAACACATACAAACAGGAGTTAAAACTAGTTTCAGACCCTGTGTCTGCTCCTCAGTCCCCTACAGTTTGTTTTCCATCTGCTCCACTCCATATCCTTCCTTCTCCTGCAGGCATGGGAAAGGGTTCCTCTGCTTCTCCTGAAGGGACTGTTTCCTTGCCAGCTGGCATCTGTGGCCAGTCTCCTCCAGCCTCTGGCTGTGGTTGCTACTGGTGTATGAGGAAGATAATACAGTCCCTAAGGGATGATTATAAAATTACTCCCCCAAGACTGAACTTCTCCCACACCTCCAGTTCAAGATACACCACAGACATACAGAATTTAAGCATCCCTCAGTCATTTTACATGAAATATAATATAGCCATTATAGTCATGTTATCTTCTGCTCATACTTTCCCTGATCTAGAAGTTCCTGGCCTCAATTATATTCAGAGACAATTAGTTCCATGTCTGAATTACAAATTGTAGATTGAAAAAAATTAAAATCTTGTAGTGCTTTAAATCCATCTTCTTTTTATTGGCTGTTCTTATTGTACAGCTAAACACAAATAGGATGCCAAGTGTCCCTGCTTTGTATTGCTCATTGTTTTGTATTCCACATTGATCTGGTTCGGGTTTCCTCCCCAAAATTAAACGCTTTCTCTTTGGGGAACTGTTTCTGCTCCTTTCCATTAGCCATCTTTGGACCCAGACCAGATTCTCTTGTGGGAGCATTCAGGGCTGCCTGAACAATGCCATTCATATCCTACCACTAAGCTGGAATGGTCCTTTCCTCTTCCTTCATCCCATTGTTTTTGTAATTTTCTTGCTCTTCTGACAGTTGCTATACGTCTCACTGTACATCTAGTCACCTGCAGAGTTGGTCACTGCAGGTCATCCCCCTTCCAAGTCAGTGCGTGCTCAAAGTAAACACTTAAAAATTAAATATAAGGAGGTAGGGGCAGATAGGGTGCTTCTGCCTCCTAATGTACTTGTCTTAAATATTGCTGCTAAAAATAAGTGCAGAAAAATGTGAAAAGTGTAGTTTTAAAACTGATAGTGTGCCCTGAGAAAGGGGTTTCATTCTCCTCCAACTTTACTGGTCTTCCAACGTAATTCAACCACCCCCAGAAAAGCTGTCTGCTCCTACTTCTTTTCTTTAATTAAGAAGAGTGCTGCCAGCAGTCTTGATGCCTGCTGAGACCATCCTACTCACCTGTCAAACCCCATGGGAGGTGCCACGCCCCCTGCAGCCCCCAGCCCCTTTCCCATGGACTACACACTGCTGCTGATGGATTCCTGATGCTCCATTGCCTGCAGCCTTGAGCAGTGCTTGATTTGTGGAACCTGCTGTGAGCACATAGCCCCAGTGGCATGAAAACAGGCTTGGGTGCATCTCCACAGCCCCAGGTTTGCAGCGCTGAGAGATATGGATGCTGTTGTAGCTCAGCCGCTGATCCATTGTACAATGGGGGGAAGTCTCTGATTTTTTGAGATAAAGTTACGGTCCCTTTCTCTGAAGGAGCAGCCCCTTATCTACACCTAGAAGAACTGTAGATTGGTCCTAATTGACTGTGGTGCAACTGGAATGTAATGAACTATAATAAAAGCACTAAGTTTCTTGTCAAGCAAAGAAAACAGCTGTTTGGTATTAATGTTTTCGGGAAGTAATTGTGTGCCCAGCATATACTAACAAACTATTTTTGTTTGTGCTAACTCTGTACAACAGAATTCCTGGAGAGTTAGTAACTCGTGGAGGCGTCTTTTTGTGTTTGTTGTTGTTGTTTTCGGGTGGTTATTAATGAGCACAACAGTACTTGTGAGAAGGTCGAGTGGAACTGTGACTGGTGCCATGCGATGGTGAATGATACAATCTCTCCAGTAACTGGCAGAATTGAAACCAGCTGTTGGAATTTGTACCCACACAGCTATTGAGTTGAGAAGGAAAGAAAAAAAAGGAAAAGCTAGCAGTTCGATGTAGCAATGAAGAGCTTGGCATTAGCTTTTCCCTCTGGACTCACCTTGCACAAGTGCTGTCAATTAGAACTTGAGATTTCTCAGCCAAGGTGCTGCCTGTTGAGAGAGGCAGGAGGAGCAAGGCTGACCAGGGACATGGATGTAATTCTTAATAATAAATGAGCTGTGGCATTGCTTAGGCTGAGAGAAGAGTTTTACGCGTGCTGATGGTGGATTATTTGTGTATTTAAATTCTGTTGCAATTTAAACGGATGTGGAAACCTCTCAAGATATTCATGTTTCCACACCAGGTGTAGTAGTTTGGTGTTGCAAATGTATTAACCGCAGGTTTGCACCAAACATGCAAAAACAAATTAGAAATAGGGAAATACAAACACATTTTCTCATTAGGGGATATAAGTATGTGCTGACTGTAGTACAAATATAATTTTTATTCCATTTGTGTAACCTTTGGTATTTTAATGAAGTCCTGTTCCTGTGTACAGCGTATGGTTCACTGTCAGATAATTTAACACTAAGAAAATCTGTCTTGAATAAATTAGAATATATTTGCAAATTAATTGGTTAATTAGATTTTAGACATCTCTTGAGGACAGGAGAGAAACAGATGTGTGCAAAAGCCACACAGATAGTTTGGGGATGAGTGTTTCTTGTAGGGTTTTATCACTCAGTTTTGTGAAAAGCAACCTTTCACAAGTGCCAAATATTAAAAAAGCCCTTGGCTTTAAATACAGAACATTAAACTCCAATTTCCATGGTGCTACTGATATTTTTTCTGGGACATGGGCAGAGCCATTTGGACCTGTTAGCCAAATGACTGCACTCAGAATAGGCAAGGTACCTCTTCCGCTGCTTTTTTTTCCTAAGAGTATCTGTGAAGCTGTCTGAAAATCCTCTGAGCTAAACACTGGCAGATCAGCAGAGAGATGCCAGCTGGCATTGTGGTGAAGTCAGGCAATTCATAAGAAGAAGCAGATCTAAGATGGAGTTCAAGATTTAGAAGAATGGTCACTGAAGAAGGAAAACTGACAGGGCAGGTTTTTTTCTCAGCTACATCGGTGTAAATCCAGAGCAACTCCACTGAGATTCACACCAGAGTAACTGAGAGCAGAATCTGGCCAACATCATCCACCTGACCTCAGGAGAGGGCTCGGATGGAGAATAGTTCATTTACCTTCCTCTTGAAAGCCTTTTGCACTTAATTTTCAGAGAGGCGTGAATTCAGTTTTGCTCGGTTGGGGACATGGTACAATCATATGGTAATCACCAATTTATTTTTACCCATTGATAAAGGTAATTAGAGATTCTGCTTACCAAAATCTGCACTCACAGATTCATTATTGACTTGGACCTCTTCAAAACAAATTCTGATTAAATTGAGGGAATTCAAATTTTAAGGGCATGAGTTGGTCCAGAACCTGAGTGGGAGAGCATTTTCAGCTTAGAAGCAGTGCAGCAGGTCCCTGCAATCTGGGCTGATCCTAATTGCAGCCGAGGTGGGTAGCTGGCATCATTTGCATCTACTTTTCAGCTCTGCTGAAACAGTACTGCAGGCTAAGCCCAAAGCAGAGGACATTGATCAGTCCCTCTTTGGAAGACAGCTGGTGATCACATTACTTTGCTTTTACAGTTTTATCTCCAGGATCCCATTTTGGATGTGTTCCATTGGGGGAACCATTTGGCAAAAACTTCATCGTTAAAAGCAATATTTGCAGTGTACAGTAAGACAAACAAGAGCCCATTTGCGTGCGTCATCGATCATTTTACAAACAATCCTCAGGCTACACATAGAACTCGCCCGGTACTGGCTGTTCGGGGTCACGATACAGACGTCAGAGGCAGAAGCACTTTTCCTGCTGGCATAACCTCCGTTAGGCACTGGGACCCTGATGCTGCTGGGAAGAAGCTTTAAGTCATGTTCTTTCTTTGACCTTGGTGTGTTTTTGTAAGCAGCGGACAGAGCAAAGTAAAAGCCTTCTTGCTCTTGATGTGTGAAAACTACAGGCAGATTTTTCAAACCTGGGAGGCTGCAGCTCTGGAGCTGAGGTTACAGGGGATGCCTGCTGCTGCACCGTGTCCGGGCAGAGGGCACCGAAGGAGGAGCGGGAACCCCGGGCACAGAGGCCGTGCGTCCTTGGCCCAGGACTGCTGTCCGCAGCCCATGCCTTCGGGAAGAGAGCACAGCTTTTAGCATGGCTGTTGCAGACTGGGATGTGCAAAAACCTGGCTGTGGTGACCTCAGTGCTCTAATTTATGAGAGCATCTGGGCTGGCCCCTGAGGGCAGCATGACTGGAGTATGCGGGTAAGAACCTCGCGTGGCTGGGTCATGCCAGCAGGCTGCCGTCCTGTCCTTTGGAGATGCAGCCACTGCTGGGTCCCAGCCAGCCCGCAGGGATGTCTCTGCTGGGTGCTGCTTCGCCTTTCAATCCCAGTTAACCCCAGAGCCCAGCACTCCCTTTGCAGGCAGGGAGCTCCTGTTCCCACGCAGCATCTGGCTGTCTCCTGAGCCTGCTCCCTTCTGACCTCGGCACTCCTTTCCTCTCCTGTGCAGCAGGGCTTACCAAGACAGGATGAAACAGGTACCAGCTTTTAGTGGCATCTAGTCTGTGTGACTGGGAAAGCAGCACTGCACCACCATGCATGCCTGGGATGCTGTGGAGCAGCATATCCTCCAGTGTGGCTGACACTGCCCTTCCCTTCCCATATGGCGTGTGTGGATTAGTTATGTTCCTGCAAATAAGTAAGAAGGTAGATGCATTAAGACCTGAGGCTGAGAGACTGCTGGTTTGCAGCTGTGATGAATATAAACAGCTACAGTGGATGTATGTGGACATTTCCCTGCAGCATTCATCTGAATGCACAGTGTGCTGATTCCCTGAGCAAAATGAATTTGTATGTTTGTCAGGAGTCTGGGGGTTGAAGAGAGACCCAAAAATTACCAGCTACTATACAATTCACAGAGTAACGGGTTAACATTATGTTCCATAATTTCTCTATGGGGCTTTTGTCAAATCTCTCATTCAAGCAGTGTTTGCTGAGGCTTTTGACATTTGTGGCAGCACTGGGACAGACAGTAAGGTCGTGTGTCACTTTAAAGACTTAATTTTTTCCAAATTCCTCACAAAACTGGAGCTAAAAGCTCTCTCATGAATTTCTTGGGGAATCTGCTGAGGCAGCAATTATGTTATCCTTCAAAACTCCACGGAAAAGGTCGCAGCAGAACCGTGCTGAACTTGTCAGGCCGAGGGAGAAGGGGCTGAGAGGCTGCTCTTGTGGTGGCTGAGCAGAGCTGGGAGACACCTGTGGATACCACAGGCAGCTCAAGATGCCGAGGTGTGGGCAAGGCACAAACCACACATCTCCTCGCCTGGTTGGGTTTCTGCTGGAGATGTATTTACTCAGCAGAGCAAGAAAGCCCAAAGCAGAGGAAGGTATAAACCAAGAAAACTGTATTTGTGGGGTGTGACTGCAGTGCTCAGACCTTCCTCCCCTCTGAACACAGACTAACCTGGGGGATGATAAAACAAACAAGGAGTTGCCTTCAAATTTATTTCTCATTCTCTCTCCATTTCTGCAAACCTCCCATAGCAGAATATTAATGCATGATGAGAAACTAGTTTTAAAGAGGATGTCTCCGTGCAAAAGATAATAAACACTGATGTTCCCAACTAAATTACAAAGGTCTTAGTACGTTTCATGGAAGAACTGGCTGCATTTCTAGACAGGGATCATAAACCTTTGAAAGGCAGAGAGAGGAGAAAACAAAGTATTCCGCATAAGGAAAATGTGATTGTGTTAATGACTTTGCTAATCCCTAGGCTTCCAGTTTTATCCATTCATGTATCCAGTATCTGCAGATGAACTCGGGAGGGTTTCAGTAATCCATTAAAAAAAGATCATTTTAAAATTTCCATCTAGGCATAATCGTTTGCTTGTTTGTTTTTTTCCCCTCTTCTTCCCTACTAATTTATGGATTCCTCTCTTACGTTTGCCAAAACTTTGCATTGGTACTTTGATTGGGATGGTCATCCTTGTGGAAAAGTCTTATGAAGAGTTTTATGGGAATGAAATAAGTTGAGAAATATAAAAATACAATACTCATCTCTGTACAAAAAAAAACCAAAAAACAAATAAAAAGCAATTTAGACCGTTTCTTCATCAGATAAATAATTCTTGAGTATGCTAAATCTGTTGATATGAAGTAGCAAAGATCCTGAAGATTATTTGTTATCAAGTGTAGGCTGTTATCATTCAGTCTTACAGAATTTGTTGTAACTCTAGTAAAGCAATCTAAATAGTGTCTAGGCTGCTTACCAGAAGATACCCCCAGGCATTTCAGTACTAATGTAATTGGATGAAGTTTGCATGATGGAATATTGGAGGTAGAGGTTTTGTGCTCACGACTATGAAAAAGCACCAGATACTAGTGCCTTGTACAGAAAATGGAAGGCCAGATGGACCAGGAGATTACTCTGTCTGATCTTCTGTGCACAGCAGCCTATTCTGTGTCACCCGCTTTACCCCCGCGCTGCATCCAGTAAACTGGGATGAGTTACAGCGTGTCCTCTGGCTAAGCACTTCCTTCCAATTTCAAGAGATCACTTAATGGAGGAGCCACCATCTCTCCTGGCAGTTTGGTTCAGTGCTTAAAATACCTTCGGTGCTGGGCGTTTGTACAGATTTCTATTGATGTTTGTTTCACTTTTAACTTCCACCTCTTGATCCTTGTTGTGCCCTTTTTCAGCAGGTTGAAGAACTCTTGGTTTCTTTTATTTTTCTCCCTGTAGAGCCACTTAAATGCTGTAATCAAGCTGTTTCTTCCTCTTCTCTCTGATAAACTGAACAAGCTGAGGTCTTTCAGTCTCTTTTAGAAGGGTATTTACTACAGTCCCTTAAATAACTACTCTGTCCCTTTTCTCTGTCTTCAATTATTCAGCATCGTTACAAAATGTGGGGATATTAGCACAGCATGTTTTCTGGTGTCTGCCTCACTGACTCCAGGTACAAAGGGAGAATTTCTTCTCTGTGTGTACATGGTTAATGTGCCTAAGGATTCATTTGCTCTTCCATAACAGCCTTGAGCTGCTTGTCCATGGTGACCCTCTAATCCTTTACAGAATTGCTCCTTTCTTAGGTAGAAGGTCTTGTTTCAGATGCCAGGCATTACAGAGGATTTTGGTTTACTGCATTTTATAGTCTCTTAAACACAATGTGAAAGATGTCTGTGCTACCTGAGGATGCTCCAAAAAACCTGCTCCAGGTCTGCACCTTTTTAGCCTCCGATGGTGGCAGAAGTTGCTGACACATCTAACACGTGATCTGAGGCACTGCTGTAGGAAAGTGCCTGTATGACAGCCCATCTGGAGTCTGAGAGAGGGAGCTGGGAGAGAACAGCTGCTCGGAAGTTTGCAGGGAGAGCTCGCAGTCTCATTTATACTCTTGGGGACAAGGCACACAAACCCCAGACTCAGCTGAGAACTTTGCAGCCTGCTCTCCCGCTAGCACAGGGTGCTGCAGTTATGGTTTTTAAACGGTAGAAAGCTGCAGTTACCCTGATAGAGAGGCCTCTTTTACAGATGCCTTTTCACCTGATCTGTGCTTATCACTGTAATTTCAAAACTAATATTAAATGTTTTAAAACTAATACCAAAATTAGGACACCTGTATGAGAAAGCAGTCCAGTTGCGTGTTGCACTGCGTCATTGCATGGCCTCTTACAGTCAACATCATTCCCCTCCATCTGTTGGCTGTTAGCATTTGGCCAAAGAGCTGTTATTCCTCCGACTAATCTCATCACTGCTGGCATCCTCTTGTAAACCCTTTTGTCTGGACAGTCATGTTTTCCTTGGCAAAATGCAAAGCACAACAGATCATAGATCTCTCTGAGCGCTTGGATGCTGATGCCTTTCCATTTGTCCTTGTGCTTTCACTGCTGGAGGAGGTGTAAAAAGGCAGGGCAGGGCAAGTAGCAGGGAGAGAGAAAAGGGCATTTTTGGCCAGGCAGTGTCATTCTGGCCCTGCATACCCCCCAGTGGGGCTGGAGGAGGTGTCTGGCAGTGCCCCAGGGCTGGAGCTGATAGAGCTGCTCCCAGGTGTCAGAGTGTGTAGGTGTGCTTCAGCTACTGACCGCAGATCAGAGCTGAAAATGCACTTGGGAGTTCCCTGCCCTGCAACTCCATAGCTCAGGTTAGGTGTTCCAGTGTTTGGCAGATCACCGGAGAGGGTGCCATCATATGCCAAACCTGTCCTGTGCTTCTCATTAATGTTCTGGCTGTGAAACCTGCAAGCTTTGGATTTCCTTGCTGAGATACAAAATTTCTCATGGTTAAAGCTTTATTTGGAGTGGAGACTACTCTCTGCAAAAGAGGGAGTTCTTTCAAGTCTGCACACTAGTAAGTAATTCTGAGACAACTGAATTTGTTGGTTTCTTTAGAGAAACATAATTATTTTAAATTGACAAACTGGTCCCTTTGTTGATAAATGTTTTATACCTTTGCTGCTGTGCCTGAATAGTTTGTGTAAATAATTTATTAGCTTGCAAACAGACGTAGCACATTCAGGCAAACACTGCCCAGGAGGGCAGGCATGCAAAAAAAGGGAAACATGATTCTGGGCAGTGCTGAGCACTGGGAGCAGGAGTGGGCATCAATAGGGACTGAAAAACACCATCTGCGTCTCTTAGGCTTGGGCCCAACATAGCTCAGATGCCTGACACTGCACTGAGGCATTAGGGGTACAGATGTGAGCAGTCAGGCATTTACCATCAGCAGGTATGTGGTTTCCTTGGGACTCTTAGGAGCAAAAGGAAAAGAGTCACTCAGAGTTACAAAGTGGTCTGGTTTGAGCAGAGTTTGGCACTTAACCTTTGTGTACTGATTTTCAAGTCTCACTTGACGTGCTTGAGAAGAGTTCTTCAAAATAAGGTTTTCAATTTGCTTTCATTGGTTATTCCTCTAATTTTGTTCTCAAAATGGGCCTTGATTTTTGAAAAAGTAATTTTGCAAAAATCATATGTGAGGGTCTTTGTCTGTCAGGGGAGGGTCAGGCAGAAGAAGGCTCAGCACATGCATCAGTGGTTTCCAGATGAAAGTCCTTTGTAAATAGTATGGAAGTGTGTGCATGTAAGTATGCTTCAATGCAAATGTGCTTCTGGGGTTTTTTGCATGCTCAGGCTGGATCCTAAAAATCCCACATGTCAAAATGGGGAATCACAGAACCATAGGAAGGTTTGGGTTGAATCTTAGGAGATTATTTAGTCCAACTCCCTGCTGTGAACAGGGACATCTTTCAATAGATAAGGTTGCTCAAAACCCCAGCCAATATGACCTTGAACACTTCCAATGACACAACATTCCCAGCTTCTTTGGGCAACCTGTTCCAGTGTCTCAGCACCCTCAATGTAAAAAATCTCTTCCTTATATACAATCTAAACTTATCCTCTTTCAGTTTTAAATCATTACCCCTTGTCCTGTTGAAAGTGGATTAAACTCCCTCCAGCCCAAATGCATTTAATACAGGCACTCTGATCTGGTACAACATCAGCTGAAGATCACTGGAGCTGCCTGAGCAACCCTATGAAAGGTAAAAAACACCTAACAAAAGTCATCTGCAATTCTAGATTTACACTTAATGGTGTGCTCTGGCTCAGGAGGAGAGTCTGGTTCCAAAGGGGACTTGGTGATGCAGAGATGAAGAGGAGCCGTGCACTTGTTATAGATGCCTTTTTTTGCTGAGAACAAATAATAGAAAACCTGGATTTTACTGTAGTCAGCAGAACTGAGCATGCACAGAGAAGGAGCAGATCTGCACAGCAACAGATTCCATTTTACCTGGTCACTCAGTGGAGCACAGTCCTGGTTCTCAAACTGCACATGGTGTGGCTTCATGTAGCTCTATGTTAACAATGGAATGAGAATGGAAATAGGAGGCATCACCAAAAAACATTTATCAGTGCATTTTTCCTGCTATATCCTCTTTTCTCTCTCTTAGAAAATGAAAATTATTCTAATACTCACTGTTGACTGCAATAGGGAAAAAAAATTGCAGTTTCCTTCCCTTCCACAGTTCACACTCCTGCTCTGCTTTATTGCAAAAGTTAGTCCTCATTAAGTCCTGAAGATCAGCATCTGCTGTCAGCCAGTCTTACAAAATCAAAATACACAGAATTAGGGTTGTTTTCCCCTCCCCACTTTGTGTCTTAATCCTATTTTTGAGGTAGTTTTGTCTCATTTATAAAAAGGAGAAAAAAAGTACTTGGACATTCTGAGATGAAGGCAAATGTAAGAACCAACCATCCACCAAAATATGAAGTTTCTGGACTTGTTGTGGTGTTACCGCTCCTGGGCACCAGCTGCAGTTGACTTCATATGAGTAAAAATAAATCAGTTCTCTATTTCACTCAAAGTTGTTCCATGGATTTGCTGAACTAATTTTTCCTGCAAGCATGGTCACATTTTGGGTCAGCGTGCCTAAACAACATGGGGCTCTGCCAGCAGTTCCTGTGTAAAGTCCCTCTTTGTTTTTTTGGAAACAAATCCAGTCATTCATAGAAATGAACTCCTGCATAATTAGAGCCAGTATTGCACATCATCTTTGCTTTCCATTTTTAGATGTTGTGTCTGGAGGACTATAACTTTTAAAGATGCCAACAAGCCACTTAGGAGCTCGATAGCCGTAATGGGAAAATCTGTGGAGCTGAATAGAAAATGATAAGCTTCATAAGGACTATTCTAAATCGTTTGGTAAAGAGCTCAGCCAGACATTCAAAGCAAGAATAGAAATGATAACCCCTTCTAATTTGATCTTCAGGGGGTTGTACTTTCTCTACTATTCTGCTGAAGCCCCAGTCCTACAGGCAGCTTAATGGAGAGGATGGTATTCTTTACACTGGAGTCCTCTGCTGGATCCAGTTATTGGACTGTGGTGTAAATGGGTGCAGGACACTGATTTTATTCATAGTTTACCATCTAGGGCTTGTAATCAACCTTTTTTCTTTCTGTGTTTGTTAAAACATTCAGTAATCGTAGATACTGAAGACTGAAACTCTGGAAAACTGATCCTCTTCAGCATTTTTAACCTCAAGTTTTCAATAAAGAGCTATTTCAAAATAATTAAGAAAGATTTGGAGGCTTTTATTCTTTTTTTTTGACAGGCAGGAGCGAATAATCAGCTTCAGAACCAACAGGTGTGTTGACAGGTGAGAGATCTCACAATAAGTCTTTTATTTCTCTGCATGCTGAGGCTTTCAGGTATGTCCTGTAATCTCAAAATTAGAGTGGGTGGCAGGTGAACTAAAATTTGTTTCTTTCTTCAGAAAATGCAGTATAGATTTTTCTTTGTTTGGGTCTTTAATCCAAAGTGATGCTTTAATAGCTGAAATTCTAGTAGTGGGATTTTTTTTATTTTTCTAAGTTAGAGAATGAATCAATAAGAAATTTGTCTTTGCAGTGGGAAATTGCCACGAAGATGTTCACTGCTGGACTATCACAGCAGTGAGTTTGGTTAATGGGACCAGATGGGGCTATTTAGGACAAGTGTTTGACACTGCTTCACTGCTAGGAAGCAGCTAAAGTCCAAACAAAGTTGCTCGGTGAAGGACAGGATATAATAGCCCCAAATCATAGAATTACAGAATGATTTGGGTTGGGAGGGATCTTTAAAGGTCATCTTGTGCAGCCTCCCTGCCATGGTCAGGGACACCTTTCCACTAGATCAGGTTGCTCAGAGCTCCGTCCAACTTGACCTTGAACACTTCCAGGGTTGGGATATTCTCAGTGTCTCTGGACAATGTGTTCTAGCACCTCACCACCCTCACAGTAGAAAATTTCTTCCTTATGTCCAATGAAAGTCATTCACTTTTAACTTAGAAGCATTACTCTTGTTTTGTCAGTACAGAAGGTGGTAAAAAGTCTCTTTCCATCTTTCATATAAGCCCCCTTTATATATTGAAAGGCCACAATAAGGACTCCATAGAGCCTTCTCCTCTCCCAGCTGAATCCCAACTATCTCAGCGTCTTTGTAGAAGACGTGCTCCAGCTGATCATCTCCATGTCCTTCTTCTGGACCTGCTCCAACAGCTCCATGCATTTCTTGTGTTGGGGACCACAGAGATGGACAGGGTAGTCCAGATGGGGTCTCACCAGAGTAGAAGGGGAGAATCAGCTCCTTTAACCTGCTGATAATGCTTCTTTTGATGCAGCCCAGGGTATTAGTTCCCTGCAGAAACACCAAACCAGACTATCAAGGTACTACTTTTAACTTGCTCCTGCATTTTTCTATGCAGAATACTGAGGAACAAAGCTGAGTAGATAAAGCCCAAGTTCAGGCTGCGTGGCGGTTTCCTCATCAGTGAAGTGGAGTTGCTGCTTTGTTCTCCTGCCAGCAGGCTGAGGTCATTTATATTAAAATATTCAAAAAGGAGTTTGTGATCTCCAGAAAATGGCAAGGTAGAGGTACCGTAATGATGCAAAGTGCTGGTGTAATTTATTGTTAGGAGAATCCTGTTAGAAAGAGCTACCTGAGCCACTGGATCATCTTAACAAGTTGATCTTATCTGTACCTTGTAAGGGTCCAGCACCTTGGTGGTCAATAAGTGCCAGATGGTCACATTTCAGACAAAGAAGATTCATATATGTTTTTGTAACTTTAGAGGGCATGGCAGGGGAAGGGGGTCCAGGTAAAATCTTTCCATGTGGCTGTGTCAGTGTGTTCCTATGCGTGCATCCACGTGTGCGAGCATCAGCATCTTCACTGCTTTCCTACCAACCCCGAGGGTATTGAATTCACAATCCGTGGTGCTGCATTTACATTCCTCACAAAATACAAACGAGCCGTGCATTTGCTTCTCCACGGACTTTTCTTGTGCAGACATGATGTGAGTTTTCTTGCTGCCAGCACAGCGAGGTGCTGCTGTGAAACCGGCACTCTTAGAGGACTTCAAAGCCTAGGAGCCAGTGTTTGGTTTTAAAGGAAGCGCTACACGGTGCCATTAGCAGGTTGCTGGTAACTGGGGCGTAACGCTGCCGAGAGAGGCACCTCAGCAAGGTTTGCCTCTGACACACACGGCTTCTGAACCCTGTCTGGCACACTGCTTAAATAAGCAGTTATCTTTAAACATCGAATTATGCTGGTGAGACCACATTTGCTACTGTGTCAGACTACTTGTTCTAGGTGGTGTAGCCACCATGCTGGGAGCCAGTTGGATAGTATTTGGCAGTCCAAATATTGTACATGCTTTACACACACCATATAGATTTACAGGGCGTTATGTGTAAATATTTAGACAAAAATCTTTAGAGCATTTTTATTTGTTAGAATGCACATTGACTTTAATGGTTTATGTATCCAAATGGTTCTGTTCATAATATTGAAGTGAACTGAATCCAATGGTGATGCCACTGAAGACTTTAAAGATGATTTCAGTTTTAACAGTTACTGTCCATTTTAACTGCAAAATAAAGTTCCTTTAGCAATGCATTAAAATGAAAAGTCTACTTCCCTATTTTTCTTTGTTAATCCAACCTTCCAAACTAAAGGAAGATGCTGGCATGGAAAGGAGAAAACAGTTGTACTTTGCTGTTAATTGCTGCGCGTTTGCAGAGTTTCATTTCCCTTGCAAGGCCTAGTAGAACTGTGCAGAATTTTCAGATTGGGCTCGTGCCCATACTCTGCTGTTACCTGTGTCCTGAAGCCTCTGTTCACACACACTGCTGCTGCACTCAGACCGTGGCATCCCTGGAGTCCTGCAGCCAGGGCAGCATGGTGGCAGCGGCTGCGGTAATGAGCTAGGCTGAAAGAAATACTCCAACGGCTGCCTTTCAGCACTTGGCAAGAAAATCCTTTTTATGTTAGTTTCAAGGTCGTCAGATATCATTATAGCCAAGTATTAAAAATTTCAAAGAAAGGAGGCAGTGTGTTTGATTTATAGAATAATTATCTAGCTTTCGCTCTAACTTGGCTTTGGCAATGGTTTTGCAAGCACTCGAAAATTAAATCCATTTTTTATGGCACTACAAGGTATTATCTCACAGCAAATGATAATTAAACACCTGTGAAATCAATTAGCCCTTTAAACAGGGGAAAAAAAAAGTTTTCCAATTATGTTTTTGCACCTCCAAACTTTCTAATTCCAGAACCAGCGCTTGCAGAGCAGGAGATGAACTGGCAGCCAGTAGCCAGTTCCCCGGCATTAAGATCACCCCAAAGCATTGCGCAGCCGTAAATCCAAAAGCAAGCAGTTCTCAGTGACGGCACTCTTCCAAGTAGGATGCGTTAGCCTCCCGAGCTCAGTCTTGGGCAGCTATCTATCTGACACACAGCTGAGCTGTCAGCTCTTCTACAAAGGCAGTTACTCACTTGGTGTTTTCGGTGCCAAGTTTTACTTGACAGTTTATTTAAAACCCAACATACCTTAATGGAAACCAAGCAACAAGACACTCCGTGTGACTGAGTGGATTTCTTCTCAGGCTCTCCAGCCGGTAGTTCAGAGCCATCTGCATTAAGCATTCACACACGGAAAAATGGCCAGTTGGTTAATAGCTGAAACTGAATATACTGGAAAACTGGGAAATGCTCCACCATTTACCCTCATGCCATGGGTGTTTAATATCTGTCCTTGTTGTAGCACTTGAACTGATGCAGAGACTTATGGAAGATGCAGTGTGTGTTCGTGGACTTGCAGATTCAGGGTGTGAGCCCTAGACATAGTTGGTTAAGTGTCATTGCAATTTTTTGGCTCGGGGAAAAAAAAAAACCAGCTCTAGTCACATCTGACGTCTACAGTGGTATGTGCTGATAATCCCTGCCAAAGAGGAGGTCCAGCATCTTCCAAAAGATGGATTATGTGTGGCATTATGTGTGTCAAAATACATGCTGCTGGGTTAAACCCATTGCATTTGATTTGGGTTAAACCTGTTGTATTTGGCTTGGGCTCTGCTCCTGTATTTCCATCTGAATTTTGATAGCCATAATATGCAACTGTGTTTCAGTGAATGCTGCATTACCAGAGAGGAAGGAGGCAGGTCAGGATGCTGGGGCTAGCATTCCTAAGGTCTGTTTAGCTGCTTGAGAGGACACCAGTCATCTGTATCTCAGGTTTTCTATCTCTGAAAAGGGAATGGTGATGGCATCCCATATCAGTGTTCAGAGGATTAGGTAAGAAAAGATGGACCCTATGTGACAAGTGGCATAGAGCTGGATAAAGTATGATAATCCTCGCATCTGGACATATCTGCTGGTCTAAACAACCAATGTCTCTTTAGACCTCTCTTCAATAAATGGTGATGAAGATGTGGCTTTCAAAAAAAAATCGTTTATATCAAAACTGGTAGTGAAAACATTTCCCAGACTAGTTTATAATCTCTAAAGTGTAGTGACAGGGGGAAATGCTTAAGCTGTAAGAAGGAATGTATGGCATGGCTGATTAGTCACTGCAGAGCCTCTGCAGCCTGCCCAGGCTGCTTGGGATAATGGAGAACCAGGAATCCCAAGCAGCCCTCTAATCCATGTGCTGATTGACAAGGTCGGCACATCAGAAGGAAGAGAAAGAAAAAAAAAGAGGGGGGATGGAGAAAGACAGAAACTTTGTGTTGGATCAAGAAGTTAAAATGGTAAGAGCATTTGGCTGAGCAGTTTTTCTCCTTCAGATAATTGCCCACATGGCATCTCAGTGTCTACACCTGTGTGATAGATGGGGCTGAACGGGTTTTCTCAACTATGGGTGGTACCAGGGAGGGGGTAGTTCAATTAAGTTGTGAATAAGTTAGAATTGATTACAAATAGAGCTCTATTTTTTTATGCTGTCTAAAATGGTATTAGCTGTGAACAAGGTACACTGAATCATTAGAAAAGGAAGCCTGAAGGTTAACAAAACATGCCGCTGATACTTACAGAAGGATGCCAGCTTTGGGTTAAATCTGTAGCTATTTTAGTTTTGAAGACCCAACTGTCATTTTTAAGGCGTATGCATTTTGGATTTTAACATGTTTGAATGCTGCAGCTGAGACCCAGGCCAAGCCGACCCTAAAATTGGCAGTAAAAAGTTACCTCTGTGCAAGCGTGCAGAATGAGGGAATCAGGAATGTAAGAGCAATAAGCATGTGCCCCCACTCCCCAGCAGTCTTCTAATGTGGAAACCTGGAGCTTTCTGGAAATAAATGCCCTCCCAGAAAAGCAGTGGACTCCTCTCAAAGCTTTTCTGCACTAAATCCTCAGAAAGATTATCTGCCAAAAGGAAAGGAAAGTGCCAAAAGTGCTGCAACACTGAAGCAGCACAAGTAAGCAAGAAGTGCCCGGCCAGCTGCCTGTGCAGTGCTCTGTGGTGCTGGCCTCAACCTCCATGACTGGGTAAAACCAGAGTGTCTGCACAGGCAGGTAATGCAGAGCTGTCCCTGCATGCTGGCCGCTCAGGGCTGCAGAAACCACAGCAATGTAAGCTGGAAGACAGTAACAAATGTCCCCGCCGTCTTCAGATGTTGCTGTCTATTGGAAATAAGTAGTTCTGAATACAGATCTAACCCCCATTGCCAGGGGAGAAGAGTAAGAGGAGACTCTGGAAGAACCTCTCCTAAACACTTGACTACTTTCTCTATAGCCTAAGGCCCCTCTGCCAGTTGCGAGCGGGGTTATAATACTTCATTGCCTCCTTGAGGTCTTGTTGAGATTAGTCACTGGAGACGGTGAGGAAATGAAGCCCATTGCTGAAGTGATACGGGTATTTGCAGTAGGTACCAGGTCAGTGCTTAATGTACAACATCAGTACTCTAGATGAGAGGGTGTTCCTGAAAGTCTGTGCCAGCTCTGATTTCTCTACTGGACAAGTGAAGGAGGAATTTCAAGTCCAGCAACGATTTAACTCAGATATCTACCTTTCATCACAGAGATTATCTCACTGACTTCACTGAACGTATTTGAAGTCAGAGTTAAGGGAAGTGTGGAGATGCTTTCAGGTGTGTGCTGTTTGCTTCCTGTGTGGAAAAAAATGCCAATCATACATAAACAATTTTCCCTCCCTGACAAAAGTTCAGCAAAACTCAAACCTCCTGCTGTGTGCGTGGTTCCCACTGAGCTGAATGGGAAGGAGTCTGAAACTGAAAGTGGCCCTGACACTTTTTGTCCCTGCCATGGGCTATGGACAGAAGTGTCATTTACCAGGTGATGTCTCTGTAGCCAAGATCTCCAAATGCTGTCTGGCAGTCTGAGAAAAACATGAAATGGCCCATCCTGCAAGGTCTGCTCTGAGGTGCTGTTTGGTACATGTGAATGATTTCCTCCACAAGCAATGCTTCAAATTACACAGCTATGCTTGCAGCTTGACAGAGATGGTTTTGTATTTGTGGCTGGAAACATGTGTTGTGTAAAAAGTGTTTCTGAATTTTTATGTAAACATACTGGTCTATCTTCTGTCTTCCAGCTAAGGCAGGGTGCCCCATTGCTTTGCACACTACCCACGAACTAGTAGGAGTAAAGGCAGTACCTTGTGTTTACGGATTTCAAATAGATGCTTGATCCTAGAGTGGTCTTTGAGGGGATTAAACTGAAAGTTGGTCCTTTATCACTGCACTCAAAGATTCTGTTGAATCACCTTAAAGCATTTTGGTTGAAATTGCAGGGAAATTTGTTCAATAGAAGAATCTCTGGTGCAGTTCATTCACTGCAGTAGCTCTTGATGGATATTGCTTTAGTCTGGATCTGCTCCTTTTGTGTTTGTGGGTTCTCCCTGAAGTGAGTAGAAATTTTGTGCCAATGCATCAAGGTTAGGATGAGGCTTTCTGTATGCATATGATGTAGATAAATTGCTTGATAACCATGAGCTGTGCTATTACACAGCTCAGCAATAAATCACACCTTTAGTTTTAAAAGGTACAAATGGGAGCAAGATGCTAACTGGTTTCCAAGTGGAAAATGGTCAACAAAATCCCTTTTTTTTTTCTTTTGTAAATCTATCCTAATATCAGCAAGTTAGATATGAAAGAAAAGGTGCCCAAGATGTCTCTAGGATATGGAGGATTCACTTGCGGTGGCCTTGCTCTCTCCTTTTCTTTGTGTTCTGGTTTTACCTTCAACATTTTATCAACGTGGATAATGTTGCATTCTGGGATATTAACAGGATTTAACATTTTTAGCAAGCTAATAATGGGGAACTTCTGACTGGTGTATTCTAGCCCCACAGGGTATTCTATTTTTGGTATTTATTAACATTTTCTGTCATACAATATACAGCAAAAACAATGAGCCTCAGACTTCTCAAAATGTAAAAAAAGAATGCTTAAAAATGGATTTTTTTTTCTTTTTTGGTATTCCAGTTTCTTAATATTTTCCCCTGTGTGCTGTGTCAGTGCTGACTGGTGAGCTGGGACATGACTGCCAATCTCTATTCCACACAGAGAAAAAGAAATTGCCACTCAGATGGAATATGTATATATGTATTTTAACCAAAGTTGAGATAGGATTTAAAAAATAAAAAGGGACTTTGAAGTCTGTTTTGTAGTTTTAATTAATGCAATGAGGGTTTTTATTTTACTCTCAGTGGAGATAATCTTAATCCATTCACAGTGACCTTTTCTTGTGCAAATTAGCTATACACGCTTGTTTAAGCAAATGGGCCTTTGCAAGATGTCTCTTCCTAAAGACAGAGCTTATAATTGAAAATTGGCTTACTCCCATCTGTCTGGCCTGTGTGAGAATACAAACGACTAGATCCCGACTTCTTTGTATTTAAAATATAATCATGTATGTATGTATATGCATACATATAGACACATAGAGAAAACAATTGCTCTGCCTGCAGGCCATGGTAAAATTACATTATTAATCTTAAAAAATTTCAGTGCTTCAAGTTGTCAAAATAACATCTATCTGCAGAGTCTAGGGCCCTCTGGAGAAAGGAGGGTGTTCAGTCTGGATTCTTTTGACTCAGACGAGGTCGATGCCATTCACAGTTCCATGGCTTTGCCAGAAGTACAATTAGCTAATAACAGGCTGGAAACTGTTAGGATTTGATGTGTGTTTTTGGTGAATGGTTTCGCAGTGATTGATGGAATTGAAAAAAAACCCAAAAGTGTCTATGAGCACTTTCATTCAGAGGAGAAGGAGTCATTGCAGCTATGTGGTTAATTGCCAAAATTTGGTAGTTTATCCCTCTCACCACACTTAACAATAACCACCAAGTGAGTCATTGTAAAACCCCATCCCTTTTTTGGTGCCTGCTTGATAAGGGAAGATTTCTTTGGCACAGTTTGAAAATGTTTTTGCTTTGTACAAACCTCTTGTGCAGAAATGGACACAGTTGTGCATGGCTTTGGCTAAATCTGAATAGAAATCAGGGTCACAGAAGTGCCCCAACAACGCTTTAGGTGTCAAAGCATTTAATGTGAGTTTGTTGTTAGAAGTCATGCAAGGCTGTTTATATAGAAATGGCTCGTTATTGCAAAGGGAAAATTATTTCCTTCCTTATCAGTTTCATTGCCACTCACCCCAGCTCCCTCCCATGGTGGTTGCTCCTGAGCATGAACAAAAAGGAGCTGGGATGATGGCTGACACACATGCATGGAGGGAGCTAGTTAACCTGGTAGTGAATGGTCATGGTTGGGGATGATGTTATCCAGATGTGTCTGTCTCCACAGCTGTTTGCATTTTCACGCCCAGTTACTCTAGGACTCACTGCTAATTGAATTTTCTCTTTTCTCCCCTGTTCTTGTTAGGTATGATTACCGTGAAATGCTGCACAATGCCACTTTCTGTCTGGTTCCCCGTGGCCGCAGGCTTGGCTCTTTCAGGTTTCTGGAAGCCTTGCAGGTAAGAGCTGCAGTTTAAAGCAGTGGCTGCGCCGGCTGCAATTCAGTGTGCAATAGCAAGGAGGTGGGGAGGAGGGAAGTGTGTTTCATTTCCCTAGTGGACAGTAATCCACTTTGCAAAAGCCTCTATTCATACTTCTGGAGCAATTGGCAGCTTCTTCCCAGGAGAGTCTAAGCACTGAGCTCATCTGGAGGTTGAATTGTGTTACCTCCAGGAAAAGGGTTTCCCTGCATGTGGGGAGGCTGAGAGGTTGGACCAGTTTAGAACACTATTTTATCAAGCTGTGAGACTTCCCGTGGGAGACACTGACCTTTAAAAGTAAGCCCTGGAGCCATAAAAATAGCTTCTTGTTTTCACTTAGCCAAAACAGAAATGCTTATGCATTGCCAGTTTTGAGATGGTGCTTGCTGAACATGCAGAAGGTAGCCTGGAGGTGGTAAAGCTCCAGATGAAAGCTTCACATGAAGGTGGATATAGGCTGATCTTTGAGCACACATGAATCCTCTTCACCTTTTAAAAACATTTTGGTTAGTGGTCTCTCTTTTTTGCCATAGGCCAGCAGCAAAAGGCAATGCCAAGGGGCCCCAGAGTCACTGTGGCAGCATGCCTGATCAAACCTGACACTGGCCTACTCCAGCTGCACCCTTTTTTTTGGCAAGCATTAGCTCAGCCTGAGGTCCTGAGTCTTCAGTCAACCATACAGAGCATGGTTACATCTAGGACTGGCATCTGGCTTTTCATGGGGGCTGGAGTGAAGGAGATACTGAGTCACTTCTTGGTTTTAGTGTGATGCCAAATGAAGACACGTTACAGGGCCCTACCTCTGGGAGTTCTTCTGTCATTTGGGAAGTATCCCAGCATTGGCAGTAAAGCTGTCATTACATCCCTTTTCTTCATCAACCACAAAATGTCCCAGACATTATGAGAGAGTATTGTTTACTGCAATGCAGAGCAGGATTTAGCTACCTCAGTGTAGGTAGGTATGTGATGTCATTTTAGAAGCCCTGGCTACCCTTCTGGTTTTCTGCTACTTCTCCAAAAGGTCTCCAGTAGATCTTGTATCATGTCTTCCAGGTTTTGATGGATTTCTTGGGTACCATAAATGCTCTGGACACTTGGGTTTAACCACTGAAGCCCACACCTACTCTAGATTTGAGATCCGAGTTCTGGACTGTCACTTAACTTCTTTTCCTACACAGAGAAGATTTATAGCCTGCAAAGTGTTGTCCCCTCTCCAGTCTTTTTGGAGGAAGAAGTGGGACTGGCTTATATGGGATGACATGTCACTTTAGATCTGTCTGAAGAGCACTACTCAGATCTTCTCTCATCTGGTCCCCAAGTCACGCAGCTTCTGTTAGATACATCATCTCAGGAGAAGAAAACAGGGACTGTACCTCACTGTGCAGAACTTGGAGGCTCCAGGTCAATTATAAAATGCAGGCACAAAGGATTTTCATAGCAGGCTAGCAGCAGTATTCACCAACTATGATAAATTCCCAATTTCTCTCTGGATCCAGGACACATTGAAAGACCTAATCCACATTAATGGAATGTTTGGAATGTGAAAACACATTGCTGAGTGTTTTCTGGTTGGCTTTCTTCATGCACTGATGTCATTTCCTTACAGAAGGTCACAGTTCTTTACGCATGATAAGCACTGCTGTAATGCAGACTTGACCAGTCCAAGATGCTGTGTATGATACATGTTACCAAGGAAGGTGCAGCAGTCTGAAGGGTTCCTCTTTATACCATCTTTTGGGAAGTATGGGAAGTTCTGGACCAAACTCAGAACACCTAAGCTTGGCTTGATCCAAAAGAAACTGATCCTGAGCGCAGGCTTGGTGCAAATCCTCTGGTACTAGGTTCTGTCATCAGATCTTATGTTGTGATGGAGCTGACCAAAACACAGTAGTGATCATTTGTGTATGGAAATACTGACCTATTTACTAAATATTCACAAACTCTGCAGAGGAACTTGTACAACTAGTAAAATATTAAATAGCTTAAACAGATCATACTGACATGAAATAGATACTAAATGTGTATGCTTTTTGTTTGAGACATAAAACAATTCTTATTTTTGTAGGCAGATGATGACAGATGAGTTATGTTTGTGCAGTTGCCTCTGTTTGGAGAGTTGATAACAAACAGTACAGGAAATTCATTCCTTTTTGGGAAAGGTGCTCTATAATTAACTATGACCTGTATTTTCTGTAGGGATGTCTAGCAACATATTATAAAAATTAGGGGAGTTGCTGAATGTCATTTAACAGCTCTGCCCTTGTCTGGCAGATTGCACCAGATTGCAAATACCACTCTCTCTGCAAAAAACCCACCTTTCAGTGCAAAATGGAAAACCATAATCCCTTGGGCTGCCCTGCTTTGGCTTTTGGTATTCTTTGCTGTGTTGCCTCTCCTGAACTTGTGCAGAAAAGAGGGGTCGTGGTGTTAGTGGAAAACTTGGGGCTCGCCCCGCTGGCTGGTAACCCCTGCTCCGTGTCTCTGCAGGCTGCCTGCGTCCCAGTCATGCTCAGCAATGGATGGGAGTTGCCATTCTCAGAAGTGATTGATTGGAACCAAGCTGCCGTCATAGGCGATGAGAGATTGTTATTACAGGTAAGGAAAAGACCATGGCCTTCAGCAGATCAGTTGATTATTGCTGCCACCATCTAAGTGGACAGGGAAGATGAATCCAAAAGGTCAGGGCTGTAAAGAAATTTTTATCATAAAGGGATTTTCTGTGTCACACCTGCTGTGAACTCATTTAATATGACATAATTCATCTTTTGACCTGAAGGTCATTGCAGCACCAGGCCACACTCTTAAATGCGGGAGACTTTTATTTTTGCAAAGAGCATGAAATCTGGCGTGGAGCACTTGGATGCCAATCTGAGGCAGAGCTGTCCTGGTCCAGGTGCTGTGATGAAAGATAAAACCTTTGAGGGTGGATTCTGCTCCAGTCGTTCAGCAGTAGTTTATCCTCAGGGGTCCCACCAGCACTGGGAATCCTCAGGAAAGCAGCTGTTTTCTCAGGCAGGAGTTATCACCCAACAGTTTGGTGGCGAGCAGAATCTGGCCTTTTTCTGATGTGCGGACCATGTAACATTGCTTTCTGAAGCAGTGTTCATGTCACCTATTGTTAATCTTGGGGTCATAGAACAAAAGTGGGCTGAGAGGTTCCACATTCCCTGCTACCTTCAGCATCTACTTTGATTTCAAATTTAGTAGGTTGGGGGAGGGGGGTTGGTTTCCAGTTATCTTAGTGGGGTTTATAGCCTATATATATTCTGTAAAGTATGTGGAGAAGTTGATGTTAGGAGAAGTTCTTGAAAAACTGGTTTCCCCAAAGTGGCATTTGATGAAATGCCATTGCCCAGCATGAAGCTGAGTACCATGAGATCTGGAATAACCACTAAATAGCACTAAGAGGAGTTTTATTTATCGTTGAATTTAGTGTCATCCACAGCGAGAAGCCCTCAAAGGTACAGGTGTCATGGCACCTCCAAAACAAAGTATCTCTGAAAATCTCATTTCGTGCCTGTTAACTTGTCTAAAGAAGTAAATATTTGTGAAGAACTGGCCTCGCAGACCTTGCAAAGTATTGCCTATTCTATTTAATGTGATACAAGCTACAAATATAAAAGGGCCATTTGATTTTTGCTTCTGTGGACAGCACATTTTTCTGAGCAAAATTATGTCTCTCTTTAAATAATAATACTTTACTGATCTTCATGCTTTCCGGGAACATGCCATTCGTTCACTTCACAGCTGCTTCCATATTGAACAGCTACTGCGCCGTTATTAACAGTGTTTTTAAAGAGCTGGCAGAGGGCCTGAATGTCTGCTCTGGGAAATGTTTTTGTTATGTTACAGTTTTTCATTTCCTGTTTGAAAGCAACTCGGATGTTTTTATTTGCATATTCTCCTCATCATAGCGCTGGGAGAGCTTAATCCAGTCTGTCTGCATTTATTTGTGCAGGGTGGTTTTTCCCTCCCCCCTACTCATTGCTGAAATGACCTTTCTATTAAGGTTCTAATAATTCCAGTGTAATCATGCCAGATGAGTATTAATACATCATTTTGCCCACCTGTCTTTCTGGACAAGTAGATTAATAACTAATGGGCAAATGCAGTTAAAATAGGAGCTCTGATTTTTCTTTCCAGCTGTTGTAACAGAGCCTGCACTGAGGCTTTTCTTAACCTTGATACCGTATTTGCTGGCACTCACAAACATAGTGTGTAAAATCATAACTTTGTGCAGTACCTTTCACAGTCTGAGCAGCTTCCCCTTTCAAAAGGTATAGTTAGGAATGAGAATTGATTTTATTTGTTGTTTACACACGTGCACACACAGACCGAAGGTTGCACATATTACAGTGGAATGTTTAAGTTTATTGAAAGAGTGCTGTATCACCACTGTGAAGTGACTTTGGTCATGTCTTTGCTGCTGATAATCTTCCTGGGTGTGATCTGTGCAGCCAGTACAGGTAATGTTCATTATCCCTCTACTTACTGGAACACATCACAAATAGTGACGTGATCACTTAGAAAAACGTGTACTTATACATGTTTCCAGCTTCTATCTTTCATATTAGTTTTGCAGGGAATATTTTACCTAAAGACCTGTATTTTACTTAAAAGGCCTATAGCAAAGGAATGTAAAGTAGCAACTTTGAAAATATGACTTTTTCCTTCTGCTCCACCTTGCTGCAGTGCTAACTCATAAGTTCAAATTCTGTATTATTTTAGCAGTGTCTCTAAGATGATGGTCTAATAGTTGAAGGGCTGAGAGCAAAGATTGTTCCATCTGACACTGCACTCAGTGGAGCCATGAACAAAGTGTCCATACTTGGTTACAAACTCTGCAGTAAAGAATTTGCTGATTCTTGTGAAAGTTTTTTGCATCTAAATTCTTAAAGTATCAAATTTTCTTCAGGAAAAAGGTTTCACGTGAAAGCATTTGATTCAGGAACAAGTGAAAACAAATAATGATCACTGCCACTTCTCAGAATATTTTGGGAATAAGCAAAGTGTAGGTAAGGGTGGGATGCAGGCAAACTTCAGAGTAAGCTGGGATGTAGAAGAACTAACAAACAGCCTAGGTATATGCTTTTATAGCTAATGACTCAGGTTTATGAGAAATGAGTATCTGAGAAAAAGATGGACTAATTTAATGGCTGGACTTGATGATCTTAGAGGTCTTTTCCAATCTAAATGAATCTATGATTACATGTAGAAATCATAAAAAACCATAAAAATGTAGGTACAAAAGCACAACTCTTCATTTCTAGAAAAAATGAGCACAGATAAGCAACAATGCCTTTCTGGTGCTGTGAGTAGCCCCTGTAACTGAAGCCAGTTGCAATGAAATTGCCTTGATAATGTCATTTTGTGTTGTCCATGTGGTGTTCTAGGGGTGTTGGTCAAAGTCCTAAGTTACAGCATGATGTGTTTAAAGCATTAGTTTCACTCCAGTGCGGACATGAAGCCCTTCCCTTCTGATCTAGTGAACAGTTACATTTTTAATGGAAAGGCACTGCAGCAGGACAATTTGAGGTTTATTTTTAAGGCAACTTATACCACAATTAATGTGTAGAATTAATGGAAAGAGAGGAAAAATAAGCACTGTTTTCCCTTGTGAATAACAGGTGTTGTGGAGAACATTATTCTTTCCACCTATAGTTATAAATAAAATGCAATCTGATCCACAGGCTCCCAAAAAGTGAAGTCTTACTTAAGATGTTGCTATATTTTCTTTAGGACACTTAGTGTTACCATGCTGGGGTAAATGCAATTCCAAATCCCTTTTATGTACTTTGAGCATGGGGATTACTGTTGAACTCTCAAGACCTGCAGGTACTAGTTTGTTAAAATAGTCCATGAAGAGCTTTGTGGGATGAAAAGCATGAGGGATGTATGGAGGAACTCCTTACTGTGCCACACCACAACAGTGTGGAGGGGGGGACCTTTTTGCCATAAAACAACAAAAAGCTAAAAAAAATTCAGATTAAAAAAAAAATCATATATTCAATACCAGAGGTTATAAAGGGTTGTGCCTCATTCATTTTACATCAAGGCTTTAACTGTTGACACGCATCTCTGTTGGACAGGAGTGCTGTAGCTGTGCAGCTCACTAATAGAGGAGAGGGCTTGTCAGCAGCATATTAATTTGATGAGATTGTGTTGTTTGTAAAGCTTCTGACTATATTACATCTTGTATTACAGATTCCTTCTACAATCAGGTCTATCCATCAGGATAAAATCCTAGCACTTAGACAGCAGACACAGTTCTTGTGGGAGGCTTATTTTTCTTCAGTTGAGAAGATTGTATTGACTACACTAGAGGTGAGTAAGAATTGTCTGTGACTTCGCTGAGCAGCGAGATTTCTGTACCTGTCCAGCTACTCCTGTCCTCAGCTGGAGTCAGACCTTGGTTTTCAGATATGCAATTGGTCACTGGGAAAAAAGCTCAGCATCTTGATGAGTTTTCTCCCCTAAGGAAATACTTTCTTCATTATCGGAATCCACATTAGAAAACTGACACAGTGAAAAATGGGAGCTACCCAACACATGGAAAAGTTGTCATGTGTGATCTTGACTTTGCAAGGCTTTATGGCTTATGAATCACTATCCTTGTCATTGGTAGTGAATGTATTTCTTAAGAAACGCTTCTGGAATTCATTCTGGAAAAAATATTACTGTGGAGCTCCTCCTTGACCATTCCTTAACATTTTGATGCCTTGTGATGGGGCTAGTGGTCTGGCTCAAGGAAAAGGGGGGGCTTGTAAATGCTATGTCTTATCTTCACACACAGGATAAGGGAAAGGCCGGATCTTCCTTATAAATTATTAATAAATAATCATAATTAGATTGCTATTAAAAAGGGAGGCAGATGATCTCAAATGTGGAGAGAATCCTTTCTGAATTCAGAGACAGAAGAAAGATGAAAGGCTCTTCAGAAGTAGGGCCCAGGCTGAAATTTCAAAAGCGGGTTTCTTTTCAAATTGTTTTGCAATTTTTCACATAAATTTCTGACACACATCTACCACTAAAAGGGGCTCACTTTGTAGGGGCAAATGCACTTATCTTATGCTTCTGAATAGCATCCATCTTTCTGCACAGTCATAATGCACAGTTGTAAAACTCCACATTTCCCACTGTTCCTACCTTCCCCTAAAAACTGCAAATGAGTGCTTCTGTCTACAGTACAGGTTGCCCATGCCTGATCTACCTCCAGCTGCTGCAAGGCAGTCTCTTAGTTTTTTTCTGTGCCAGTGAAGAAAACCAGCCAGGGAACATTTGCAGAGCCCCTGGCATAGCTCTCCTCTCAACACCCCGAGCCCTCAAAAGAGCTTGTCTTCATCTGTGCTGCTGTTGGGAACTGCCCTGCATCGGGACCTTAAAGATAAGCACTGATGAGGTAGTGATAATTATCACAGCCCACACCAGGATCAGACTCACAAAGCTGGAAGACCATGTGCCATTGCTCGCAGTCTAATTAACCCTTACAGGAACCATCAGGTGCCTCACACAGCATCTGCCCCTTCCCTACATGCACCCTCTTGTCATTAGGGATTGCTAAAAGGGCAGGGGCATGTGGCTCTCCCCATTGCCCCTCTCCTGCCTGCTGGGGCTGGTCTCAAGGGGCCATAACCTGCAGCCCCCACAGCCTTGGTGTCCACTGCATCAATGCATTGCATGTCCAAAGCTCACAGATGTGTCTTTAGTGCTGCTTTGGGACACGCTGGCCCGTGTGGCTGCAGGAGTCCAAGGGACAGCAAAACCCGTGAAGCCAAAGCAGCTGAGTAATCAGCAAGCTGGAGTTTCTGCTCAGAGCAGAAAAACTAGAGTGAAGCAAAAATCTTCCTAGAAAACTTAGGTTAATGAAACCAATTAATGTATGCCTGGTACTGAAGTTATGTTCTTGGTTTTTACATTTGTTTGCGTGGTTTGTGTGGTTTTGGTTTGAGGTGTTTTTTGATTGTTTTTTAATTCAGGGCTCTCAATTTTTTGAGACAGCTAAGAGGGATTCTGTTCTTCTGAACAGATACTCACTTCACATTTCAACTTGCCTAAGTCAAGTACTGAGTTAACTTTCCTTAGGAAAGGAGTAAAAGAGTTGAGAGCAATTTTTGGTGTCTGAAATCTGCAAGTAATATATTCTCTTCTTAAAATCTGATGTCTAGAAGTAAATTCCTATCAGGATTATTTTTTTCTGATGGATGTGATCCATCTTCTGTCTGACACTATTGTGTCAAAAGACTTGGATGATTCTAGATATCATCAGAATAATCACTTGCCTGCTAACTGCAGTGCCAGTGCCTGTGGTATCAGCACAGAAAAAATCTTCACCAACTCAGATCTCTGCAGGAACATCACAAACTTTTATCCTGCACTCCTCTGAAAACTTTAAGCCCCATTTTAAGTTCATTGATCTTCTCACAGCATTTGGTGGCCTAAGCCAGCAGCTCATAGTCCAAAATAAGAGATTTGATCATTTGGCCAACCACCCCCTATTGCAGTGACAGAGGAACTACCCAGTGCCTTGGACATGGTGTGGGTTAGGAAATGATGCTCACGAGTGTCTGCTGCCGGCTGGTGCGTGGGAGTGCTGGGATGCTGTAGACACCATCCGGAGGCATGCTCCAGGGTGTCTGCACTTCTTCAGCCTGGTCTTCTCTGAAAGCAAACCCAAAACATCCCTACATCCCTGCACGGCATGCTCAGGAAGAGGAGTGGAAAGGGACAGCACAAAGTACAGACAAGAAATATTGGATGCATGGCTGGGGCGTGTTGAAAAGCAGCAATGATTAAGGCAGTATGTGAACTTTTTGAAGTGTGAGGATGAGTGAGACAAAAATATTGGACTATTAATGAATACCAAAAAGGAAAGGGAGATCTTGCCAGAGATCCTAACCCCGTTCTTCTCTTATTAAACTTCCTGTCAAGCCTCATCATTGGAGAGACCATGTAGTTTCTGTCTTCTCTGCAACATGTTCAGCACTGTACACTCTACATTTTAATTTCTTGGTCCTCCATGTTTTCTTTTTTGCACTTTTCTGTTCTTTTTCTGCCAAGTTGTCTTTTCTCCTCTCTATCCTGACAGACAGTTAGGTTTTTTATGTAGATCAGGAGAGTAATAAATTAGTGATTCATTTGTTAACTGTGATGAACTAGCAAGGCCAGCTCTCCAGCCTGGAGCAGAACTGTGCTGGGGAGGTGTGTGTGCCTCACATGCGCCCCACAATTCGTGTGCTCCATGGCACTGGAGCTCTGCTCCCTGCAGGAGTTGTGCTGGCTTTGGGTGCACTGAGGCAGCATTGAACAGGAACCATGTGTTTCCCCTGCAGCCCTGTTGGCTACCAGCTCAGTGGAAAACTCCACCGTCTGTGAAAACCTTCTGACCATGTAAATTCACAGACTTCTCCTTATCTGACTGTGCCCCAGTTCTGAGAAAGCAGGAGGGAGGAGCTGTAGTGTTTAGGCTTTGTGGTAAACACTCAAAAATAGATACTTTCTAGGTTCTGTCTGTGTTTAGTGGCATAACTTGCAGATGGGCAAACAGCAGTCATTGTCTGTTTTTTCCTCTCCCCACTGCCATGTGGGAGATCTGACAATTGATACCCCTAACTTTCCAAACAGAAATATTCAGATACATTCTTGTCAGTGATGAAACTGCAGTCCTAAGTCTGTTATTCAAAAAAACCCCACCAAATTAACTTACTCATGTGAACGAATTACTGCGTATTAGCTATGGTAATTGGCTGTAGGCAAAATTCAGACAAGCATGCACTCAACATCTGCCCCAGTTTAGCAGTACATATATTGCCACCAGCAGTGGATTGTCTAGCACAATGTAACTGGTGTTTTAATCTTTTCTTGTCGTGGCAGTCAAAAATTCCAGGAAAACCACTGCTTGTGGCAACACTTATTCTTGTTCTGTATTGACCAAACGTCCCTGAACTCAGCAGCTTACAGAGTTTTTAGCTTATTTAGACTCCAGCAGCTGCTTTTGTACTGTTTGTGGTGAGGTTTTTTGCTTGCTTTTGGTTTTCCTATGCTTCACTTCAGCTTCAGAGACATGAAGTTTCACCCAGATATGCCTAAGTTAAGGTCAGACATCAGGTTAGGAGAACCAATGTGTTCTTGGCACTTGAGCCCTGTGCGCTGCATAAACTGCCAGTTATGTGAAATCTCCTTGGGAGATCACAGGAGATGAGCCGCAGTAGGCAAGGCATTCCTCCTTAGCCAGCGTGGGAGAAAATTCATTCTTCACCATCCCCTGGCCCTTTGCAGTGTCCCATCTTCAGACCTGCCAACTTCCTATACTCTGAGGGAGGGCAAATCTGTAAGAGCACGTGACTCAAGAGGGTGTTGCTCTTAAAAAGTTGCACCTTATTTGGAGGCTGAACTTGTCCTCTTAGAGCTTCCTACCACTCAATCTTGTTATGTCTTTGCAGGAAGTTAAAAAAAATGCTCCCATCAGTGTAAGAACTACTCTGGTTCTTGTAATCAGGCATCTGATGTGAAGCAACTGCAATTAGTTTCATAAATGCATATTAATTGTGTGAATTGTATGCCCATGTACTTTTTTTTTGGTTTTTTGGCTTGTATTCTGGATGATGAAGCAGGTGACTGAGCAATCTGTTCTGACCTTAAAAATCTAGGAATCTATGTTTGTGACTCTCTACAGAGACAGACAGTATTTGCCAAAAGATCTTTTTCTGTTTCATCCAACAAGAAATTGTTACAGAACTGAGACGTGGAATCAGTGATGTATCTGAATGCTAATATCCCCTTATAATTAAGCAAAAACTGATAATTAGTGCAGCCTGATTTGCTGAAAGTCTTTGTGGTTTTGAATGCTCTCATTATCTCCAAATAATACCTAGCTTTGTAATGCCATCTTCAAATAATTATCGTCTGTGAGTTCTGGGTAGTAAAACTGACAATGAACTAATCAGGCTTACAACTGCTAAGATACTCTAATAGACAAAATATTTGACTTGAAATATAAAGTGCAATAAATTGCATGGTCCCCATGTCCAGAGACACTAATGAGGTGCTCTGAAACCTATGGCACAAAGCCTGAGCTGCTGAAGTGGTGTCAGAGTGTGCAGATTCTGAGTCTTTTTAAGAGAGATCAAGGAGGAATGCGTAGTAATTTGTGTGCCTCAGCTTTTTGCAAAATGGGTGATGATTCCAGTCAGCTGGAGTCCCTGAAGCTTCTACCAGTGACTGTGACAGTCTATTTAAAAATCATTACTTCTCTTGTTTTCCAGATTATTCAGGACAGAATATTTAAGCACATATCACGTAACAGCTTAATATGGAACAAACATCCTGGAGGGTTATTTGTACTGCCACAGTATTCCTCATATCTGGGAGATTTTCCTTACTACTATGCTAATCTCGGTGAGTGAATCCTTGCTATAATGTAGTAGCATTTGGAATTTCTGATAGAAATTTGAAATTTGGTCTTAGAGTAGCATGTACCAAGTGATTTGCCTTTCGTTTATCCTGTGTCAGTCTTTCTTCCCTGCCTACTGTAGACTGGAATGTCTCTGACTCATCAACATGCATCATGTGCCTCTCCCTTGCAAAGATTGTTTAAAAAAAATCTATGTCCCTTCATACTTTTCATTTGCTGGTAATTAATGCCTGAGTTGCTGACCCATTCGTGGCCTGAGGGGACATAGGAGGAATAGCTTTTTCCTTTCTTTGTTTCTTCATGCTTGGCAAATTGGAAAAATGGTAATTTACCCATGACACTTTTTATTGGAGTGCACAGTTGGTATAGATTTACTCCCCATACTATGTGTCTTCATATGGATTCCACTAGAAGTGAACAGGGATTAGGTTCATGGCTTTTTCCTGAAGCAGAGCTTGAACAATGAGTTCTGCAGGCAAATGTGCCTACAGGCTGAAGTATTCCTGCTTACCAGACTGCTGCTACTTTTGACTCAGCCTGTGCCATCCCACTTGTGTGGATCCGTACTGCTCACCTACTAAAAATTCACAGTTACTGTGTTAAAAAAGGGAGAAGAAGGTTTCTGTGGTAATTTTGAGGAAAAACGACTGTGACCCCACACAGATGAATTTAGATGAGGTTGAGAGCAGTAATGAAGGGTAGACGCCAGTAGGATCTGTTATTTCAGGCAGAAAAGGAAATCATAGCGAGACAAAAATATCAGAATGGAAGGCAAGGATGCAAGCAGAATTATCAGCTCAGGAGGTAATTGATGATGCATGTGGATGAGTGTCAACCCAGAAAGAGCAAAAATTTTACAGAGGCTGTAATGGAACTGAGGAAACTGGACAAACTTCTGGAAGTTGTGGAGATAGTCTGTAGAAAACCTGAAGCATCCAGAGCCAGGCAGCAAAACAGAGCCTGTGTCAAGAAAGACATTTGGTTGAACAAACTAGATGTCAATATTATCTGTGGGACAAACTGGATAAAAGAAAGATTGCAGGACATCTGTGGAAATAGTGAAGGCAGTAATTGTCTTGGAGGCAGGTAATTCAGAGGGTGTGGGAGTTAACGGGAAGTGTGATCTCCTCATTTGGTATCCTAGTGTCTGAGATGAAGGGATATGGCCTAAAAAAACATGGCAAGGTTTGCATTAAGTGCAGATTGTTTTTTCCATCTCTGAAGTCCCTTAACCTGTACTAACTGAGGCGGTTTTGTCTTTACTGAACACGTACATTCTCTTCACTTCAGGTCTGAAGCCTCTTTCCACATTCACTGCCGTTATCCACGCAGTAACTCCCCTGGTTTCCCAATCTCAGCCTGTGCTGAAACTCCTGGTTGCTGTAGCCAAGTCCCAGTACTGTGCACAGGTAAGCAGTGCTGTTTGGCTGTCAGTCACAATGGAGAAAAACCACCCTGCCAGGAATGAAGAGCCTAGTGACTCAGCCCTGTTTCAACCCACTGTTTCAATGCTGATGTTTCTTTCCTCTGAGATTTCTAGTGCCTGTGACCTACATGCATGGGAAACAAAAATTATGAATATAATGGGAGTGGAATAGAGATAGTAATTAAAACCCTTTGTGACGTGAGACAGGTAAAATAATGACTGCACTTTAGAGATCAACATTGCATGTGCTGCAAACTGCAAAAGGATGTCTGTGCTTCAAGAGCCATTATGTGATCTTCCTTCCTCCAACTGTGGTTCTTCATATCATCAGTGCCAGGATTTTGGCTTCTCTAAAAGCAGCCCTGGGGAGTTCAGTGGGAGCACCCTCTTGCAGTGGAGTGTCACAAGTGGTTTTGCCTTTAGTGAGAGCCAAAGTAAATGAGCGACATCCGTATGACCTGTCTGAGACAGAGACTTCCCTAGTTCCTGTCCAGCCTCTATTTGCATGAGAGGATGTATATTTTAAGTGGTCAGGTTGGGTGAAATTACTGTAGGAAGTGTTATTTTTATACAGATTTGTGTCATTGCTTTTGATTTTGAAATTCCTAACTTGAATTTAACACGTATGTCTGGAGATCTGAGACCTTAGGGTTTGGACTGCATTGCCACAAAGATCTCTGATCATGGTCCAATATTCTCTTTCAGATTATTGTTTTATGGAATTGTGATAAACCCCTCCCAGCCAAACACCGCTGGCCTGCCACTTCTGTGCCTGTCATAGTCATTGAAGGAGAGAGCAAGGTAAGTGGAGAGAAGCATGGTAAAATGCTGCCTATATTCTTGGATGGGACAAGAGTTTATTTTTCTGGCTGCTTTGGTGAAAGCTTTGTAGTTCCCAGTTGCATGACAGCTCCTTTCTGTTCCTTAGCCTTTTGTACCAGCTTGGTCACAGATTTGTGTTTCATGCTTGGGCCCCATGCTCACAGTAGTCATCAGCATAGCAATTAATGCTTTGAATGTGAGATTCACAGGTGGGACCCAGTTTTGAAATGTGATCCCAAGAGTAGGTAGTGCTGACCCCATCTGCAGAGATTTCTATCTCTGCCGGTGCATGAAGGTAGTGATGCAGCTTCAGCATTGAGTCTGAGCAGTCAGATGCAAGACTTGGGGGTCATCTTTGGACTCAGAAGCAGAGGAAAAGATGAAAACAAGCCTTTGAAAAGTACGTTTTCTTATAGCCTTGTGGGGTACTGCTGTCAGCGATGGGATCCCACCACCAAAAAAAATGAAGGGACATGGGACACTTCTGTGGGAGCAAAACCACCATGTTATCTCTTGTTGTGCAACACACATCTGTTTGTACTTTCATGAAGTCAAAACAGACAGCATCAGATGAGAAGAGTGGGGTTTTTAAATGCGCACTGAAGTGGATGATTCCTTTCCAATGAGAGAAGCAAGACTTCTTTCTTCTGGACTCTGAAACAGATTTGGGCTGGTCTCCTCTGCAGTCTTTCAGCTGGCTCTTGAGCTCTGCATTGGTGAAGGAAACTTTTAGTTGCTTTGGCTGTACCCTATTTTGAATTTATAATCCTGTCTTTGGTCTTTCCCCCCTGTCACCTTAACAAAGGGGAAAGAGGGAACCCTGCGAGTTTGGCAGCTAAAGGCTCTTGCCTTGCTAGCCATGTAAACAGTATCAGGAGAGTTGCTGCAGAGCCAAGAAAGGCTATAGTGATTTCTGAGCCTTTTGATTGTTCTGGGGTTTTTTATTTTCTTTTTGTAAAACTTGCAGAGGTGAGATAGAGGAGAAAGTCTCTGACCAGTTCTACAGTGTTTGTAGAAATTGGCCCCAGGCACTGTTTAGATTACAAATGAGTCTCCTGAGTACACAAAGGTGTGTTTATACTGGACAGTCTCTCCCCTCTAATATCCCAGCATATGCCAAATAGCTTCTTGCGTGGAAAGCTGTTTGTTTGGACAAAGCTTGCAGAGCCAGAGCAGTGCAGTTCAAAGGTTGCACAAAGGAACTGCTTCTCGTCTCCAGACTTAACTGAAACATACTGGCAGGCATGTTATTCCATGCAGGTGACCGCAGAGGTCTGTCTTTACCTAACCTTAACTCTTCCCCGTGAAATCAAGATATATTATCACACCCATTTTACAGAAGGGAGCTTTAGCTATAAAAGAAATATATGGCTAGTCCTGACTGTTGTACTCTTTGACAATTTTGCGTGGTCTGTAAAATACTGGGGGTGAGAATGTGGGTCTCCTACTGGCTGTTTACTCTGCTTTGCCTTAGTGTAAGTGAAGCAAAACCATCAACCCCAGCCAGATCACCTCTTGTACCAGCCACTGCCTTTCCAGAACAAGGCCATCATAGCAATGAAGAGGTGCTCTCCAGACAGACATTGTGAACATTCTAATTATGGAGACAGCTTTCTCTGAATCGAGGCATAGATTACAAACACTTGCTCCCAAACAAGTTACAGGGGATGCAGAACTGACTATGTCCATTATGAGAGACGTGTAAAACTCTTCCATGTCTCTGTTTCCATGCAGTGATTTCCTGGGCTTGACTTTTGTAGTGTTTTGCTGACATAATAAATTGGAAAAGAGGTCTAGTAACTAACCCAGCTATTTTTCCTAGAAAATGAGGGAAACAGATCATGTTGTATCCTTGTTACATCAATTTCTTAAGGTGCTAATTAGTCTGCTAAAGAAACCATATAGATTTTAATTTGCTGTTATCTTTTTGATCCACCTTTCCCATCTACTTCCTGTTACTTTGAGGACTGTGCTGCCATATCTTTCAAAAGCTTATTCTGCATATAGGTTTATAAATATAGAATGGTTTGAGTTGGAAGGGACCTTAAAGATCATCTAGTGCCAATCTGCCTGCTGCCATGAGCAGGGACACCTCCCACGCTAGACCAGGTTGCTCAGAGCTCCATCCAGCCTGACCTTGAACACTTCCAGGGGTGAGGCATCCACAGCTTCTCTGGGCAACCTCTTTCAGTGCCTCACTACCCTCACAGTATTTTTCCTAATATCTAATCTAAACCTACTCTCTATCAGTTTAAAGCCATTTCCCCTGTCCTGTCACTATATGTCTTTGCAAAATGTCCCTCTCCATCTCTCTTGTGGGCTGCCTTCAGGTACTGGAAGGCCTCTTAGAATGTGACTTTTTAGAATGCTACAATACCTATATAATTTTCGATGCAAAAACCCCTGAATTGATGCATATGTTATATAGCATATACTCCTTTTTTTGATGGAGAATCTTGCACCATCCTGGTACTATAACATCCTTCACACATGGTCTGGCCTGCTTGGTTTCCCAGATGCATAACCTTATGAATGCTGTAAAATCCATCTCAGTGTTCATTATCTTTGATCCTGACACTTCATAGGAGAGCCGAGGGAAAGTCAGCTGCCAGGGAAAATGTCCTCTCCAGAGAAGCTGTGGTCCATCTAATTCTCAGTATGGACCATTGTAGTTTGTCCAAAGAGGGAGGTCTTTTCAGAAATTACTCCTCAGATAGAAGGTGTAGGCTGACTGCTGGGGTGACAAAAATTACACTTTCACTCTTGATATGAAGGGTCCTTTTCATCAGACAGAAATATGCCATGTACCTCGGACAAGAGGAAATAAGAGCGAGGAATAAAATGGAGTATTTACCTTGGAACTGAGTACTTCAATGATTTTTATTTCCTCCCTTTTCTGCCTTGGATGCTCACAGGTTATGAGCAGTCGCTTCCTGCCCTACGACAACATAGTGACAGATGCAGTGCTAAGCCTGGATGAGGACACCGTGCTTTCAACCACTGAGGTAAGGGTCTCTGTCATCCTGGAGCCTGCTTGGCTCCTGGGCCCAGCCTGAGCACAGATACGCTCTTCTCTTGGCTTTTCCAGTGAGCAAATGTTATAAGATTTCCTGCCACACTCCTCAAATTTAATGTGTTGCACTTGTTTCAGCAATGCTGCCACTGCCTGCCATCAGAGGAGCTTTTTGCCCTGGTTAATTGGCTCATCATTAGCATATGGTTCTTCCGTTCCTTATTATTTTAGTAACATAGCTGCAGGCGGGTGTAGGCAGCCAAGAGCAGTCAGCTTTAATATTCTGTTCTCACTTTTCTGATTGGGGGAGGGGAAGCTCCCCCATGTTATCAGTAGGGTGTAGGTGGAGAAGGAAGGGTTGTCAGCAGCAGGGGAGTGCTATCGTTCCAAAAGACAGCATTGCCATCCTAGTGCAGGATTTCACTGAGGAATGCTCTTTCACCATTTTGTCGGCCCATAAAATTGGAGGTCTTTGCTAGTTTAGGTGCTCGAGTGTTTGTGCCAAGAGCAAGATAGCACTAAGAAAAGAAAAATACTGTAGAAAACCAATTTTTACAACTGGGATGAGTATTGATTTCTAGAACCTCTTCCTGAGAACCACAAGGGAAACTGATGACAGTTTATATAGAGTGCAATATTTGGGAAATACATTATTAATGATGGCCAGGGAATAGCTTGAAAAAGTCCATTTTCTTTTGTTTTCTCTTTTTCCCCCCCTGTTCATGGCCATCCTCTCTCCTCATTTCACCTTTATAAAAATGCTTTTTTGTCAGTGATGGGGATGCTACCACTACTTATATATCAGTGAAGAAATGCGTAACATTAATCTTCAGTCACTGCTATATACCCTAAGATTACTGAATTTGTTCTAAATGGATGAGATTGCAACCATGGTAAGACTTCTCAGGGACTTCATTCACTGAATGGTTATTTACAGCAATACAGTCTGTGAATTGCATAAGGATTTGGGGCTTTGTTTTGTTTTAACTGATATTCATCATCCAAACTTTGGAGTCATTCAAACTTCTGGAGCACATATGAAATAAATAAACAGTGTTTCTCATTGGGCTTGGCCGTGTTTTACCCTAAACATTCTGAAATGCAAATATTTGTTGTTGAGTGAGAAAACATACAGGTTTCTTTGTGGCTTCTCTCCTGTGAGCAACCTGCAGCTGATCCTATGTGTTTGCACAGTGGTTATTTGCTCTCTGAGACCCATGGCCCCTGTGCTGCAGACAGCATCAGCTGTCCAGCTCTTGCCAGCACCCACCTTGCTGTCTCTGCCAGTGTGCCAGGGTCAGCAGCTCTCCTTGGTGGCTCTCCATGAAGAGCTGGTGGGCCTCCATTGCTTCACTTCCCCCACTGTGCAGCTTATGCAAATGTGGGGTGACATTTCCCTTGAAACCAGCTGCTCAGGTTTCGTGGTTGTGGCAAAGCTTCAAGGCCCAGAGAAGGCAATTTAGAAATGTAGTCAAACACAATCACATTCTCATTGAGAGGAGCAGACACCAGGCGCATCCTCTGGGCTGTCCGGCCCTGGGGTAGGAAAGGTTTTCCATTCACAACAGAATGGTGTGTAATTGCTCAGTGAGAGGAGCTGTTCCACGTGCACAAAGGGATGTGTGCATGGGAAGGAATTAGAAATCAGCACGGGTCAGTGATCTGGAGGTTTAAGAGGTTGGCAGCTTGGCTGGATTTTCCTGCTAGTCAGCTGAGAGTGACAATGATGCTGGAAATTATATAGGATGAGAACTGAGGGATTTTTTTTTAATAAAGGGAGTTTTCTCTTAGGGTGGTTGCTTTAGCATGTCTCCCTGGTACAAGGACACATAGTTGAAAGCACAAGAGAGGGCACTGAGTGCAGAAGCTTTATTATTTATTTAAGTTTGAGATTCTCAGACTTCTCTAAAGAAAACAGATGGCATGTTTTATGGGAAAGGCCTTCTATAGGGAAAAAAAACCCCTTTAGTTCTTTCATGTGGTATTGATTTGGATGAGATCAGAACTATCACAACGGTAACTGGTTTGTGCACATTGTCTTTCTGGTTGGCCTCAGATTCCTTGAAACAACTTTAAAGAAAATACCCAGTCCCTAACTTTGCGTTTCAGTCCATGTGTGACTCTTCTGTTTCGTAAAAACACTTGTAAATGTGAGAAGTCTGACAGTAATCAACACAAAATGGGACTGTTCTCAGAGCAGCTATTTTTTATCTAACCTCTACACTCTTGACTTTGGCTGTGCTCTTGGAAAGCTTTTCAAACATTTTTGAGCAAAGTTTTAGGTCCCTCTGGTACTGGAGGAAAAACCCAATGTGCAGTGCAGAAACAAAGCCCTCGTTTTCTTGGGTTTGACTAGGACAATTAGAATTGTCTTTAACTCATTTTAAAATTTCAGTCTAGCTAGTGCTCCAAAATCTAAGATGAAATGGAGAGACTGCCAACCAACTTTTCATTGATAAAAATATTTCCATATGTAGTTACCAAACTCTTTTCAAATATAATGCTGACAAGCCTTTTGCAAACCACCCCAGTCGTCCCTTTCCTAGTACCACCAGTGTTTGTTTGGTGGGATCCTGGAGTAGCAGTGTCTTGTCACTTCTCAATTCTCAGAAATTTGAGTTACTAAATTAGTTACAGCAATACAATAAAGTAAAAAAAACACACTGGCAGCATTTGACATCCTCTTGTGGCTCATACAGTATTGAGCAAATTTCTAAAAGTTTAGATTCCTGATGCCATTTAACTAAATGGGAATCTTGTCTTCCTCTTTATTAAGATATTATGTTAAACATTTTTGGTGATATAGACAGTCTTAGAAGTATGACTGGTATGGTCTTCAGAATGCTCAAAACAGATGAAAGATATAAATGGACTCTGCACTGACTGCCTGTTTTAATTTCACTGAGCCACCTTCACAACTTAAAGTGTTTGACTTCTGATTTTCCAAGCTTCATGTTAACAGTGCTAAAATGGTAGGTGAGATGCACAAAGATGTGTAAACGTTTCAGTTTACCACCTAGCTATTACCTCTTGGTGTTGCATTGAAGTGTAAATACATGCACCTACACCCATTCTTTCTGTAACTTGAAAAGGTTTGATATGTAAAGGGCAAGTTTGAAAATGTTAATGTAATGCTGTGATGCTCTAGACTCCCTTTAACAGGAACCATTAAAATGTGCATAATTACAGGGCAAAATGTCAAGCAGTCAGTTTAATTTACCGGTGAATATATAGAATTAATGTTTTGCAACAGTTCCAAGATTTTGAATTGCGAATTAGTGACAAGGTAATATTTTGTTTTGTTGACATTTGTTGAAACAGTTTTGGTATTCATTTGGCCTGTGCCTTTGTCCACAGGTGGATTTTGCCTTTACAGTTTGGCAGAGCTTTCCAGAGAGGATTGTAGGGTACCCTGCACGCAGTCACTTCTGGGACAACACTAAGGAGAGGTGGGGGTATACCTCCAAATGGACTAATGACTATTCCATGGTATTGACAGGAGCTGCTATTTACCACAAGTAAGAACCCAGAGCATCTGCTGTCCTCCTTCTGTATGAAACAAAACAGTAAAGAGTGGGGTGGGGTGTTGGGGTGTGAAGAACATTCTTCCAGGGAGGGGAAAAAGTGGAAAGATAATAAGTGGGTCTACTTTTTATGGGGTAATAATTTAAGTTCTTGGTTTAGCTCTGGGGATCTGGTAATCATTATTGCGCTTGTTGGGTCTCTTTGAAGTCACTTGTGTTTTGAGGCAGTCGGACTGCTCTTTTTAACATCAGGAATTACACACTTCAAAGAGTTCCTGAATTCATTAAGCTGCTCGGCTGAATGGCCTGTAGCATAGCAGAAAGGAGGTTACTTCCAGACCAGCTCTGTGTATGTGTTGCCTGACAGCTACAGACTGCAAAGTCTTCTGGCTACTCTAGAAATGAAGTACAGTGGACATGCCACAGCTCAGCATATTGCAGCATGTTGGAGAAACACCCTGTTGTTAGGACTTCAGCAGACCAAAGTCCTCTCTAGATTTTAGGAAAAAGTCAGAAAATTCTGGAGTATCTAATCCACATCCCCACAAAGGAGAAGACAGGCCATAGGGGAATGGTATAGGCCCAAAGGAGAATAATTTCAACAATAAGAATAGTAGTAGGGCAGTTTTACTAGACTTCTTTCCAACTGAACAGTTTGGAAAGAAAATGTGGAGGATGAATTCATCATTGTTGGCTATCACATTATAGCAATGTGGGGCTCTCTTTCCTACTTGTCCTTATCTTGATACTTAGGTCTGCACAGTTTCTTTCAACCAACTTAAAAAACAAGGCTGTGTTCTGTTTCTCCATTAACACTGTTTACTGTCTTGATGAGAAACTGGTTTGTTTTCCCGTCTTGTTGGAGGATGAGACTAAAGAGAGGAAGTTGTATACTGGGAGTTGGTTACAAAAATTGTGTCTGAACTGAAATAGAAATTTCCTGGAGCTTGTGATACCTGGAAGCCCAGTGACTTGCATTAATAACACTGTTGTTGGTTTCCAGATATTATCACTACCTGTACACTCATTACCTGCCTGCCAGCCTGAAGAATATGGTGGACCAACTGGCCAATTGTGAGGACATTCTAATGAATTTTTTGGTGTCAGCTGTTACAAAATTGCCTCCAATCAAAGTAACACAGAAAAAACAGTACAAGGAGACCATGATGGGACAGGTATGTATCCCCAGCATGTTTTAGCAGTCGGGATGCATTGATAATATAAGGGGTTTGCTTCCAAGTTAGGCTTACAAAGTGATTCAATTCTGTCAAATTGTTGTGCAGGGTTTTTTTTTTTAGCAGAAATGTAAATAGACTTTAGATATGTGTATTATAATGAAAGAAAAGGAAAAATGACAAACATCTGCTGTGGATGCTGCTTCCCTTCATAGTTTTCTCACACAGTGTTATTCAGGGTGATCCCAAACTCCTGCAACTGACTATTGTGGTGACTGAATTTCAGTTAAACTCTAGTTTTCTAATTAAATATTCTAGACTTAAGACCTGGACATGGAATGCTAGAAGCCAAAGTAAATTCTAGAAAGGTTTTCTACTTTTTATTGTTATTAATTAATATAAATGTATCAGGCTGTCCCAGTGCTACTTTAAATTATTTAGTGTGATTCAAGCACTGACATTGGACTGTCACAACAAGAGGTAATTTGTGATAGGCAAGCAGTATTTTCCCACAAGGAACATTTTGTCCCAGTCATGCCATCACTCACTAGCAGCCAGGAAATGCTTGCTTTAGATCCTCTTCCTGCTACGGGATAAGCGCTCTGTCTCTGCAGAAATGGAAATACCTCTAGTAACAGGGATACTTGGTAACCTAAGGGCACTGGTCCTCCTACCCTGTGTGACAGCAATGGGAGGGATAGCAAGTCTTGCAAAACGTGCAAGTCCTGAACAGCCTCCCATCTGTGCTGCCACGGTGTCTGTGATTCTCCTTGCAAACAGTACCATGATTACTAGGGGGCAAAAAAATAAGGAGCCCTGTATTTTCCCCTCACATTTCCTCCTATTAGCATTACTCGGATCTTTGACTGGGGAGTGGCCATGACAGTTCATAAATTCTTTATCTGTATGTCACTGTGCTTTCACCTGAGGTATAGGTAGCATTCAGCCATTCAGACTCATCTGGGTGCCCAGGAGACCTTCTGTGAACAAGAAGGTGCCATCCAGAAAGTACCTATTGCTTCCAGTTTCTGCTTCACCACTCCACAGGGCTGTGCTTTGGCTGTTTGGCAAAGCCCGAACATTCATTTTTCATCCTACAGCGTGGGTGACTCGAGCCAGCCATGAACTATAACTCTCTCCTAAAGACAAGTTGTTCCTGCAGCTTTGGGAAATGTAATGGACCATGTTCATAATTCCTTGAAAGACAAATAAAAAATTAACATAACCTCGGTGTTGTGACAGAGATTAATAGTCGTATGGAAATTCACTGTTAATGGCCAAAATGTCTGCTATAATCCTCTAGCAACAAGCTTTTACTTGCTCTTTAGTGGCTCGGTATAATCAGGAGGCTGTAATCAATGCACATTGTAATCTACCACTTGAGCTAAACTGGACAGGCCTTGGACAAAGATCGAGGCTGATACCACAGTCTTTTGGCAAGTCCCTGACTTTATCAGTTTCTTCATGTTTTAATTTACATCCTTTGACTTTATGAATTTGTATTTGTTTTTAAAGTATAGTGGAAACATAAGTGCTATGGAGAGATGCATGGGAAGTGGCACAAAAAAACCCCTTAGGTTCTCAGCATTCATACTTTATCTTAAATAATAGTTTTATTATGTTTATAAATGTCCTTTAGGTGCAGATAAAGAATAATAACAGCTTTAAAGCTGTTAGGGCTTTTTTAATAGAGCTGCTGAGTTTCAATGGACTTGCACAAGGATTACAGCTGCCCTGAACTTTGCAAAATCAGGCCACAGTATTTTGCATGTATGCAGTCAAAGACCTTGGGTCCTTTCCTTGGGTCAGAGTTTAACATGATGTAGTTTGGAATTTCAGTTAATTTTCTTTGTCCATGAAACAGCACTCTCTGATGCACAGGCCTTGGCTAGTGGGATTCTGGAAGCACCCTGCTTTTCACTGCAGGATATCTACACACATGAGTAATGCCAAGCACATTAGGGCTTCTGCTGAGCTCAGTTGCAAGCTGGTTGAAATTACTTGTGTATAAATTTCTGCAGATCTGGACTGCAAAAGTGCAGTTTTGACCCCAAGAAACTATAATAGTTGTTTTGCTCCTATGGCTGAAGACCAGGCAGCAGCTGGCCCAGGCTTGGGTGTGCATCTTGGCTGGAAGGCAGTGGCCACCTTGTCTTTCCTGGTGGTTATTAAGGACTTGTTCTACCTCTGAAGTAACTGGAGGGTTTGAAGGGAAGAAGAGTGAGGGATGGGGTGAAATAGAGTGTGGCAAGCTGTGAGAGGGCTGCTCGTGAGTGTTGTGCTCCACATCAGGCTGGCTCATGGTTGAACTCCGGTTGCCACGTGGCACTGCCCTCTGCTCTCCTTGGAAAGCTGAGGGTGTCGGGCTCACCGCTGTTGGCTCTGCTGTGGACAGGGTGTCTCTCCCCTGTTTGAACCCCCCAAGCAGATTTCAGCTGCCACAGAGCCCTGGTGCGGCTCAGAACCGCACGTGGCACCCGCCCTGCCCGCCATCCTGCGTATCGTGGCCAACATCTGATCTCTGCTCTCCGCTCTCCTCTCCACACAGACGTCCCGGGCCTCGCGCTGGGCTGACCCTGACCACTTCGCCCAGCGGCAGAGCTGCATGAACACTTTCGCCAGCTGGTTTGGCTATATGCCGCTGATCCACTCGCAGATGAGGCTCGACCCCGTCCTCTTTAAAGACCAGGTCTCCATCCTGAGGAAGAAGTACCGAGACATTGAACGACTCTGAGGAGCGCTGCTGAGGGGGCCGAGCTGCCCCCCGCCAGACTGTGCCACCGACAGCCAGCGCCCGACCCCGCGCGGCGTCCCGGCCGCGGGGCGCGCTGCTCCGGACTGCGCCGAACCGCCCGGCAGGCTGCTGTCACTGAGACTAGGTCGTGTACAGTTTCATTATGGAACATTAAATAATTATTTTTGAAATGATTGCTATGCAGGTTTAAACTTTTTTAATGATCAAAAAAAAAAAACCTATTAAAAACAGAGTTCTTTCTTTAATCAAAATTGTGTTGGTTGTGACTATTTCAGAGCTGCCATTTCTTTCTTTCATGGATTTGATTGTCAATGCAATTTTCATTCCTTTTCCCCTGCACAGTTAAACGCTGGAATCTCATGGGGAGAAAATGCAGCAGGTTAAGAAACAAACTGAGCACAAGCTGAACAGAACCGAAGTATTAACATTTCTCATTTACTGCAGACTTTTTAATTCTTTTCCTGTTTTCCCCAAGCCAGTAGCAGCCACTATGGCTAAACTCCTTTGGACAAAAGAAAAACTGGAGAACCCCTAAGGAAGCAGATGAGAGGGTAGATCCTTCTGGTTGAGGACCCCATTTTTGAAGGCAATCAGCCATGCCTTGAAGCAAGAGAGGAGCATTACTGTGAAGGAGCAAACCGGTGACAGGGAGCACAGGGACACGCGGGCACAGCAGGGCTGCAGTGCGTATTGTGGTTGGAGAGGCACATCTGGAAGGTCGCTGCCCATGTGTGGCCGAGCAGCCCAGGGACAGTCAGCACAGCCAGCTGGTGTGATGGTCATGTGGGACACCCAGAGCCCCTGCGAGTCCCTGCTGCTGGGGGCAGTGGTGCCACTTGGCCGTGGCAGATAAACTTCTACAAGGTGCTTTGTTCTGAGGGCAAAAAGGGTGTTGACAGAAAATAAGAAAGCGTGTTAGTGCTTGCAGTGCAGGAATTTGGCCTGTAACAAACTGGTTTATTTGAAATCAAAGCATGGGCTTCTCCTCCTTTTTTCATTTTCCCTTTTTTTTTTTTTTTTTGGAAGTGCTGATATGTTGAGAAATTCCCTCTTGGAGGTCTGACACCTGAAGTAAAGTGTATGGTCAGACTCTGGGTACTGGCAGAAGTGGGTGCTCCCAGTTATACTTGGGGCAAGGTAGCTCACACAAAAAACCTGTCCCTGGAATACTGGTGCTGCTCACATTCCAAAATGGTTTTAGCATTTCAAATATAAGTATTTTTAAATTGAAATATTCCAGTTGTTTATTTCTCTGTAGTCCGTTGCTTATTTATGTGTTTCTTTACATGAAAGTATGAAAACCGAAGCAGTCATTTGGGTCAGGAAGACACCATTCCAATTTGATAAGAAAATAAGCACTTTAAAAATGTTTTGAACTCTCACATTTTGATGGGATGCATTTGGGGTGCTCTGTCACTATCACTACCCCCAAGAGCTCTGTTAAAGTCGCAGCAAGAGGGTTTAGTGCCGATGCCTAGAAGACCAGCAAGCCTTTCTATACCTCATTCCTTTTTAAACAGGCAATCTGGTAGCAGGGATGAAGAGTAGTTGGACCAGAATTATCACCATTTTCATTCAGGCTCAGGCACCAATTTAATATGCAGCTTTAAGCAACTCCCATAACCAGGGCATGCCTCAGTTTCCTCCTTTGTAAAAGTAATAGCTACTGGTTGTAGAGAGAATGCTGTGAAGCTTAAATAGTCTCTGTCGCTGGTAAGATCAGAATCCCTAAAGGGAAAGTTGCTTTAAAAGTGCAAAGTACATATTGCTAAATGTTTGTATGCAACTTGACATGTAAAGACTTGCAGAGTGCTTTGCTTTGCGTATGTATTGCAATATTTGAACAGAGCACAGCGAGTTAGGGCAGGAACATCAGGTTCCTGACATTTCATGTTAGAATCATAGAATGGTTTGGGTTGGAAGCGATCTTAAAGATCATCTAGTTCCAACCCCCCTGCCATGAGCAGGGACATCTTCCACTAGACCAGGTTGCTCAAGCCCCATCCAACCTGACCTTGAACACCTCCAGGGATGGGGCATCCACAGCTGCTCTGAGCAACCTGTTCCAGTGCCTCACCATCACAGTAAACAATTTCTTCCTAATATATGATCTAAACCTGCCCTCTTTCAGTTCAAAACCATTACCCTTTGTCTTATCACTACACGCCCTTATAAATCTGAACCAAATCTTAAAAGGAATCTGCCAAAACATGTGAGACTGCAGCTAGTGACTTATGCTGCTGAAAGGAAGAGGTGCCACTTTTCCCACCACTACTGTTGTTCTCCCAGTCCCTGGCCCTGCAGTCTCACCTGACATGACACCTTCTGCCATGGTGGTGCCCACCAAGTGTTTCTGTGAGCCCATTCAACTCTCTACACTCGTGGAAAACTATCCATTGGTTTACTGGGTTCTTCTAATGCCATTTTAGAGTTAAATCAGTGTGTGGAGAGAAGTGTAAAGAGGCAGCAGGAGGTAGACAGAGCTGGAGAGGAAAAGGGAGCAGGATATACTCCAGTCTGTGTAGGGTGAGCTGCTAATTCCGCTGCCCATATCTCTTAAAAACCTGAACCTCACTTCTCTATGCTCTCAGGTCTGTGTTTGCTGATCTGCAGGGGAAGATGGTTTAGTTTTCCAGAGTGAATGACTCAGTGGCTCCCATGACACTTTTCCTCTTGGAGATCAGTTAGCTCTTTCAATGACTGGAATAGACCTTCTCCTTAGACTTGTTTTTTGGAGAACGTGCCAAACACTGGATGAGGTTGGCTGGGCTCACGCTTTGTTTGTGTCCCGTGTGCAGGTGGGCATGCAGCCGTGTCCACAAGAGCATCAGCAGCTCTAAGAAGCAGTCACTGGTCTGTAGCCAGCAAGAGGGGCCAGGGAGAGGGAAAGAAGGGGCCTTACAAAAAGAGGAATTCTGCTGGAATTTCAGTTAATGCCATTTGGGGACACGTGGGTTGAGGTTTTCATTAAAAAGGGAGTAACTGTCCATTTTTGGAGTGCAGTGAGTCAGGCCGAGCTTTTATGCTTTTCTGTTATAGTCACTTTTTGGGGTGGCTGAAAGAGACTGTGCTAAAGCTCACTCTCAGTGTGATTCGAGGCCCCTTCTGTTTACAGATTGCTAATTAAACAAGTGACAATGGAAGGCTTAGCTCCAGAAGGGATGTGGATAGGTAGGAGCATTTCTCTTTGCAGTATGTTACCCAGGCATAGTCGTCTTGCTAGGTAAGAATGTGCCTCACGGCCAGTCTTGAGAACGGTCATCGGTCTCCCTGTCCACGGCCTGGGGACCCAGGGGAAGAGCTGGACACAGACCCAGCTCAGAGACTCGTTGTGCTATACTCAAGTGTGTCCGTTCTTGGCCAGCGCTCCTCGGGACAGCAGGCAGAGCCTCCTGCCCATACCTGTGTTGGGCAGAGTCGTGTTGTTTCCTTAGTGAATGAAATCACCCTTTTGTCATGTCCTAGGTGCAAGTTAATGGTTCTTTATTCTTTTTTTTTCCCCTCCTGATTCAGATGGTGCTGAAACAAGGTTCACTCCTTGTTGCTCCTTTTGTATTTTTTTTTATTATTATTATTTTTCATTAACAGCAGGCTATGTTAGCCTTTACTTTACAGGTACTTGAATGCCTGATGACTTGACTGAGTGTTACGCATGTGGCCTTTTGTAAAGGTTACTGACCTTAATTTAATCAGGGGTGAGATGGGTGGATGAATGTGAATAGATCCATGCCATTAAAAAAGAATAAAAGTACGGATTAGAGTTTGGGAGAACTGATTAATTTTTAATTGCATTTATTAAAGGGGGAAAAATAAAAAAGAGAGAAAGAAACCCTTCCCGGTTATAATTTGGATAAGATCCACTGCTGGAGGAAGGTTTCATGACAAAAATGCAACACAAAAATAGGGGCAAACTTCCAAGATAGAAAGTGCCTGGCGCTCCTTGCAGTCTCTTGGGCCTGCACAAGATTTTATTTGCCCTCTTTCTATTTTGTGAGAACCTCTGATTATTACCATACCTTTTTCTAGATGTGAATGTTTAAGCTTTTTAATAATTTCATAGTGAACACGCTGGTGTGCTAATGCATGGCTATCGAGAGCTTTGATCTTTTCCGTTTCAAATCATGGATTTGATCAATTTCAGATTCCAATTTCTCTTTTAGAGCCAATTTTGACAAAGAAATTAATCTTTCACCAGTGGGCGCCTTTTAAAATAGCTCATTTACCAAAAGATGTTATTTGGAGAATGGAAGTCATCGTTTGACACTGAAGCAATGAAAGAAACAGCTAGGTGTAGGCTAGGATTTTTAACATGCCCAGTGTAAAATGCTGTGTCCTCCTCTTTTGCACTCCCCCCTTACTAAAACTAAAAGACTGCTCAGTGTTTGTCATAACGTCTATATCAATTGACAACAATTTATTAATTCCTCCAGTTAAACATCCTCTTACAGCAAAGGGGTGGATTGGTGGTCTGCTCTAATTTTTTTTTCCAGGCAGTCTCTGATGTCTGTCCTGGAAATGTGGCCTTCAAGGGCATCAGCCTGACAGAGCCATTTCCCTGGGCATTAGCAGGACTTCATGGGGTGGACCTGTGGTCTTCCAAGAAGGGACCTGCCCTGTGCAGGGTCTTAGCTGGTGTCTGCTGGAAATAAAACTGCATCTTCCAAAATTTTGTACATCTCACCCTTGTTTAAAACTAAGTCAAGCTGGCCTTTATACCACTATTTTAACCGTCTTCACACACATTTTTAAAGTTGGAGTTAAATTAGGGGGAGTTAAATTAGGCGGGGGTTAAATTGGGGGGGTTATGGGACTCATCAGATGCTTTGAGATGCTCCCACTCTTTCACAATGTTTTTAGCGACTATTTCACAGCGGATTAGTGATGATCCAATGGGCCTTGCGACCTTGTACATAATTCTGTATATTTATTTTGAGAGAAAATATGTATAGTGTTTGGATTATGAGAATGGAAACCTGAAATGGGACTTCTTAGGCTGGCAAATGTAAAGCAAAAAAGCAAACAAAAAAACAATCTTATTTTGTATAAAATGTACATTTTTGAGAAAAATTTTCTAATGCATTACCAATGTTTTCATAGTGCTGCCACATCTTTTTTAAAGTGTTTCTCCCTCTTTGTTTGACTATTGACAACATGGTGCAATTAAACCTAAAGCAAGTGTGTGAGTGAGAGAAAAAGAGAGAATGAGAAATTAAAAAGCCATATAATTTGGTTTATTTCATTAACCTGTATAACATCATAGGTTTACCATCTAAGATAGGTTGTTTTTATAGATAGTGTCACCAAAGACTTTTTTTCTTCAGATTTATTTTGAAAAGTTGTTAATAAAGGACGTACATTTCTGTTGCAGTGTGTTCTTATTTTTAGGGTAGAATAACAAATCTTGCTTGTACTCTTGAGAATGCATATTTGGGAGCATGATTGCCACGTGTCTCAAGTTCAAGGTAGTTAAATGAAAGGCTCTTTATCTGCTTTCTCCTTGTCCTGAACTGAGCAATGGCTCTGTGTATACCCTGTGTGCATAGAGAATATACGTGGTATAGCGTCTATACACGGTGGTCCCTAGTCCAGCAACACTGACAGGTGTTTGCTGTCTTATCTGAGGGAAGAAGAACTTTCAGTCTCTGCCACTTGTGTAAAGCAGGACAGTATCCCTGCATTGTGACACAGTCATTGTTAGGTAATGGTGACTTTTGGAAGGACTCACTGTAATGTGTATGTGCAAAAATGTTCCCTCCACCAGGCTGGGGGCCTTTGAAGGCTGATCCCTGCAAGCTGAGGATATATATTGATGTAGTGACCCATATTTATTGTTACAGGGTTATCAGAAGCCTGTCACGGTCACAGGGATTTGCATTCAGCCCACCTAACTCTAGGTGGATACAAAGTACTCCCTTCTGTCAGAGTTGGACCTCGCTGTCTCCCTGCATAGTCAACAAACATAACAAAATACTGCTGGGGATTATCCTTCTCACTTGTTTCAGGCATGGGCTTTAGCACAAGGCAAGTTGTGCGTCATGTGTGCTCGTTTCTCTCTGCTGATGGTATAGAAACCCTGATTGCAGGTCCTGCAGCACAGATGCCGACATCTGGTTGAATGAATCCCACACTACGAAAGTTCCTGATAACACTAGCGGGCTCAGGATCATGGCCTGTACATTTGGGAGATTAGTCACTGGTTTGTTCCTGTCCAAGATGTTCAGGCTGACCACATCCCTTTTGGGGTTCAGACTGCCAGAACAGGGAGAGATTCTTAGGTTGTTGACCCATCTGATCTGCCAGTCATGAAAGACTGATGTGTCTTGGGGAGAGGCTGAAAGATGTGGGTGAGTCTGCTCTGCTCTTGATTTAGAGTCACTACAGATTCCTTTGAAACAGAACATCCCAATAGTCACTGTTGTTCTATACTGGCTATGGGCTTCTCTCTGCCGTAGGATGAACAAAACATTTTACCCTAAAAATTATCTGAGATCAGTGTTCCCACTCCTTCAACACTTAAATTCTTGTTGCCGTGTTATTTATGCAAAACAGCTTGGAGTAGAATTAATTTGATTAAATGCAGATAGCTACATCTGCAGGAGCCACCAGAAGGCTGGTGTCTCCATTAGCAATTAGCATGGATTGGCTATTGTAGGGCTGTAGTCTGAGACCTGACATATCTTGGAGGGGGAGTTAAATGTGGGGTGGAGTGTATCACGTGCACATCTGCCCCTCTCAGCTTTATTTCATCTGAAAAGGATCCAGTTTGTGTGCTCCATCGCTGCCCTGTGATGTGAACCAAAGTGAGGTGGGGGGGAAATTGGGATAGTCACTGCGGAAACTGCCATGTTGACCTCAACCAAACCACTGCTGTCACCATGCACCCCGTGGTAGGCTGTGTCAGCAGTGCAGATCAAATCCAAAGCAAATCAGATGAGTGGGATCCTTGGAGACTTGTGCCTGCTTGATCTCTGCTGTATAGAAAAGTGGTCAGTAAAGGAAGAACACACTCCACTGGTGATCTTTGTATTATATATGTTAGGTGAAGAAATCCCATGCTGAGTCAGTTTTGCTGGCTAGCCTGCCACACTGGGAATAAAAACTGACTTTTAGCTGGAATACTCCAAAACCAGGTCTGTGAAGTCCCTGGGATCTTACTTTCTTACATGAACTGAGAGTCTGCCCCAAATACTTAGCACATAATCAGTTCAACTTCAAATGCACTCTTGAGGGCTTTTTTGAACAACCTCACTGAAGCTCATTGTGCTGTCACTTGAATGGAGGTAGATAAGAGATTTGGCACTGTTCAACGCCTTATTTTATTTTCTCTTTTAAATGATTAGCCGAGAGAAAAGAAACAAGTCTCTGCTTTCCCTTTCTAAAGCTGTTAGCTAATCATATCCACAATGTTATCGGAGAGAAACAGATTTTCCTCAAGATTTTGAGCAGCATGAGGTGACATTCTAGTCGCTGCATGATATGGTTTATTCCACACTTCATTTCCCTGCATGGCTTCCAGAGCTGTGTGCGGGTTTTATGAGCTGCCTGCTCCAGGTCCTGCCAGTTCTGGGAAGCTGGATTTGCACATCACCTGCATTTGTATTGCGCATTAGGGCTGGATGGGTGCTCCATGCTGCAGAGGCTGCTCTGTGCGGCTTGAGCTCCTCCCCCATTCCTTTCTGTAATTAACTATTGTATTGCTGCTGGTGGTGAAGTGAATTGAGGAACAGCTATTTTTCGTCCCAGAAAACATAAGATGAAGCCATTTCTGGGTTTTCACGAGAAGAAGAATGTAATATTACCAGCAAGTGCTGAGGTAATGACTGCAAAAAAAAAAAAAGTACAACACGCTCTCAAAGTTGCAGTACGAATGAGAATTTAGGGTCTAAAATATTTTCCCTCGAATCCCTTCCTTCCCCTCGACACAGACTCAGCCCCCTTCACAATCACAAAACAGCCATAAAGCAGACCAGCTGCTGGCAACTGAGGGATACATTGTGGGTTTTCTGTGTTTCTAAAACAGACCCACAGTCAGTTCTTCCTCCTATTACATAAGCATCTTGAGGTCTGTGACAGCCCCAGTGGGGTTTTCAGTTGGTAGCCCTGTAGAAGACTGACAAGGTCCTACATTTTTTGGAAGAGTGTAGAATCTTTTAGGACATCGTCGTAGAATCATAGAATGGTTTGCTTTGGAAGAGATGGTAAAGATCATCTAGTTCTTCTAGGCCATCTTGATTTGGAGAAACAGAGGCATCTGCAGTAACTCTGCTCTTTCAAAATTACAAGTCTGAGACAGGCTAATCGGATTTTTGAAACTCTTGGGTTTAGTTCTACCATGGTTTCCTATGTGGATACTAGGGCATTTTTTTTTCTGAAAATCTGCCCCATTTTACTGTTTCATCACCTAAACCTGCTGTGGAGCTGGACAGTACAGTAGATAATGTACCAGTGGCCTGATTGCCATATGCACACTATTGCTACCACTGATGGAGCATCAGTTCACTGGGAAGACAACAAGAATATGGGCAACGTAAGAGTACCTGAAACTGTTCAAAACCCAAGAATTTAAAACACAATAACGGAGGTCAATATAGAAGGAAAAAAATGGATTTTCCTCTTGCTTAGATTGGTGTAAATCCCTCTTGTTTGTATTGAAGACAATGGATTGTTTTCAGTCCAAGAAAGGGCAGAATTAGACTTTTAAACCATGGAGTTAAAATACCTTTTTCTTCAGTGAAGTCTTGATCCTGCTAGATAACAAAGCACATTTACAATGTGAACAGCACCTTGTGAGAGGCTGCCAGGAAAATGCAGTCCTCTGCTTTCCCTGAAACAGGCTGTTAGAGTACTATGTTAATATCAGCCAGTGACTACATTATTTTTAATATCCAGCAAATCCTCAAGAGAAACTGAAATAAAACATTTGTCACTTTGTAATTTTTAAGAAAAATGTATACCAGTTCATTGCAATTCCATTTCCCTCGCAGCCGTAATAGAATTGTCACTATTAGGACTAAAACAGAGTCTAGCTCAGGAAGATCTAAAAATTGGGAATTGCTTGTGATACCAGGCAATAATGTTGTTTTCAAAATCCACAGATGACTTAAATGCAATCCCCTTAAGTATTGAAATCTGTCTAGTTCACTCCAAAGACAAATAAATCCAATGTATATTTTTCTCTCCCTCTCTTAGAGCAGGGCCAAATTCTGCTTTCAGCAACACTGGAGTGAGTCCAAAATTATTGCAGTCTTCTTCGTGCTTCCCCTGAGCCCCAAGCTGTGGTCCCACGGGAGGTCAGTGAGCTTCCTTAGCTTAGTTTGGTGTTGGAGTGAGCATGGCTTGAGGTCACCTTGGGCTTGACGCTCCCCCCTGAGGTGGCTTTGCTGTGCTCATTGGGTTGCTGTGCAATAGAGGTCCAGAAGTGGGATATGATGCACAGGGTGGGGGTGAGGCTTGGCCTTCCTGAGTTCCTTTTTATGGCCCTAGAAACAGAATTCAAGTCTGATACATTTGGAGGGATAATGTCAGTAGTAACTGAAGTTCTGAGAAAGTTATTTTTCATGTAACAAGGCCAAGGACTGGTTGATAGGATTCTTGGTCCTAATCCCAACTCTTCTAATTATTTATTCTGAGGTAAAAACACGTTTAACCTCACTTCACCATACTGTTCCCAAGCAGCAAAGGGATATTCACAAATATCCTCATTTTGTAAGGAAGAATACGAGCTTTAGGGGTTCATTGCCAGTACTTTCTGGTCCTCAGGTGAAGCATTCAGTCAAAGAGTAAATTTTCGTTACACCATGTGGAAGAAGCTCTGGAACATGTATGAGCAGGTGGGAGCACTGCAGGTGCCTGCTTCTAGCTCCTCATTTTACTGCATGTGTGGTTGTCATTTCTACTCATTTATTCTATTTAACCTCTAAATGAAGAGCAGGCTTGGAAAAACATAATGATTTATGGTGACGCACAGCAGTAACAATATCACAGTCACAACCACTTATGAAAATGGTTCAAAATCATTAAACCTGTATAACACAGGGGCAGACTTTAGAGGTCCAGTCTTGTAAGGCTTGGCCACCCCAGCCTGTTGAGTCCCAGCTTATTACAGTCACAAATATACACTGTCTACAGCTCCAGCTGTTCTGGAGGTTACCCATGTCCTCAGCATCAGTTTAGGAGATGTCTTGGTCAGTGTGATATTTCTCCATCTGTTTGCAGACTCTCAGCATGCTGCCCCAAAGAAGAATCACTGTGGGGATGGAAGTTGCAGTGGGCAAGTCCCTGGCAGCTGCCCATCATGCATCAAGTTTGTGGATCCCTGCAGACCTCATGACCAAAGCACCCCTGGGGCCCTTCCCAGCACAGCTAGTTAGAGACAACTTCAGCTCTTGATCTGTGGGGAGTAGCTGGTTGGTTTGTGGGACAGGGATTTGCAGAGCTGGGCAAGGGAGAGCTGTTGGAGTGCCTGTTGTTGTCTCTCAAGGAGTTTCAGAGTTCTCAAAGGGTCTCCAGCATCTTTTCTGATTATGGTGGCAAGGGGAAAGTAAAAAAAGGCAAATCAATGCCAGGACCAGAAAAAGAACCCAGCTTTGCCAGCAACTAGCATCTTTCTAGAACTGTGTTGTCTTTTTTACATCTCCACATCTCTAGCATTGTATATCCCCCAGGGCATCAGCTAAACAAAGAAATCTGAGCCTTCACGTAGCCCTTGGATTTGATCTTTCTGAGGACAGCCTGCCTGGTTGGTGTGTGTGGACTGATGCCATGTGAAAGAGCGAAGTCCCGCTGTATTCTTCTACAGCTGGCACACTTGGCCACTTATTTAGTTTTCCAAGATTGCACCAAGTTTTCTTGGATTTTTGGTCAGAATAAAAAAGCAGTTGTGTTGTTTCAATCAAGCCAAACCAAGGAAATGGTCAGAATTCTGGCAGAGCTGGAGCCCTGACTGCTGGTCCTGACAAGGCAGACTCAGTGGGAGTGTGGAGTCAGTGCCAAGTGGATCTCAGAAAGGTCCTGTCGAATCCAGTGTGCTGTGCAGGAAAGGGTGTGTGTGCACATGTGCGTGCAGAAATGATGAACAAAAAACACTGAGGTGCCCAGACAATTTGTTTTGCATCCCGAGATTTTCCAGCAATGGCCTCTAGTGCTTTTCATGTGTTATGCATCAAATGTGATCAGCCACACAGCACAGTATGATGAAGTAAATGCATTGGGTCACTAAAGTGCATTAAGTGCCATTTACTGCATCGATTTAATTCTGTCCCTAGTGAAACTTATAATAACTGTCTCTATCTCTTACTGCTGCTTTCCCTTTTCCTTTTACTGCTGAGCAGGCAATAGCATCCATTTTCTTACCTGCCAGAGTAGCTCAGCCTAGCTGATAGCCAGAGCCTGCTGCCATCCATCCTTCCTTGAGCAATGCAGTAGATCAGAAGAGGGCTGTAGATACTCCTGGCTGGCAACCTGCACAGGCCCAGCGTTGGTTTGGTGAGCTTGCAAAGCCAAAGGCTTTTCTCACTGCCAAAGCATGGCAGCTCTGGTGCTTGAGAAATTCAAACCTGCCTGCAGTGAGGTTTTTTCCCCTTTTAAGCCACACTTTTTGTACAGATGTTTTCCATTAGCAGAGCAGGAGTCATGTGCAATGCAAGAGGCAAGTGTATTAGTACGGTGGGGTTGAGTCTGGAGAATGGATGTCTCCATCAGAGGAGTTTTTGCCAAGGGAATTTGTTTATGTCATTTGCACTGTGTCTGCATTTCCCCCTGTACCACTGTGTGAGTGCCAGAGTAGGCTGGAGGTCAGTGCCCAGAATAATTCTCCATGTAAAAAAAGCTTTTTCTGCTTTCCTTTTTTCCCCTCTGAAGTGCTTGCACAACCTCCTTCTTTACGAAAGAGTGCTGAGTCTTTGCTTTTTCACTTTAAATTTCCAAAACACTGGGTTAAGTGTGCTCTGTCTTTCACTCCTTTGCAATTATACCTTTTTATGTGGTTACAAGGTTATACTACTTCAAATTTAAATCACATCATATTAAGGGTTTTGCAAACCTTGTTTGAACAATGAACTTTTCACATGTAACTCCAGGTTAAAAGAATCTTTTTGACTCTGTGATAGAAAGTTAGTATATGAATACTCAGAACTAGGCAACATATGAGCTTTTATTCACCTCACAATTTATTTCTTTTCATAGCATCATTAATTTCAGTGCTCCAAGATGAGTTGGGGAGTGAGAAGGATTTTGCTGGATAAGATCATCACAGCACTGCTGCTCCTGGGAGCCTCAGTTCCCTTCTCTGTGCTCCAAAGCAGCTGATTTTGAAGGGTTTCCCATAAAAATACTTGCTATGGTGTAATTTTACAGAGAGAGTGCATTGTCTTCAACTGATTTAATTGTATTTCTCTTCAGAATCCACAGCTTCTGTCTTTTCCATCTGAAGTGTCCTGATAAAATGAGGGCTCTTGTGAACCAAGAATATTGGAGGGACCAGTTCTACTGGTAAACTCCAGCTGCTTTGTTCCAGTTTACTAACACAAAGCAGCTGTAAACCCAGTTTAGCTGGGTTTATGTTTACCCTGCTGCATCAGAGTGGCTCTCAGCAGCTGGAGCATAGCAGAAAATAGGGACCTCAATGTTTAATATCTAATATATGTCCTCTGCAAGGAGATGTATAACACGTCTTTCATCTATAGCTGTTGTGATCATATGAAGGCATCTAGAAACATCCCTTTGGGGCTGCAGCATGCTATTGCTTTGCTGTCAACATGAGGGTAGGGGTGAGATTTTCCTCACTGGGTGTCTAGTACATTTAAAAATACTTAAGGGAATGAAAGACACAACCTGATTATGCTGAAGGTATCAATAAAATAATAAAGCTGTCATTGGACCAGCTGAAGAGCAAGGGATACCTCAGAGCTGGCTGGGTTTTAAATGAGTTGGGGATGTGAGAAGAGCCTCATTTGGTCTCTGCCCTTGGCAGTGGAGCCTGCCAGGACAGAAACACCCTTGCAAGGCTCCTGTGTACTTCGGGAAGCCAGATCTGTGTCCCAGCTACTTCAGAGGGGGTTTCTGTGCAGGCATTTCCACAGAGGAGGAGAAAAGGGGAGGCACAAAGGAATTTTCCCTTCTGGGAAAGCTGTCAGGAGGTGAGAACAAAGGGAAAGGAGGCTTCCAAGCTTTGGCTTCCCACAACCACCCTCATTGCTTTGCTGCAGAGCCTATTTCTTTGTCTGTTTCTTCTTCTTCACCCTTCTTTTTTTTTTTTTTTTTGAGAGATTCACATTTTATGACTAATTAACAATTAATTTGTCTAGAGAGCAAGTGAACAGAAAGATGTGGTAGAACATATGGAGGAACACACTGTGCTTGGTCCCTGCAGATCTGAACTGAGAAGCAAGGTCCAGGAATGATCAGTTTATGAGCAGAATAGGCTGGAAATAAACTTTGAAAGAGAAAGATAAGAAAAATGGGAGGAGAGATAGACATCATTTCTCCCTGAAAGTTGCAGAGGAGGTGAACAAAAGCCCTGAGGAATCATTAAAAAGATATGAGAGTGACCAGGGAAAGTGGCAAAGGTTTACAGAATGAGAAGGAAGGGGAAGACAAAATGAACCAGATTTTTTGTAAAGAGCAAAAGCATCAAAATTGTGTTTGTATGTAGCCATGAGTGAACAGTGGATTTTCTGTCCTGAGGGACTACAGGGACCAGAGGGAGACAAACCCATGACCTGCTGGGGAGGTGGGAAGGTGAGAATGAACTGAACAAGAGGAGAAGGTCACTTGTTATTTGCCTGATTTCTTTTGCAAGAAATCCCTGGAGACAAAATTTAGATTAGGGACAAGCTGAGGACTTGAAGAGTGGGAGAAGTCTGCCTGAGTGTAGGTTAGGTTGCATCAGAAACTGGTTGTTTAGCAGACAGCAGATGAGAGCTGTCTCTGAGGCACAGAAATCTGACTGGCTCATGTAATTTGCTGTATCAATATTCTGTAACATGCTAATGAAGCCACCAGGTCCTGCTGCTGGGTAAGACATACTGGTCCCAGACCTGTGACTTCATTGTTTGGTGCAAAGAAAGGGAATGGAATGTACAGAGGAGGGCAGGGAGAGCTTACTGATACCCTGGACTGGAAATGGGGAAAGACCAGGAAATAGCTCCAACTATGCACCTGGAACAGCACACAATCTGTTATCCAGCTTTGAGGCTGAGTGTCACAGTCTGGTTTGCATCCACTCACCTCAAGTTTCCCTCCTCCCTCTCTTTCCACCCTCAAAACCATTAAGCATATAGTCAAATGCTGGTAGGGACAGTCTACCCATGTCACCCCTAAAATGGCGTGTGGATGATGCCTGGGTGACAAGGAGCTGGCACAGGCCAGATCTGTGCCATGCAGTATATCAGTGGGCAACAGCATGGGCAGCTGGGTGCTCTGCCCTGCAGATATACTGCCAAGATGCTCATGGACTGTGACAGGGGATCTGTAATAGAAAGGCAGTGTTTGGTGATGCCTGAGGTGTTTGAATAGCCAGAAAAACCACCAGAGCCCAGTACATGTTGTACAGATGGATTAGAGCAGTTCTTTGATTTGGTAGATCCTGCTTTTGCTTGTTGTGTGTGTGTTGGCAGCACTGACCAAGGTCAAGAAATCTCTTCATGCCCACTGGAGGAGGGGTTCTCCCTGGGGCACTATTGAGTCCCTGCCCTTCCTTCTTCTCCCACCGACAGCTGCCACCTCCTGGGTTGGGGAATGTTCTGTGAGGATAGGCTGCTCTCACTGCCCTTCAGTTGGTCGAGGCTGGATCACAGCCATGCTCTCCTGACAAGGGAACAGTGCCCTGCCATCCTCACTGCCACTTACTGGGCTATTCAGACACATGATTTTCCCCAGGGCTCAGCTCCCATTTAAGCACCTGCATATAAGGGTCAGATTTCCTGAAGTGCTCATCAGGCAGCTGCCTCCACTGGGAAACTTAATCATAGATTAAAAAAAAAAAAAAAAAAAGGAAAAGCTATGCTGAACTGTATTTCTAAGCCCTTGGGAGCAAAGGCTGTTCTTTATTTCATGTCTTTGCCTACTACCACGGTGCTTAGCGTTGGGCCTATGTCCTGATGATTTATATAAAATTAGCACCTTAGCTCCCACCTTGGAAGAACTAATAACTTTGCTTAGCGTTTTCTTGGGAAGCTAAAGATGCTGATGGAAGATGAAGGATTGAGATTCCTTCTCTGTCCTGGTGCAGAAAGAAGCTGTTTGCTCATTTGACACCACCAGGCAGAAATTGAATTCCCATTTTGCTCTGTGTTACCAGATGGGTGCTGGAGGAAGAAGTATTAATTTCTAAACATATTTGAAGAAGTCCACCTAGGACAAACCCATTTATGTTTTAAAGGCATGTTAAAAAGGTATTGATCCCCTTGATGACACGATGGAGGAATTTACTGCAGCCCTCACAGATGTAGGCAGTGAGCTGGTTAAGGTCAAAATGGACCATTCAGCCTGTCTGTACCTGGTTTGCAGTAGTAGATTTACACTGGACTGTCAGGGCTTTTCTCCTGCTGGGCACAGCTTGAGAAGGTGCAGGGCTTAAGGGATATGATGCAGCAGGGCCACATTCCCTTCTTTGGTCTATTACTGAGATGTTGCAAGAATATCACCAGATCACTTCTCAGTTTCTGGCATCAGTTTCTCTGCCAATAAAACAGGAATGATGCCATCAATTCCTCTGCAAAGCACTCCAAGATGGAAGGTAGAATGCACTAATGAAGAGCTGGCTAAAATTACATCGAAATTTAGAAGGAAAATGGGCTCTTGTTCCCTTGGACTTAGCGTAATAAATAAATAAATGGAGCAGTCCTGCCTTTATTGCCAATTCCATCTGATTAGTTGGAACCTAATTTCCAACATTTTTTCTGCTGGTGGCCATATTATAAAGGCACCCCACAGAACCAGCTTGACCTCTGAGTGCCTCATAACTTTCCTGGGTATGAAGTTACTCTTACAGAATTAGTTTCCTCAGCATGCCTTTGTGGGACTGGTGCTTTAAATCAGGCAGACCCAAGCAGCTGTATCCCTGACGTGGTCATTTTACAGCTGGCTGCTGTTTGTCGCCTCTCCCTCTTTCCCAGCTGGTAAGTACTGTTTTACCTTTCTTATTGCTGTGAAGATGACATTATCTTACACTGGAGAATTTCCCTGCCATACAGTTGCTCTGGATAATGTTTGTGTACAGATGATGTTTATGAAAGCCAGGGGGCAATTTACTCACTGCAGTGGGCAAAGTTGCAACATGTAAAATTATCGTACACAAATACCATTGACTAAACAGCTCCCTTCCTTCTCATAATTCATTATCAGAAGAAGTTAACTAGGGATGGGAGGGAATTCCATCATTTGGAGGTTGTAAATCAGGCCTGACTGTCTTTCCAAGGAGCGTTCTCTTGCCACCCTGCACAGCATTGGGCTGAGTGGGGGCATTGCCAGGGAAAATTGATGGACTCCCATATGCAGGTGGACAGATGAGAAAACCATGACAATCCCACTGGCCCTAAAGCCTGCAAATCTACCACTGCAACTCTGGTTGTGCCAACACAGAAATCAGAAGACTGGTGGATAAAATATGTCCCTCTTTCTTCTTGAAACCTCTCCAAAGGCCAGGTCTGTGATATGGATTGGGCACACCAGTCTGCTCCAGAAATGGTAGATCCAGCTTGTATGGAAAACTTAATTACTTTCCCTGCCTGGGCCCTTTGACTTGTTGCTGTCTGTGGAAACCTGAGTAAATGCTGTCTGAATTGATGACAGTCAATGGAAAAGCTCTCTTCAGCCAAGAAGGAAAGTGGTTGTTGAGCCAATGCTTCCTCTGGAAGCATTGTTCTCCAAAATTCAGCTGCCTCTCATGGCCTGAGGAGGGGTTGAAGTACCTTACCACTTAGTCCATGAAACCTCTGTTTTCAAATAGTTTTCCAGGCTGGGAAGTGCTGGGTTAAGGGTTGAACTCAATGATCTTAAAGGTCTTTTCCAACCTAAAACAGTTGCTATTGCTTGTGGTGCAGGTGATCAGCAACTGAGGCTCCACTCCAAGCCTTCCTCAGCCCCAGTGCCTGGGGATGGCTGGTGCCTTGTCCCATCACTCCTGGCAGCCTTCCTTGCTGGCAGATGTACAGGATGCTCATGCTCACCCTGGTGCTGACTCCTGTGAGGTGAACTGTCTGCAGCCCCAGTCTTCAGAGAGGTGACCAGAGAACCATTCCATGTGCACCAGCTCACTCCAGGCTCCCTGAAATGTTCCTGTGTTTACTAGTTTTAAAAATACAGGCCAGTACCAGCAAAAGTGTCCCCTATGGCAGACAGAAAGTTCTTTGCCTGTAGCTGATAAAGACTCTGCAAGGCTCAGGCCCTTGGCCTCCAGAAAGCTTTTGGAATACGAAGAGCAATACAACAATATTTCACATTCAGGAGTGAGGAATTTACCTGTGCCTGGGCACAAATGGGAACTGAAACTACATGTCCATAGGACCAGCTCCATTGTATTTTTGTGTCTGTCAGTACTTTTCTGTGTTGGGTCCATGCAGACCATTAATAAGCTGTGTCATTGCCTTCCTGTGCGGCTAATATAAAGCAGCATAATCCATTTTCACTTAACGTTGCCCTCAGAAGGCAGAGATTTCAGCAGTCACATCTGTTATCCTCCCTTAGGCAAAAATGGTAAAATCAGCCTTGGAAAGGTGTGCTGAGATGCCTCTGTTTGAAGCATCACCCCTCTGGAGCTTGACATGGTGGTTACAACACAAAAATTGTCAGCTTTGGTTAATTCCTTTCTCAGCGCAAGAGGGTCTTCTGGTTTGTGGTAGCTGTTTCTGTTCATTTGACTGATGTGGTTAGATCAGGAAATCTTAGTTTTCCTTTTGGAGGATAGGAACAAATAACCTCAGGAAACAGCCCCAAGTTGAGGCAGGGGAAGTTTAGATTGTATGTTAGAAAAAGTTTCTTCAACAAAACAGTTGTCAAGCACTGGAACAGACTGCTCAAGGAAGTAATGGAGTCATCATCTCTGGGGGTATTTAAAAGATGTGTAGATGTGTCACTTAGGGGCTTGATTTAGTGGTGGCCTGGGCAGTGTTGGGTTAATGGTTGGACTCCATGGATGATCTTAAAACTCCTTCTTTGCTATTGGTGAAGGCATGTCTTCAGTGCCATTGGACCAAAACTGTGTGGCTCTTATGGTGACTGATTCCATTTTACAAACTAGGCCATCTGCTTGCATGATACCATTTTTTTATGTCCTTGACCATGTACCTCTGTACTCCTAACCTGAAGATCATCTGTGTGTACAGCAGTAATTTTACTACTCTTCTAATCTATACCAGCAAGAAATGAAGAAAATACAAATCTTTCAGCAGTAACCCTGGGGTTAGAGGAAAGAGTGTCCTGATAACAAATATTCCTATTAACTCCCTATAGGACTTGATCTTGGAATTAATAATATTAGTCTCCTCCATTTGTAGCATAGATCTTGACTCCAAAGCACAGAAAAAAGACTTGCGTTGTTCTCCTTTCATGACCTGTCCTTCAGCACATGTGATTATCCCTCTTGTAATGACTGGGAGAAAGAATATGCAAGAAATACACCAGAGAGGCCTCTGGTCACTCAAGAACTCAATGGTCTTATCAGATTGATGTGAGTTTCCATCTCCCTTTGTTTTTTCCTTTTATTCTGTCCTTAGGTGAAACAAGTGAAGTTGCTTTCCATAAGAAAATAGGTGGGTTTGAATGGATGTGTCTGGTCTCCCCCATGACCTACCTCAAACTTGTTTCTTCTGGTGCTTGACATTCGCAAGCATTTTCCAAACTGGTCGCCTCCTCTCTCCCACTAAGCACATAATGCCTTTTGTTGTCTAATGATTTCCAAATTGTTCCCAGCAAAAGTGATCAGCAAACCCCACTGCAATCAGTTAGGGGAATTCAGCTGGCTTAGAGAGCATTTTGTCAGGCCTGACAGATAATGAGTATCACATGCAGCAAGATTGAGAAGTTTGAATTGAGGACTTCCCAACAAATGTCTCCTTTTATGAGATGTGTCACAGGATTTCTTCTGTCTAGGGCTCTCGTTTTGTAGGATAGTTTGAAGAAGGAGGCTGTAGGATACTACAGAAAGAGCCTTTTGTTTGTTTCTTTGCTTATTTGTTTGTTTGGTTTTAAGCTATGGAAGGAAGCTGAACCGTTCTGACCCTGCCAGGAGCTGAACACAGGTTGCTGAGATAATTTTGCAATATTTATTGAGTGCTTGGAAGTACTAAAGCCTCTCTGGCTTGTACATAAACCTTCTCACCTTTGTTTTCGTGTTTTCATCCAAAACCCTCATTCTGCTCTAAGATTGCCAACTGTTTCCTCTTCACTTGATGTGGTCCAAACAGTACTGGAGTCTGACAACAGTTTATAACACGCAAAACTTCACTGAGGTGGTAGGAAAGATGAGCAACAACGTGCCCATACAGGGACTTATCCCACCACCAATAGCAAACACAGGATCATAAATGATGCTGTGGCTTTTGTGCACTGCCAGGAATGCTTGGGGTCTCATCATCTGAGAGAAACAGACAAAGTTCCACACACCTTTTGAATGAGGTAAGAGTTGTGCCATCCCTTGGTTGCACTAGCAGTGGTGATAGGAGCAAAGTACACCTTAGATCCACAAGGTAGGATCTAAGGTGGGACAGTATCCTGCCTACACTAGTGATGTCAAGTGGGGGCAGGGGGTTGGCAGTCTGTCTATACTGCCACTGGCACTGGTTGAAGGCAGGGTGCCAGCAGTCTGCTTACACTGCCAATATTGGCCAGAGGGCAGGGTGTCCGTAGGCAGGGTGTCACTTGGCCACTGTCAGGTGGCTACAAAGACATTGCAAAATGGCCATTTACTATATTTGGTGCAGATGTCTATGAGTCCTTTGTTCTCAGCTCATCTGAAGAATCATCAGCGACGATAATATCAACAGAAACAGCTCATCTCTACTTTGAAGCCACACCCCTTCCCTTCCATCCTCTGTGCAAACAGAGGAAGAAGGGTCAAATGCTCTTTACTCTTCGTGACCTGGCTGTCATTTACATTTACCCAGTGCTTTACACTGCAGCATCTCAAAGCCCTTCATGTTACCATAGTAAGCATGTTTTTTCCTCTGCTCTGCAGAAGAGGAGAACTGTGATGACAGGGACAGCCCCAGGCAGTAGTGGGGCTGGAGAGCTGAATGTGGGCTCCTTTCTCAGCATGCGGGAAGACAAGAGCACCATCAAGTGCAGGTGGTCCAGTTGGCATCTGTGACATCCACTGTGCAACATGCCAAGGACAGAGGTGGGACTTCATTTTCATGTCTCCTCTGAAATCTGATCCAACCCTTTCTCTTGTGGTGCTCCACAGTGCCAGGTGCTCCCATATTTTTGTCACTCAGGATTTGGGGAATCTGTGGAATATGCCTTCAGGCAGCAAATCAAACATGGTTTGTAAATCACGTTGTATTTTCTGACATCTCTTGTGTCATGTTGTGTAGCAGGAAACCCTTCCTTGCACTGATAAGTGCCCACCCAATAAACAATATGTGTGCTTAGTCAGGACCGCATTTTACTTCATCTACTCCTCTGTCATGAGCAATAGTCTTTTAATATTTACAGTGTTTTTCTGGTGCTAGCATTCATATCCCCTCAGAAGAAGGGCCGTCTTTACCAATGCACTGTACTAACATTCCTATCCTGAATCCTTCAAAAATATTGACTTTTCAGAATAAAGTGGAAGGGGTCCAGAATTGCATGAATCAATGATCTAGGCATATTTACTGAAATTCTCTTGGGCAAGGGCTGACACATCTAAAGATTCACTTAAAAAATTTCTGACTGTACAAGGCACATTATGATCTTATTGAATAAAAATGAGTCTATCTAAGAAAACAGTACAATTCTGTTAAGTACTCTCAGATCCTATGGGACAAAGGTGTTCTACAAATGCGAGATGGTGTTTATTAGGACTGAGCTAGATTAAGATCATATAGTGTGAATAGTTCACTAAATAGTTACATGTGCCATAAAGAGAGAGAGAAATAGCAACCACAATTTATGCTCTACAGTATCAACCAGTGACAGAAAATACCTGTGCTGGCTTGGTATTACACTGAGAATAAGCAGTCTTTCAGTAGAGACCATCTCACCAAAGTCACGTGCAGTGCACATGGCAAACTGCGATTAGGAGTTTAGGATGCTTTGAAGGTGTAGGGCTGCAATTTTCAGGTGCATTCAGTCCTTCCACCATTTCAGAGACTCCTTTGCTCGTAGGTCAGAGATGCTTAGTGTATGCGAAGTGCCCTGCACTAGCTTTCAGTATTCTGAAAGTACCCAAGAAGTGTCCTATCGGTAGGCCTATGGACCCATTTGATACGGGGCTTTGAAGGCAACCCAAGGAGATGATGTAACATGAGGATGAGGAAAAAGGAGGAAAACACAGACAAGAGTGGGGAGGATCAGGACTATTCAGTACCTTGCCCATGGCTGGAGGAAGATCCTCCAAGGAAAAGGCTGCTGCTGACAGAGGGAAATAGCCCTGCTCCGTCCATGCTGAGGCACTGTTTTTGCAGCTGGGTGAATCGTAGATATCCCAACAACATGTTAGTGTCTGTGCAATTTTCAGAGAGCAGCCTGAGCAAAACACTTTGGTGCAGAGGCCAGAAAACATTTTTCTTCTCCTTTACAGTCTGCTTTCATGCAGGCTGGTTTTGGATCTAGCTGCTGGTTCACAAGGGTGTGGAGAGAGATGCCTGGATCCGCACTATCCCCTGCACTAAGCACAGAGGTGTGCCCAGGTTGATGGGAGGGCGTTTGGCTGGCAGGGCAGCAGGTGTAGTTTGAACAGCCATTTTCTGTCTTTGCCCTATGCACAATTTGCTTTATATGCTTCCAGCCAAACCATATGGATGAATTAACATACATGAATAAACACAAAGGCATTTAGTCCTTAAAGACAATGCAGTTCTTTCCTCACTTGAGGAAGACTTCAATGTCTCTATGTTCTTCCTAGCTTGTGCAGGTCTCTCTGACTTAAGATTCTATCTCTACTTTCTTTTCATCCTTTAAAACCTTCATACTGCAATTTACTGTATTTCTGACTCAAAAGCAATATCCACTATGCAAATTATTGGCAGAAAGAGATCATTTTGTATCCAAGGTCAGCACAAATTTACACTGCATTCATTATACGGCAATTGGCTTGGAAAGGTTTTTGAATGCTAAAATTGTTTATGCAGTTTTTATTTCTTTATCTTATGCAGAGTTGGGCTTACACCTAGAAAGATATTTTGATGTTTTAATGGAAATCTCTAGTCATTTTGCACAGAGAATTGGAAAGAAATAGGAGTGCTGAAAAGGACTCTCTGTCCCTTGCTATTGCTCTCTGAATCTGCAAACAAACCAAGAGCAGCTGGCTGCACGTACAGCCCGGCCTTTGAGGAGGTACAGCAGGCAGGTGTAAATGAAAGCCCCTGACTTTAAACCAGACCCTCTACACTGATGGCTGCCAGTCACATGCCCTGGCGACTGTGATTCACTGTGTCAGGCAGGATCTGTCATGGCAAATAATGTGAGTGATGCTGGTTGACATGTTGTGTCATTCGAGGAATCTGGAAAATTAATAACGTGATAAAATTCCTTCTATTTTTATGAGTCTCTCTTTTAAGCAGATCTTCCTGATAGTCACACCTCCTGAGAAGTTTGGGGTTTTTTTTTGCCTTTGCTTTTTAGGGGAAAGAATTTCCACATTATTAAAATGAGAAGCCTCAATAGCATCCCGCTGAAAATTTAAAAAAAAAAAAACCCACAAAAAAACCCCAAACAAACAAAAAGACCATCAAAAAACAACAAGAAAACCCAAAAACAAACAACACCCCCCCCCATACACACAGAAAACCCCCAAAACCTGAAAACCATTCAAAGTATTCAGCAATTTATGCCAGAAAACTCTTCCACTGGAAATTACTTTTACTAGCTTTATATGAAACTTAACTAAGAAAAAAGTTTTTTCAGACTGAGGAATTAGAAATCAGACTATATCAGAAAAATTACTTCCTGATCACACTTTTATGCAATTGTTTCATGGAGTTTGACTGCCCCGTAGCATTCTATCTTTAGCAGGATCATTATGAGCTATTGGATACTGAATTAACAAAATGCCAGCTGTATTCCAAGGGTAGAAGGGTGTAAGTCAATAGTAACTGGAAATAAAGAGTGTTGTCCAATAACTAGATGACGAAAATCAGAGCTCACATGTTTGTACGCTTCACTCAACCTGAGCTACCGATTCCTGTTGTGACCTTGGGCAATTTTTCGACCTCCCTGTATTTGGTACAGTTTTACTGCATAATTGAGAAGTATCAAGACTTTACCAAGCTCAGATTTATGTATCAAAATCTTCTCTATTTGGGGAAATTGATTTTCAGAAATATTTCTTCTACAGTGGTCCTAAGCAATCAATTATTTGAAATGCTTTCTAGTTTCTGAAATAAGAGTGGAGTGTAAAAGTAGAAAGCTACCAAGAGAAGACAAACATAAATACCAGGAATGGTAACCATACTAGTGGCTGCCATACTAAGAGTGCATTCTTCTCCTGGGAGGATGTCTTCTTGAATAGGTGCTGCCATGTAGAGGTGCATTAACTCCATCTAGTCTGGAATCTGCTTAATACGTCAGCTGTTTATTTCCCCTATGCTTTACATGAATCCCCAAGGGACAAAATATAATAATACAGGCCCAGATGTGAGCAAAAAGGGGCTTGACTTGCTTGCTCAGCCTGCACAGGCATACTCAGAGCAGCAGATTAATTTCTAGATGCTTCAGAGAAGTAACAACCCCTTCTGATATCCTCTTGCCAGGATGTTACATGCAACGTGTTATAACCTAACAACCACTGGAGCAGAGTCAATGTAAACTGGAACATTTTCCACTGAAAAACAACAGGGCAGAGAGGGAGAAAGAAGCTGAAATTACATATTCTTTGTCCTGGCTATAATACACAGATATTATTAAAAAACAACCCCAGAAAACATTTAGGATACATGCTTCTGAAAGTTGTGTTTATGCTTAAATTTTGTATTTCTAGCTTCTGAAAAGATTGTTGGGCAATACTGTATTACACTGTTAAGAATTTATTCATTCATTTCTTAGCTTCTTTTTAACCAAGAAGTGTCTTACAGCTAATCTGAGGGAAAGGCCCTAGGGAAGGCCTGGGACCAGACATTTTCCAATATGCAGATAAGATAAATATTGTCTGTCTGTGACATCTAAAGGAGTTCAGTTACCCAGAACTTCTTTTGAAAAGAGGCAGGGGACTTGGGCATCCTTTCTGGGATTGACTCGCTTCTCTGAATGTGGAAGATGGCAAGTGAGCCATGACAATAGTGATACATGTTACAGATGGATTATGGAGTTTTCTCCTAAAAAAGGTGCTTTCCACCCCACAAGGTGCCCTTGCACTGCAGTTCTGGGCAGGCAACACATGCCTTCTTTTCCACACTGTAAAGTGGAGCTTTGGTGTCTGCAGTGTCTCTAAGGAAATAAACGAATTCTGTCTTAGGGTCTCAGGTACATCGCATGGGGCCCAAAGGAGACGTGGGTCCCGGTGGCATGGAACCAGTGTGGAAGGTGGACGTGGCTGGTGTGCTCCAGAGAGTGGACTGTGGGCCCACAATGGCTCTGCACCGCCGGATCAGGGAGCCAGCAGCTCTGCTGGAGGCTGCTAAAGCAGCACAGTAAGTCCCAAACGCCGTATGTGCCTTCAGTGCTGCTGACTGCCCCACGCCTCACCCGTGGCCAGCCTGCACGGAGGGCTCAGCGCTCACTGCTCTGCCTGCCTGGCTGGAGCCTCTTGCAGGATGACCGTGTTGTGAGACGTGAATGTGGATTCGAGGAGGGCTCCTTTCGTTGGTATAGCTGTAGGTTTTTCACTTACTTGACTAAGGCAGAAAGGTTATTCCTTAATCTTCCAATATTTTAGAGAAGCACATCTGTGAAAGGTCTTTCAAATGAAAAAGTAAGGCCTTCAAGGAGGAGTCAATGAGCAAGTTTGCCCCAATAATTTCACGTAATGCGAGAACACAGACAGTGATGCGAAAGAAAAGTGGGAAAAAAAAGACCAAACCGTTGTATTTAGATGGTCCCAGCAGCAGTGGGGATAGTACCTTCAGATAGTGGAGTTCTGCAGAAGGAAGCTTCTTGGATTAAATACCTTATCAGAAACAAGAAAAAGCCATTTGATATCAACAGCACAAGCAAAGCAACATCAGCAACACAAACAAAGGAGCTCTAGTTGCTTGACAAGTCAAACTGACTTGCAGGTGGTTACAGACCATGACTATTCAAATACTTCTTGATCCTATAACACCTGGCAGTGGTGTCTGCTCAGGACAGCCATACATGGATAAGAGGGGTCAGAAATATTTCATGTTTATTACAGTTCCAATTCATTCTTGTCCCCAAGGTGCCATCAGGACAGTGAACAAAAGGAACTTGCTACCTTGGGAATAATATAGATTTTTATAGTTGGATGATGGTTCCAGGTTAAATTAATCTAGTCACCTCTATTACTTTGAGAAGTGCTAAGAGGAGGGAGCACTGAGATGAAAGCTATGACAGCACTGAAAGCAGGGAATAGGATTTAAACACGGAAACAAAGTTCTACATACGGAGAATATGTTTTCCTGTTCAGTTTGCTGAAATATCTGGTTTTCCACCACCTAACGCCTTACTGCTCTTCTGTACAAATGGGAATTTGACTGTAGGAAAAGGGTCATGTGTGTCTTTCCTCAGCTCTTTTCTCAGACAGTGACCTACATGGCTGTGACTAATTTGCTACTTCCTCTTTGTTAAAATAGGATCACCTAAAATTATTTTATGGAATTTTTAATTTTCAAAGCTAGATTTTACTTTTTTTTTAAGTGAGAAGGAAAAAATAATCTTATTTCAGTTTCCGCCCTCTCCATTTTTTCCCTTTTGCCAGGAAGAGAGATGTAAGTCAACAATGTTGAGTGTTTGCTTAAGAGGAACACTTTTGATTTTTTATTTTTAACTTGTTCACCTCCCTAAAAGAGAGAAGGTCATCCCTTTTTTATAGAAAGTCTTTCTTTAAGAAATAATTCTTATTCTCCTTCCCAACTTCTTTGTATATCCATGCTCCTTAACTCACTCTTTCAAAAGAAAGAAGTTACTAAATAAAACTGTGGGGTATTTTTGGATCCAGTCCTACTTTTTTTACTCAGTGGAAGGTTTTCCTTTTCATTTTTTTTTTCAGTTATTAAAAGGTACAAAATAGATCCTCCTTCAATATCTAATTTATTTTTCCTTTCAAAAGTCTACCCATGATGTTATTTTTCTGTAATTCCATGTAACCTTTTCAGATTGAAATTGCTTACTTTTAAAAAAATATGTTCCTAGCATGCTTAAATTTATTTTGTAAGAATAAAATATATATCCATGATACTAATGCTAAGCTTATATGGAAGACACAGGTGTGTGCTTTGAGAGATTGGCAATGAATACTTGACCTCTAAGGTAGGATGTGGAGGCAAGGGGTGAATGAGAATTGCCTTAGACTGAAGTTAGGCTCTCAGCACATTACAGTGCCAGTTCTCCTTCAGCTTCTCCTCTTTGGCTTTTGTACCCTTCTTGGGGTTACAAACCAAAAGCTGAGCAATGTCAATTCCACCTATTTATTCTTTCTTGATCAGTTCTGTTTCTGCTACATTTTTTTTGAAATGAGGTGACCCAAGATAATGTAATTTTCAGGACACTTTTTTTTTCCCCCCACCTTTTTGTTCTTTGTACCTCACCTCTAACTGGAAACTTTCAAAGCACATTAATGGTGTTTCTTCTAGTAGAACATTTCAGTGACTTTTCTGCAGTGGAGACATTGTAGGGCACTGCAAACCTTGAGTTTGATTCTCCCATGTACCAAAGTCTGACTCTATGACTTTGTGGGTGATCTTTAACTCCTCTTTTCTTATTTTCTTCATATGTATGATAGGGATAGTGATTCCTTTGCACCTTTAATAGTGTGAATGTGAACCACTCCAGCAGGATTCAGCAACATTACTTTGCTATTGACTCCATTCATCTGAGCTTTAGCTACTTTTACATCATTTCTTAAAGCCTCCCTAACTCAGCCTTTCCATTAGTTTTACTAATTGTTGTTTCAGTAGTATCCTTTCATTCTTTTCCTCCTTCTGAGCCTGCAAATCCACCCTATTACTGTTGCTGTGAAATCTCATACAATGACATGGCCTTGACAGGTCAGAGGTTCAGCTCTCCTGCTCTCAGCTTGTCAGCATTGCTCTCTGTACATTTCACAGTTAATGCCCTGTGGTTTTCTCATTCAGCACAAACATACAGAAAACATAAAGAAATAGTTTGTAACCTACAAAAAAACATCAAAAGGGGAAAAAAACGGACAAAATCAGGGATGTGAAAAATGGGCACAGAAAGTTGAAATGGTTGGCTCTGAACCCTGGCTGTAGCACTGGATGTCCACCCCTGCTCTTACTGAACCAGTGACTGTGATTCCCCTGGAGCTAACCATTGAAATGCTATTATATATAGATTTTTTTGCTATGTATGTGAATGTCTACCCACAAACAAACCTAGCCATTTAGTCACACTGTTTCCCTTCCAGCAGCCAGTGCACGCCTTTATTTTTCTTTGCTTTCTTGCTCTTCTCTCTTCTCTCTCTGGTCTTCTCTAGGCAGAAATTCTTCATCAGTCATGAAGGACTGCAGCCCTCATCCAGACTTCATTTCAAACCTTTGCTCTTTACTCAATTTGTGAACAGAGAATCAAATTTATCTCCCCTTGTTATTATTTAATTCTGCAATTAGGTTACTTTGGTTCGCAAGACACTTGAGGCCGTAGACTTCAGGAGAGGTGGCATACAAAATAAATGTCTATTGACTTGGCAAGGCTGAGGATGTCTCATTGATTCTAATGTTCTCTGTATTATTCTCTGTCTGTTTCACAGTCAATAACACCTAGCTTTTTATTCTTTCTTTATTTTTTTTCCTGTTGCTGCTGCGTGTTGAAGACATGTCTTCATTGAGCTGTCCACAGTAATTCCTGTATCTTTTCCTTGGAGGTTACAACTAATTCAGAGCATGTAAACGTTTACAAGTAGTTTTAACCTGTTTCCCACAAACCACATGCCTAGGCTGTTTCATCTAGTATGCTACTGTCCAATTGCCTCGTTTGGTTCCGTTCATTTGGAGCTCCTTACAGTCTCCTGTCTTGGCTGGGCTGACTTGTTTTTGTTTCATCGGCATGTTTTTTTCCTTCCTGCAGGTTAATGAATGTGTATTTTTATTACACTTTCGTGATGAGTTGCAGTGTGACATACGGCTGTTTCTTTGAAAGGGAAATGAGACAGCTGTCTATTGAGAATGACCCCAGCCTTGGGTTATAATCTTTGGACGGTGCTGTTTGCTGATCTCCTGGGAATGGGTTTATTGACTTCTTTTTATGGCACTTTAAATCACAATTATTTACAGGCATAGAGACACATGGTTTTTCTTGATCTACATTTATCTAAAGATCTAACAGCCCCTTATTACTGTGAATATAGTCTGACAAAGTCCCCACATTACTGGCATAAAAGTTGTCCCTCCATTTTATGGGTAGAAATCAAAATCATGTGGGAAAAAAGATTACAAAAGATAACAGAAATAAGGTCTACCCATCCCAGTCTCTCACAGACATGGACAGAAAAGCAGTAATACTTTTATGATACTTTGCAGCCTTCAGCGCCTTGGGTTTCTCAGAGATTTTTACAGTCAGAGTCAGTATGTTTGCATTTATTGTCCCTCCATGGCAAACATTTAACCCAGGATAAAGTAAATTCTTGTGAAAACGGTGGAAATTTTCCGAGTGGTTCCTGCTCTGGTGGCTGCTTCTGCAGGTGACATTCTCTGTGTAGTTTCTGCAGCAGTAAGAAAGTTGTTCTCAGACAGGTTCAGGCCTGCACTGCAGGTCTCTGCTGGAGAGATATGCTGTGGATATACTTATGTATCTTCCAAACAGTCATCATCGTCATACCTTTGGCTCCAGGAAAACTCCCATGGCTGGAATGCTGGTTGTCCATATTTTTACATCAGCTAGGAAGGAAAGAAGGTGGTCTTAACCACTAGGCAGAACTTTCCCTGAGACTTCTTCAAGACTACACAGCAAGCCAAGGGCAAGGCTGGTGGAATCAGCTTTTCTGCCCTTAATTGCAAACTCTATCCTTGCTCCTTTTTTCCTCACTTGCTGGTTAGTCTCTCCTCCTAGTCTTGTCTTTAATTGATATTGCTGCTGTTTCTCTTGTCAGAGACTCTAAAGGGGTTAATTCTTTAGCATGTCTAAGTTTCCAAGATCTAGTTGGGCCTTCCATTACTCCCTTCTCAGCTGGCTCATCTTTGAACTCTACAGATTGCAGGATAATCAAGACTGAAAGGAACCTTAGGAGGTTTCTGGTCCAAACTCAGTGCAAAGAAAGGCCAGATGTGATATCAGATCAGGTTGCTCAGGGCTTTATCCAGTTAGTCTTGAAAACTTCCCAGGAGGGATACTACACAAGTTGTCTGGGTAACCTACTCCGGTATCTGACTGCCCTGTTGGGGAAGAAATTTTTCCTAATACTCAGCTTGGACTTTTCGTGTTCAAATTTAGGTGTGGTGTTTCCCATTCCCCCACCATCACTGTGAAGAGCTTAGTCATCTTCTTGATGGCCTTCTTGCAGGTGCTGGCAGGCTGCTATAAGCTCCACCTGAAGCCACCTCTTCTCTAGGATGAACAAATCTAGTGCTCCAGCTCCTAACACTTTTTTTCCTCCATTTTTTTCGATGTACTTTTTGTACTGGGAGGCTCAAAAGAGCACAATGTCTAGATGTAGCCCAGCAGGTGCTTAGTGGGAGGATAATCCCTTTCCACAAGCTCCTGGATGTACTCCTGCTAGCACAGCCCAGGATGTTATTAGCCACCTTTGCTGCCAGGGCACAGTCCTGACATGTGCTGTCTGCCAGGACTCTCCAGGGTCTCTGCAGTAAAGCCAGTCATCCCCAGCGTGGCTCTGCATAGAGTACAAGCCATTAATCACTCTCCTCTGAGCCTAACCCTCCAGCCAATTTTTGTCCACCCAGTGGGTTGCCCACCCATTCAGACCATAGAGTCCAAACTCAGACAAAAATGCTGTTGGAGACACTGTCGAAAGCCCCACTAAAGTTGACATAAATGTTGTCCACTGATCACTCCTTGGACACAAATCCAGTTATTTTATCATAGAAAGCAGTGTAAATCCAAGCTGACTCAGTTATAAGGGGCTCCTTGCTGTGCTCTTCCCAGTGAGTGGGATGGGACCTGTTGAGCCTCGGGGTCTCAGAAACATTCTCAGAATCTAATCACTTTATTAGCTTTTATTCTTTGACCTTGACTTCTTTTTGTGTTTCATTTTTCTCACTCAGAAAAGTGCATTTCTCTCTTTGGCAACTGTTCATCTTCCTGCCTCATGAACACCGAAGCAAAAAGCTCATTTAATTTTTCTGTAGTGCCACCTCTTCTGGCATCTGGTCTCTGTTCTTCTGCCTCTGGGACATGTGAATGATTCCTTTGCTGACCTCTTCTTCATATATTTGAAAACAGTTCTATTATTTACCTCAAATTCTTGTGTGGTCTTCATTTCACCCTTTCATTAGCCTTTCGAATTTGTTTGGTGTAGGTGTTTTGCTACAGCCATCACCCCAAGCTGCAAGATTTCTCTGTCTTCCTTAGTACAGTACCTGCTCAGTTTAATGATTTATATTCTTATCTTTGATTATCTTTTGTTAAATCTGAATTTGCTTCACTTCATCTAGCAGAAGCACACAAAATTTGACTTTTTAATTATTTTTATATTTTTTTTTCTTTTCCAAGTTAGTTTCTAATACTGCCGTTCTCTAAAATGCTGAGTACTGGCAGTCTGATACCCATATTAGGAAACCTGCAAAAACACAAGGCTCCATTTTCTTTTCAGTCCTGCTCCTCTCTCCTGTTTGAGGAATAAAGAACAATGGAACAACCCAGGAGTTCTTCTGCCATGTGGGCTCCATTGAGAAGCTCACCACTCTGCAGCACTGCTATCTCTTTTACATGCATATGGCAGCTCAGTTACCAGAATTCCTGGGTGTGGTACTGGCTGTTCAATGCCTTTCTTGCACAAAGCCCTTTGAGGAGGGTAGCATTATTTCATCCACTTCACAAGCAAGCATTCTGAGGAAAAAAAGATTTAATAATGTACCTAGGTCTTGGGAGACCAGGATCACAGAACTGTATTCTCTGCCTCCTATGGGGACTGAATCCACTGGTTTCTTCCCATAACAAAAATTTAGGTAATATACAGTGAAGTACCTAAAAACACTTGCCAAAACAGAGCAACTGGCAAAGCAAAGGCCTGAGGTCACTCCCCAGTATGTCCAGAAGGGCTGGTGTGCATTTTTGAAAGGGTAGGAGCAGTTTTGTTTCCTTGAGTTTTATACAGGATTTACAAGCACGCAGTACAATGTTCTTCCTAGGAAAGAATCACAGACAGATTTGCCCTTAGGTTTGTTTGTTATTTGGTGGGTTTTTTAAAAGAAATCTCTGGCATGCTTTTCACTTCCTTAGTTCTTGCACTTTGGTTATTTAGGATCTCAGTTCTGTGTGATGTTTTCTTCAGTCAAGACTATTTGTTCTTAGAAGTTCTGGTTACAGTGTAGAAGGCTGCTCCCTTGCTTCAACACAGAATTTTCCTCTGAGTATTTCAAAACATATGATAAATCCCCCTGTAATTAATTCATGGAGCATTTTACTGAATACCTGTGAAATAGTAGGTCTTAAAAAAATAAAACAGGATAATTGGGAAAATAATGTTTACAAAAAGTAACTAGTCATAAATTAGAGACGCAACTAAGCCTGATCCTTCTGTGCTAATCAGAAGCCCACCCTGCTCTTGGAGGTCTAGTTTCCTTCGTTCCCTTTCAAGAGCCTTTTTTGTCTCCTCAGTGAAGTTTTCGCTGGGGGAGAGGAGTGACTAAAAATAATACACAGCAGCTGTAAGTATTCCCAACTGTTAATCTATTCTGCATCTTTATACTTTTTGCAAATAGATACTTGCTTGCAATGTGTATAATATGTACATGCAATATTTACAGAGATACAGTTTTCTAAAAGCAGGCTGATGACCTCAGCTCCAAACCCCTGTAGACAATTGCCTGACATGGTTTCTAGATGTGCCCAGAGTCAGTAGCTCCTTCTTCACTGCTTGGAAGAGCTCATTGCTTGAAAAAAGTGCAGTTGTTGCCCTTACCCACATGGCCCATTCTAACCAGGGAAGAAAGTCTGAGGATTCAAGGAACTGCTGGAGGCTCCCCTTGAAACCTCATAGCAAAATAAGAGATGGCGCCTCTCCAGACCAACAGTCCCTGATCTAGCCATCTAATTTGTGTTTAGGGATTGCTCATACATGCCTTTCTCATTTCATAAAGGAAGGAATTAATAATTCCTGGCAGGGGACAAGTATTTCCCCCTCCAGCTCTTTACCACCCATGAAGATCACAGAATAAAGCCACCAGTGAAGGGCATTGTCTGACATTCAAACAGTGGAGATTATTGTCTGTGGCTCTACAGCAGTCACAGGGGGCAGCTCTGAGAAGATGCCCAGTCCTGGTATTTCTCATGCCTGCCCATGCTGTGACTCTGGCTGCCTCACTGTGCATTTCTTGCAGTGTAATTTGGGTGGCCAAATGAGATGGCACAACAGCCTTGTAGATGTTGGTGTCCACCCAGGGCTGAGGGACTGCACGTGCTGGAGATCCCTGCCAGTAGAGCGGCTGGTGCGTGGCCCACACAGCTGATGAACTCAGTCTCCCAGGTGGGTGGCACCCCCAGCAGCATGTCGTAGGCAGGATGGATGTCCCCTTCCTCACCCCAGCTCGAGGCAGTTTTCATTCCAACCTTGAGCTCATGTGGGATTTTTGAGGAGCCCAGTTCCTGCCTCTAACCAGGTGTGCTGGTTTAGGTTGGGATGGAGTCTCTGGTTTTGCACTGAACAAAAAAACTTGATGTTGGTGGGTCTGGGGGAGGGAGTTATCCTGTCCTCCCCAGCCTACACTGGGAAGAGACATCCCTTGCACATACCTAGTATGTGTTAAAGACACAGATCAAATCTCAGAACTTGCCCTTATATTGCCACTTTAATACTGCCTCAGTAGCCCTTTGGCCAAACCCTTTGGATGACCAGCCGTACCCTGTTGCTGTATTGTATCTGCCATAACTGTCATTCTATCCTTTACTTCTTAACTTTATAACCCTTAACTCATTCCATATGAAGGACCACTGTGATTACCAACTCAGTATACATGGTTATAATTTCTGAAGCAGAGAAAAAAGGCTGAATAGTGAGTCTGAAATGATTCACTTAAATTTCCAATGTGAAGCAGAAATCCCAAGTGCTCATGGTGTTGAAGCTGCCCACAGGGAAAGAAAAATAAAACTTGTTTTGTTGTTCATGAATTCGAAATAGAGATGTTGCTCATGAACATAATAAGAAAATCATCAGACAAGGCTTTTGAATTTGTTAGGTGACCTTTCTACCCTGTCAGCAGTTAGTGAAGACATTTTAAAACAAAAAAATATCATCAAATATTATGAGAATTGGTATGAAAAATAGAAGAACAATTTTTTAGCATCAGAATGAATTTCTTGGCATGAGAAAAGAAGAATTAAAATTAAATCAGTCCATTCAGTGTGATGCATGCATTTAGACTGACATGACAGGGAAATATAGACTCCCACTAGTCACACTTTTTGAGTCTTCCAGGAGATGTTTTATATATATCCATAGTAGCTACACCACTTCTTTTCCCTTGGTCTATACTCTATTCATGAAATTCTATGTGTCATTTTGGTTTACATAGAAATATTTTGTTGTAACAGAAACACAAACTCGCTGTGTAGCCTGTGGTTCTCTCTGTGAAATTTTACATCATTAGTTTCAATGTTTTAGAGCGTCAGGCACTGCTTTGCAGGTATGGTCTAGCGAGCTATGTTGCCCATTGCAATTAAAACATGTAAGACCGCTTTAAAAACGTAGCATTTGTGAGAAATGAAATAGTCATTCAAATCTGTTGGGAAAATTTTCTAACCTAGCTACAATATTTTCTTGTCTGCTTCCTGCTTCCATTATTGATTGTAATGGGGAAGATGTATTCAATGGAAATTACTTACACTGGATGACTGTAATTTTGTAAGGGAAGGTCACAGAATAAATGAAAATTAGTTTTACACGATTTTGCTTTGTAATTTGAGACAGATCCTTAACTGGTGTAAAATGGCAAGTTTTGCTCAGATCAAGAATGGTAAACAAATTTACTCTGGCTGAGAAGCTCTGGATTACAAGACTCAATCAGAAATGTAATACTTCTGAGCGAGTTGATCTGGAATTTGCTGTTGATCAAATTTATTCAGCTATCTTTAAAAAGAATATTTTTTCAACATCAGTTAAGTTTCATGGAAGAAGTACCGTCCTTACTGAAGCTGATGGAGAAAAAGATAGCCTCTTCACTGGAGCATATGCAGAATTAGTGCCTTCATATGCTCATAACAACAATGAAGGGAATGGAGAGAGAAAAACAGGCAGTGGCTACAATGCAGTTCTCAAGACAGAAAGTTACTGTGCTGCACTTAGATTTGGGCTTGCATGACGTGCAAGTGTCCTGATCTCGTTCACACTGAACACTTCATGCCCACAGAATATAAAGGGAAGTTTTAACAGTCTCCATAGCCAAGACCTTACACTTTGGTAGTATATCATGAAAGTACAGGAAAGAGTAAAGAACTACATCTACTGAGGTTGTGGTGTTTTTAAGAGAAGACTGGATTAGTGGCTAAAAAGCTATAAAGAAATTCTGCATGCAACTATGACTGCTGCATGCTTGGACATGAGAATGGAACACAAAAAACAGTGGAGAGGGAATCATCAGTCAGGTCTGTCTGCATCTAGCACCAGTGCATGAAGACCTTGAAAGGTCATGTGAGTGCTCTGACAAACGCTGTTTCACAAGCTCCTTGGGATGGGATGAATTTGAATATTTTTAAAAAGTTGGTGCTCTTAGAAAAAAAATAGAATTGCTAATATATACCAAATTGGGTTTTTTGAGTACTGATTTCTAGAATTGTACAATAATTTTTCTAAGATGGCCTTGCAGATGGACTTGGCCATAAATCTGTGCATGGGATGTACAAGGATGTCATATAAACCTTTCAGCCTGGAAAGTTATGGTTATTCTGCTGAGGGGAACTGCAGCTGCTGATATCTGTGAGTCAAATAAACTTCTGCCTTATTATTGCATTGCTATTTAAAAATATGGAACAAACATCTTTCTTCAGATAATAATAGAAATGTTGATTGTTCCATGTCTTGGAGGGAAGAGTTTTTGAGGTCAGTAGGGACAAGAAAGAAGTATTGAAATAAAATGAAAAGGCTGGAGATTTGTGGATCTCTCTGTAAGATAATTGAGCTCCAGCTTCATTTCACTGGAGCCTGGGGATCTGGAAAATATTCTTGATCTACCAGACATTTGCAAGTTAGTGCTCTTTAAAAAAAGAAATGTTTTCATATGATTCCTAATTATATTCTTTTCTAATGAATGGAGACAATTTCAGATGATTTGTGGCAGGAGATAGACCGATATGATGAAAAATCAAATGGGAACAATGTACACTGATGACTTTCTTCGAATCCCTGTAGGATTATATTATTGCCTTTTACCAGACGTAGAAAGGAATGTGTATCAGTGAATTGGTAAAAAATCATTCTACATTTCTTTCTCATTTCCCTAAGAATACAAAGGTTAATCTTTATTAAATTCCCTTCTTTCTGAAGTAGATCCATTAGCAAGTCAAGAATCAAGCTATAGTGATAGACATCCTCAATGCTGTCACACACTGATGCTTTCCTTCCCCTCCATCCATAGTCTGTAGGGACCTGGTGGCATCCAGTACTGGCTCTTACGTGCACATAAAGTCTTGTAGAGTCCAGGGCTTGTCCACACTGTCATTCTTATGCAGAGTCAATTTCCTGTCTTTTCTTCCTTCATCTTGAAGGACAAGTTGCAATGATATTGAGGTATTAATGTTTACCTGTCTCTGTGCTGAAGTACAGGAGGCTGTCAGATACATAGGACCAGCTACTCTACCCTCCTACTCTGAGCAGGACTATCTTACTCCAGGTTGCTCAGACCCTTGTCCAAGCTAGTTTTGAATACTTCCAAAGATGGAGGTGGCACTGCCTCTCCTGGGCCCCTTCTCCTGCTCTGAAATCTTCATTCCTTGTATTGGATTGAAGTTTCCCTTGCTGGAACCTGTGACCTTTGCCTTGTCCTTTTGCTGTGACCCTGAGCAGAGGGATGGGACCATGCTGGGACTGCAGTCCGATGGGGCTAGCAATGAGCAGAGGAAGCAGCCCACTGCACTAGATCTGATGGTACCTCTGGAAGTGTCCCATTCTTCTCCATTTAAAGGAAAGTGCCCAAAGACCTCCATTGAAGAGAACTACTGCTTTAGGCACCCTCTTCATGCTACTCATTAGAGATTGGCTCCAGCAATGAGGCAAATCTTCAAAGTAAGCATAAGAAAGACTACTTCTTAGTAAGGGTCAAAACTGTAGCAATTTTCACTTACACCACTTTTAGCACAGCAGTATGCACATGCAGTTCTTTCACCTTCTCACACTGTCACCATCAACAGTGCCCTGCACTGTCAAGGTCCATAGAATAGGTCCACTTGTCAGGAAGGAATTTTCTCTTGTATTTGAGTTTGTTCAGTGTTTAGTTTCATTGCTATTCCCTTCTTACCACCTCTATTCTTGCCTTCTGCTTGTGTCTTGAGACAGGAAAGCACAAATAACCCTGCTGTTTTCTCTGAGGTCTTCACTTCACAGTCCAGTAGGGTTCCTAGTGGTCCCCTCCTCAACTCACCTGCACCATGGGGGTCACAGTAGCTTTACAAACATCTCTGATAAGACTGCAGCACAAATGGGATCTTCAAAGAGGGCAGAGCCAACATCTAGAGGGCAGAAACCACTTCAGCCATCCTAAGCTATCTGGTTGCTATTAATGAACTGTAACTTTCAGGTAAATAACTCCAATCATTGCAATTTCTTCTCCTAGGAGAATGTTTCCAAGACTTTTATTGTTTCTATTGACCTGCCTTGCTTTCCTATAGCCCTGCAGCTATGCAATATTCTCTCTGAAAGAAGGGGACCTGTAATTCACACAGTGTTTATTTGACAGCCTTTGTAGTCAGGGTAAGGGAAGACAATGCTGGGGAGGCAGATTTTCCCTGTTCGCTTGCTGTGATCCCAGTATGTTTTGTCTCTTCTGCCTGAGTTGATGGGGTCATGTAGTAGGCACAGACTGAAAATGTCCTGTGATTGTAATGTTCAGCTCTTTAGCTTCAGACTGCTGAGACTGAATCATGAACAAGTTTAACAATCAAGCCAGGGTGAATATTTTGTCAATGCGACATTTTTAGAATAATAAATAGACCAGTAATTTATTTAAAAGATGTTCTAATTTCATAAATATTTCCATAAAAGCTTGAAGAAGCTTAATTATATGGGAATCGTTCACCCCATTGTGGAGGAGCAGAATTATAACTAGCTTCACTTTCCCTGCTCAGCAGCTCTGTGATTTCTGATCATACTCTAATTGCTCAGAAGCAGAACCTGCTTTGCTTTAAATGATTGTTAAATGATTCAGGAATCGTATTTATGTGGAGCAATTGTTCCACAGATCTTCACAAAAACTCATGATGGGAAAAGCATCGTTCATTTTATAAATGGCAGTTCTTAAATCTGTTGTATTTCTTCTTTTCACCGAATGTGCATCTTCTATAATATGGCTTTGGGTCATTTTTAATTTTTCTCTAAAGAAAGCCATGCTAATTACAGCTTGATTAGATAAGTAGTTAGTGAGACAGCAAGTTGCTTGCATAGCCTGGAAGAGCTGTTAGAAAAGGTTTTAGCAATTGAAGCTCATGGGAATATACAGCTTAAACTTTTCAGAATGAGAGCAGGCATCCAATCAATATTTAAGCCTATTTCACGACCTTTTCTCCCTGTGATTTTAACTTGCTGCTCAGCTAACCAAAAGCCTGCGATATGACACTTTCTATTTTAGTATGTCTCTTTCTTTTGCAAAGATTGAGAGGGGAATTCTTAATACCGAAAATCATTAGAAGTAGTTCACCTCACAATTTCTTTGTTAGACTACAAAGAGAATTATAAATGGATTCAGGAATATGGAGTCTGAATACTTCATATTGACAAGAGGTTAGACTCTCAGCTACACCAGAGCAAATCAGAAGAATTTTAAATTTTTATTTTTTTTTAATTCAGTGTAGTTTCTTTACTTTTAGCTGGTATAACTTTTAAGATTATTTTCAGGGAGAAAGTTTTACAAAGAAAAAAGTGGTACATATATACATTGCTATTCTTTGTATTTATCAATCTGCACTTCTATTTTCCACTGAATAATCCTTTGCTGGTGAAGTTTAGGGTTTCAGGCATACATTTGGTAGCTTCACAAAGGGAAAATATAAAATGCAATGAAGACTCCCTATAATTTCCTTTAATCTCATGCTGAGTTACTACCAGCGTGACCCTGAAAGTAGTATTACTTCCTAAATACATGGCCTTGATGAACAATAAATTTTTCTTTCATGACAGGTTCATTGTTTTGTTGAGGAATTGCTTGAGAGCTATTTCATTGTATATAGTGAAGGTGTAATTGGGCTACAGCAGGCTTATTCCTTTAATAGGCTAGGCAATAATTTCATGTCACCTTTTAGTACACAGGGATTTCATTCTGTTAAACTGATTGATTACTTTAGCAGGACTCATTTTCTGGCACTTGTAGAAAGCAGTGTCTTGCTGAAGGGAGACACTCCCTTTGCCAAGAGGGGAGGATCTGTGGGAGGGAAGACAACATCAAAGCAGCCTGTACTGCACAGACTGGTCTGCAGGGCATTCAGACCAAGAAGTTGTCCAGTCTTTCTGTCCATCCAAGACAGAAACAATTAAGCCCACCATTTGCCTTACCTGTCAGACATTTATGTAAATTGTTCTTAATAGTCCTGATCATCCTTTGTGGCCTGAATCTGCAGAAATGCAAACCTCTCTCCTATGTCTCTTTCCACTGCCATGGGGAAGGCAATGTTGATGCCCAAAGAGGAAAACACATACTTCTGGAATGACTGATCAGTGCCTCACCATCTATGAAAAAGAAATTGTCCCTAAATTCTGAAAAATATTTATCATTAGTTTTTCAAAAAGCATCTCCTGCTGTTCTGACAATCATCTAAATTGGATTGTGTTGAGGAAAAGCTGACCTTCTCCTTTCCCTAGCGAGGTCTTCTATTGGAATTCGATAAATGAAATCAGTCAAAACCCACTTAAATTTTCTCTTAGAATATTTCCCCAGATGGAAGCCAGAGTGAGGAATATTAGGCTAAATTCTGTCTTGACATAAATCAATTGAACCTAAATTAATCTATATCTTGGAACAGCCTGATTGTTGAATCAGGTGAAGTATCCTTTTGGCATGGCACCCAGGACCTAAACTAAGTTTACATCAGCAGAGAATTTGTTTTGCTATCGCTGGAGTCAGAGAACCAGCTTTTGTTTTAGTACCACACTAATAAATGCTCTTCATAATGTTGCATGATGAGGACTCAGTGATAAAAACTTACTTATGTTTCCTTACAATTTTAATTCACAAAATTGATCCAGACAGAAAACTGAAGATTTTCTTTCAGAACCAAGAAGGAGGTTCCTGTCAAGTTTTGAAGAAAATCTATTAAGCTCTGTTTGAATCTCACTTCATTAAACATTGAGGCTGACATGCTGTTTTGATATTTGTTATAATGGCTTTTGTGTCTCACTGAAAAACTTGTTGCACTGTTGCTCTCAGCCAGAATTTCCAGCGAGCTACAGGTTTCTGGAAATCAGAGTGCTAGTTATGTGTGAAGAAGCAGTCATAAATGAAAACACTGAAGTAATTATGTCTGCTTGGATATTTTTGCCTAATGTTTTGAGGAGTCCAATGTGTAGCCTGCAGTAGTGAGGATTTGCAGCTGTTAACAAACCTAAATTCCCCTGGATGAAGCAAGACAGACTTTTGCCTCTATATTGTCCGCCTCGTCTCTGTGTTTGTATGTGTAAGGTCTTCTTATCGAGGTACAGTTTTCATGTCACCCTGAGCAGTCTGCACTAAGTTGATCCTGACCTGCACTGTGCCATCACTTGCCAGCAGGCTTCACTGCTAATCTGCCGTGAAGGATGCTTCATTTGCCGCCAGGTGGGTTGCACAGAGGGGCTGTGTTGTCCCACTTTCCTTGCCCCTGTCCAGAAAATTGCAATCATGCTTTAAAATGGGCAAGTGGAAAAAGGCAGCCTCGCATACCATGCACACATTCTGCCTCATTTAGCACCTACATACAAAAAAAAAAAAAAAGTTAATAGAGCTGCCAAACCAATTACATTAGATTAAATTAGATTAGCGAGCCAAAAAATTAAGACATCATGGCAGACAGGTCTAGGAATGCTGTGGCAAGAGGGAGCATGGAATACTCAGCTCTAGAAAAAATGAATTTACTCAGTGAGCTACCACTGAAATAAAAATATTTAAAAAATGTCAGATGGAACTAAAACATTTTAGACATATGGTGCATTAACCAAATGTTTAAACATTTGCCTTTAGCTGCATAAATGTAAAACTGATGGAATGAGTTTAGCGGGGGATACAGATTATCTTTAACTGCATTAAACCACACATGTTCATTGTAGTGCAGGCCAGTTACAAATGCAACACAGACCACATCTCTCTAATCTTATCTGTTGATGATATCTACAATTTTCTCTTACTTTGAAAATTGTTGATCATCACTATCTTGGGGTATTACTTCTGTTAACTGAAAATATGAATATTGGACCATTAATGATCAACACTCCCCCAACACCCAAACCAATCAACGCTTTTATTTCTCTAATTAGGCTACTGAACTTGGCTTCAGATGGAGTCTTCACTACACTTACTATAAATAATCTTGGGAAACTACTGCAATTCTCTGGGTTTAGGTATTGCACCAGATTGCAGAAATGGCCATCCGATAAAGCAGAAGAAGTTTCCTCTGTCTTCCCCTATCTGATTTATATAGATGCACTGGGAGTTGTAGGGTGTTTGGACACTTCAGGCAATAACTGCAGAAAATACGCACTCAGTGGGTGTTCTCAGATAGACAGGCAGCCCTCCCAGGATGTGCCACACCTGCAGGGTTTTCATAAATATCCTCCAATTGTCTGAATAGAGACAATGAGAGAGAAAACCAAACTTCCTATTGTCATGAGTAAATCTATGAAGAAAAGGATCAACTTTTTCTGTGGTACAACAGTTATAATCGTTCTTAAAATTTTTATTATTTAAGAAATGCCAACACAAACAATTTGCTGGACTTTGAAAGTAGATGTCTTGACAATCTTTATTGTAATTCACCATGAAAAGCAAAGCAATTGTATGATGCTGAAGATGATGTTTCAAGCTGGTTAGGATTCCTGCATCCTATACTGAAACCTTCAGACAGGCACACAGATCTGTTAGGTGGAAAAGGACAGGGGATGGTAAAGTCAAAGTAGAAAAACTGTAATTGCCGTGATACCAGTTAGAAAGTGAGTGAACTGACTGCAAGGAGGGGAGAGGGTCTGAGTTCACCTGTGGCTAAATAGTTGCTGCAGTCTATCAAAACCATCCGTGGGTGCTGAAGATATGTTTGAGGAAGCCCACTGAGCAAAGCACGCTAATAATTTATAGTCTGGGCCAGAAATGTTGTAAGTCTTGTTTTAAAATCAGGCAGCATGGGAAAGCTGGTGACACTGTGTGGCAGTGATGGATTAACCCTTTGCTTAACTGGTGATGAGACTGAATAGGACGCTTCCTCAATCTGTTTGTCCGGGAACAAGAAGTAGAAAGCTTGTCACACTGGCATAGCTGTGCTGGGGGTGCAAGCTCTGAGTAGGCACAGCACAGCCCCAGAAGGGTGGCAGGAGCTGCTGGGGGGCTTTGAGACCCTTTGTGCCTGTTCCATCACAGCTCTCTCCCTCCTCTTCCTTCTTCTCCTCCTCTCTGCTCTTGTCTAGTGTTTAAGTACAGATGTTTTCTCAGTTGTCAAGGCCACCAGTGGGAAGTTTTGGATTTTGTCAGTGGTTTATCTTCTGGGCTTGCTAGGAAAGATCAGAGGAGGAAGTTTTCCTTCCCATTTGTCTCACACTCTAACTCTGAACACCATATGGAGGATCAGCTTGCTCCAAAGAACAGAGGCAGGTACACTGTTCTGGCACATGTATGAGCTTCAGGTGAGATGGCTTGATTCAACATGACTTCCAAACCAGAGGAGAACACAGCACACTCAGGACAAGTTAAACATGGTTGGCAGCCGTTCTGATAGTCTGTGCTTTCCAGCTGCACTCCCCAGGCACATCAAAGCCAGGCCCCGTGGGCTCACTGGCCATCAAAGGTGGCTGCTCTGCCTGCTCAGGGCAGCCCAGCACAGCCTGGCAACCAGCCTGCCCCTCCCGCAGACCCTGTGTCTGCCAGCGCTGGCTGAGCCAGAGCTGGGTCTCTCCCTGGGGCTCTTGGATAGACACCTTCCTCCAGATGCCCACGATGGGGATCGAGAGCCGGGGTGGGAGGAGGAGGCCAAGCCCAGTGAGCTCCTGGCTGCTGGACATGCTGCTTGTTCCAGCTGACAGAAACATGCCCAAAGCAATCACTCACCTGCCTGAGGCATAGGAAGTCCATATGTAACAGGATGGTTTGGCCACTGGTTGGTTCAGCAGGTTTCCATCTCACACTAAGAAGTGTTCAACAGTATAAAAACTGACATTTTTCTACATATTTATGTGATTCAGACAAGGACAACCCAAAAAGTAAGTGCAAAAACAAGCTGACAGTTACTGGTTGACAGTTACCTTCAAGAGAACTGGAGGGAAAGGATAGGGATACACGCAGCAGAGGGAAATGTCCAGAATGTCCAGAGTCACTTCATCAGATTAAGCCACTGTCTTCCTCTCTAAGCCAAGTACCTCCAGGACCTGAGCCTGGATTCATCTCTTCAGATGGGCTCTGTGAGTCGTGATGACTCTGGACCCACAGGACACATCTGGTGGCACCTTGCAAGACGGTGGCCAGCTGAGGAAGGTCACTATCTAAATTCATACAATATAAAAGGGCAGCTCATACTCTCATGAGCTTTTTCTTCAGTTTCTTCCCCCCTCTTCCTCCTTCTCATGTAATTTTTCAGGCATTTGGACCAAAACAGACATAAAAAACGCCCAAACAGTGTGCAGAAGCTTAGACTGTGCAGGAAGAGGCCACTGCTCAGAGGAACTTAGCAGCCCTATTTACCATGATATTACAAGGCCATTTTGGATATCTTCTATCTCTGATCACCAATTTGCATCCTGAGGTCTCAGAGCAGGTGCAAAGGTGGATAAATGCTACTTGCTGATAGGGGTGTGGCAACAAGACTGGTGGCACCAAACAGCAGTAAACTGTCAAATTTATGTGGCTATTGAACCTCCTGCTCAGACAGGTATTTATTTAGTTCTTGAGAGTAAATCTCTCTAGTGAATTTCAGAATCTCCCTGACACAGGGATACCGAGCCCAAGAGATATTATTATCTTAATACTGAGCTTCTGCAAGAAGTATTTCTGTGTGAATTGGTCTTGTTACTTCAGGTGATCACAGTTCCTTTCCCTAAGAGCACAACTGCACTAGAGAAACGCATATAATTTAGAAAGAGACTACTAGAAGCCAGTTCTGTGAAAGGAGTTTTATGTGACAATAATAAATTCCAGTGCGACAGACATACCGAAGGAAAACTGCTTTAAAGTAACACGTGTGCCTCAGAAGTTGTGGCTATCTGCCCATCCTGTCCTGCTTGCACTAACTTACCCAGATGTATGTGGGCCTCCTGGCTTGGAAAATACTTTCTAACTCCCCTTTACAACTGACTGGCCTAACTCCAAACTCTCGGTAGTATCATATTTCTGTCTGCATGCCAGTGTTCACAGTTAATCTAATCATGGCCACTAGTGTTGGGTAAGTACCTTGGTGTCTGGATGGATGGATGGATGGATGGATGGATGGATGGATGGATGGATGGATGGATGGATGGATGGATGGATGGATGGATGGAAGAAAAATACTGGAAATTAGTTTTGCTGTTAACACTAAAATCCATAAGAAGGATTTCAGTCTTAGTCTCTCACAATGAGACTATGCCAATGGACCTTATCCTGTCTTATACAGAACAGGAGGGGGGTGTGGATTTTTACTCATTTTTGGTCAAGTTGTGTGCACAGTAGTTGGTATGTGATACTGGGCAACAAGGCAGATGGCACTTACTGGACACAAGTGGCTGCTGTCCAACAAACATTTCTCCATGAAATATGATAAGAGCAGCATCTTTTTTTTATGAATGTAGATCTTGCTTTAATGTTGCCTTTATTGCCTCACAACTGTACCTTTCAGGTGGTTCCTTGGCATTACTCTTGAGATGTTGCAGAAGTTGAAGCAAGACCCTGATGCAGAACACCATTTACTATGGCAATTGTTACACTGGCAGCATGGACAATTGCCTGTCCATGAGCTTGTAAACTGAACTTGAAAGCTTGGGTGACATACCAAAAAGATGACTTTTTTTCTTGAAACACAGTTACCATTTTTTTATACTTAACCAAAAACATAGGGCTTATTTTTCTTTATTTTTCACCCATTGACTGCCATAAGCAGCTCCCAGCACAAGCATAAGTCTATAAACTGATTTCTCTTATCAAACATGATGAAATCTGTGGCTCTCTCTAGGCTCTGCCATTATTGATAAGAACGAATGCCATTCTTATTAATCACTGCTAAAGTTTTAAAGTGTACAGTTGTGCAGTGGCAGCTCTGGCTTGTTATAGCACAGTCCACCTTCAAACATTTTCACCTTCTACCTTACCATAACTCCTTGTTTTCACTTGATCCTACTACTTCTCTAAAAACAGAACATTTTTGGAGGGCAACAAATCAGGAAGCATATGATTTTCTGCCATCTTTAATGACACTAGTATGTGATGGTAAAGTGGCTAAATTAAGCCAAAATGTGGAAATTGAAATAAACAAGATAAATGAACCCATATCAGAGCGTTGTGGTCTAGTGGTGATCACTTTGAAAACATTTGTCTTATGTCCATGAAGGTAGAATGCCTATTTCCACAACTGAAAAGTCCAGATGAAAGGGCTTGCCTGTATTTACAAGGCACGGTGCCACATTTGTGCACCAAAAAAAAAAATCTGCTTAGATAGAAATGACACTGTGGCAAGCAAAAGTAGAATAAAAATGGTATTGCTGTGGTAAAGAAGGTCCGGTCAATAAGGAACACTCAGTAAACCTGTAAAACAGATATGTCTCTTCATAAAGGAAATGTTTATTAGAGAAGCCCTCTCTTCAGAAGGTGTAGGTTTTTTGAGACATTGTGCTAAAAATAATTTATTGAGATGGATCACAGCATCTTATTAATATCATAGTACATCACTGTATTGCTTGCTTGGGTCTTTGGAGCTTTTGACACATCAGCCTTGATATGCATAAGTTTATTGCTTCTTTTGTTATGTCGATGGTCATGAGTTCTTAACTCCTTTGAACTAGATTTTGAAAAGACTGAGTGGAAAAAAGTGCTCTCAGTAAACATCTGTTAAAGAGCGTGAGACACAAGAAAAGAAACTTTGCTGTCACAGCAGCCTTCTTTGTTTAGTGTAATCTAACTAGTCATCTCCTGTACTTGGAGCTATCTTGTCAGCTAGGTATTGTTTCTCTTCTGCTGAGCAAAATCAGACTGACTTTTGTGTTACTAATTCCCTGAAGAAATCAGAACCCTTACACTTCTGAACCATTTCTCAAAGTATTACTGCTTTATTTTGCATTCTAAGCCAGGTTTGGGATTTCCATTTCTTATCTGGGTCCTCAGTGTACAGCTCCTGTACCGCCTTCATACCTCCCTCCACATGATATGGATACCATTAGGATTTCCTCTCCATGCACAGCATATACAATATGGACTTTTTTTCCTCAGTGGCCTTCCCCCCAGCTCCCCAGCCAGCATTTGCCTGAAGGAAAGCCAGCTGTGTTTGAAATCACTGAGAGAAGAATAGCAGTATCAAAAGACACTGCCAAATAATGCAGGAGGGAGCTGAAAGAGATGCTCTGAGATAATATCTCAAGTCAGCCCAAGCTTTCTGCTACATTTTCTTTTAGATCAGCTTGTAACCCAGGTGAGGTTCAATCAGATTTCAGGATGTAGAAGCATATTTCTAAGGCTTTTTCCTTCCTTACCTTATTATATTGTAGTCTTCAGGTGGCCATTCTTGACCGGGTCATGTCTTTGAGTCTGGTAGCGAGCACTCTGCAGATTGCTTCAGAAGTGAGGCAGATCGCTGCACAGCCTCCTTTTCCACTCTTTTCTGATAAAACCTTTAATGCTCTTCATAAGCAAGCTGTGGCAGTGTGTGAACCATTAACCTTAATCCATTTGACATTCTCCTTTCCATGTTTTAATTATATTTACAGATTTCCAGGAGATTGTTATCCTTTCTCTTTTTATCATGGACTTTTCTCAGTGGATTCCAGCTTTCACTTCTCCTTTTCCTGTACTCAGTAACATGTGCAATGTACTCTCCTTGTGGCCACAAGATTTGGCTTGTAAGAAGTGATTTGAAGAATAGTAACATAAATATATTTTTACACTTGAATTTCCAGGGCACTTATTTACTAGTGATTTTTCTGAACCTTTTGCATAAAACCACATTAAATCAGGCAAAAATGGAAAAAAATCTAACCCATGCTGAATGCTGTCCAACAGAAATGGCTCTTTCAGCGTTTGCAGCTTGACATTGATTCTCCCTTGGTTTCTGGAAACTCCTCCTTGCAGCACAGCTGCATCTGGTGGTTGCAGGAGCCCCAAGTAAAGACACATATATTGATGTATATTTTTTCACATAGGTGCTGGGCTTTATATAAAAGGAATCTGGTTTACACTGTAGAAAAGTAGCTCACAGCACATTTTTTAAAAGAAAAGGTCAGCAGCTCCGTGAAGCTGATGGTCCTTGTCAGTGGGAAGTGATTCACAGCCACCAGAGCATCTCTTCTGTCACTGCAGAGGACAAAAGTCCTATCCATGCTGACCGGTGGGGCAGGGCTCTGCTGTCATTCTGGTCCTTAGATGACAAAATCCAACTTAAGTCATTTTGTGGCTGTACCACACTGAGTGCAGTTGATTGTGCAACCACAGATGCCCCCAGTACTTCTTTCTCTGTGGCTGCCCCTGCCAAAGTGATGGGTCTCCTGGAAACTTGGAGGCTCATCTGGCACATTTGTGTGGTTGTCCTGGGTACCCAAAAGCATCTCAAAAGATAGTAGATGGCTTTTTGCCATATTTATCCCTCACAGAACCAAGAACAACCCATGCCTGTACTCCTACAACCGATTTTTTCCTGCTCTTTCTGTGACTATAGGGTATCTACCCTCCCTCTCAGTCCCTCACATAATGTCACTAAGGTAGGAAAGATGATAAACTTCCATTTAATGAGTTGGGATTAAAACCCAACAGAAAACTGAAAAAAGAGAGATTCACACTCATTTCCAACCATATTTCCAATTTTGTTTCTTACTCTGACAATGATCCTTTATTGGAAATTAATGAAAAATGTTGAAGTGATCAACAGCTGGATAAAATGGCAAACAGATCAAAGGCTTATCATACTGTTGTGTGTGCACATGGAATGGTTGTAAAACAAAGACTATAAGAATGAGACAAACATACATGATATTGGGAGTGGCTTTCAATCATTTTTAGCTGTGAGATTTTCTGTGCAAGACTCCTCCCATTAACATGTTGGGTTTTCAGTGAAACCATGCAACAAAATTTCACACACAAACCACTTTGGCAAAGAACAAACCCTTATGAACTGATCCCCTTTACCTCTCTGTCAGCTTCTTCAAAGGCCTATCATAGATTTCTAAGTCAGGAATTACATTTATAGTAACTGTGATAACTTCGAAAAATACATCACATGTATTCGAACATCCCATGTTTCTTTTTTACTACAGTTCCTCCTAATTTGTTACCTGTGTCAGTTTCAGACATCAATATCTCCCTTGATCTCTGCTATAGAAGGGAACATTGCAGTTTTCCCGTTCCAAAGTGGTTTAGAGGGAGAAGTTCGCTGAATAGCTCCGCATTCAGATTTTTTAATCTGCATATGTCCATCTTGATAGTATCTGAATGGATTGCACTGATGCCTTAAGTGATGCAATTAATATCTATCATGCAATGTTTACTCTTCACCCCTGCTTTGGAGAGAAGTGTGTTCTCTGGAATGTCTTATTTTGGTACAGCGTTATCAGTCTTGGTTTTGTTTAGCTTTGCTTTTCTGGAAAAATGCACATGTTAGTCTGTATTTATTTTAGAGAAAGCAAGGTTAGAGAAACAGGGACCTTAGGTCCTCAGGGAGCTCATTCCACAGTCGCAGGCTGACCAGTTCTGTCTCCACAGATAAGCTTTGCCCTAGTTTTAGAGAGGTTCAGTTCCAGCAGAGGAGCAGAGTTACTGAGTACAGATTTTATTGAGGGCTATAAGCAGTATTTAAGATACTTTGGGCTCAAGATGAGAAATATTTGAATGATCCATTACATATCGAACTCCATTTTTGTAGTCTTTGGGAAGACAACACAAGACCTGAAGCAAAAATTTGTTTTCCCATGGTCAGCTCTATTATATGAAGTGTTGTGTGAACCTCTGGTGTATGGCCTGAATGTCTTATACACATAAATCACACTAGCAATATAGAAGTAGCTGAAGTGGGTCACAGCTAGGCCTGCAACACATTCCAGCCAACTGCAGAATCCATGTGGAAGTGCTCATTGTACAAGTTAATACTGACAGGGAATTACTACTCCACCAGCAAAGATCAAGAGGGTCATCCCAGGGGAGGTGGCTTTGGGGTCCAAACTTCTCAGCCCTATGACACTCCAGATTCTCTCTTCACATGGAATCCGCATCTGGTTTCAGAACATGGATTGGCTGAGAAATTAATGCTGAGAAGAAGTTCAGCAGAGGGAGTTTTCTCATTAATATTAATCTCTGTTCTGGTGTGTTGTGGGTTGCCTGAACAATTGCATTCCATGCTGTTAAGGAACTGACTTTATGTTGGTGCTAGTGTTCTCTGGGATGCTCTTAGCAGTCACCAAAAGGGCTGTTTAAAATAGTTTGAAGTCTTTTCATATTGAAGAGGCTGACTGGTGCTTTCCAGCCTTGCTAGCTCAGGTGCCTCTCGTGTATTCATCTAAAATGCTCTCAGGCTGAAGCTGAGCAACAGAAACCAATAAAACCCAACAAAGTACTCACTAGGAATTTGGTATGAAGGCAGGACATCTTGGCTTGCTGGTGCACTCACAGATTTTTTCAGGCATGCATCCAGTGTAAGACTCAGACTCTTAATTTCCTTTAGGCTGTGATTTCATGTGGCTCAGTGTATTCATAGGTACCCAAAAAGTTTAAAAGTCTCATACAATCCAGAAACTTCCTAATATCCCCAGACAGCTCCATAAAGCAATCAAGCACTGGAAAAGTAATAGCAACCATAATAGCTGCAGATTACTACCTGAAGTTTTACGCCCTCCCTTCAGAGCACACGGCCAGGCAAGGGTAGCTGGTTATGCATGGGGTGGGATGCACCCAGGTGGCAGCCTGCACCGGACCCTTTTGCAACCTACACTGCTGACTACAAGGTATTGCTCTTTACTCCCATCTGAGCCATGAAGGGGCTGTGCCGTTTAATATGAGGCGTAAGAGATAAACAAGGTTTAAGCTCCTTCCAACCACTGGAACAGTGCAGCCACTGTTGTGCTACTGATAGTGTCGCCCCCGGCTCCTTGGCCTGGTTACAGCTTGGGTAGCTGCAATCTGCCTACTTACAGTCTCCCCAGAGTTCCTGTTGGCAGCATTATTCTTTTTCCAGTTCTTGTCCTAATTTAGTTGGGTTATCTTGCTGTGCACTGTTAAATGCTACTACAATCCATATCAGAGGTGGCTACATGTCAGGTTTGGGTAAAGAAATCTCTCATTAGGGGAGCCTGATCTTACAGGGTTCACTCCTGTGGATAATCCAGAGGTGTGTAATTAGGCTTCCAGAGGTCCAGCGCTGCTACTGGGCAATGCACTCTGAAGAATAACATCACTCGAGTGCCTGGAGTTTTATGCACATCTACACAACATCCTTGCAGCAAACATGAAGTCTTTTTTTTTAAATTTGCTGTTTTAAACCAATTGAAAAATAAAAATAACGTTGGGGAAAAAAGTGAGAAACTGAAGGGATTTATTTTGCTTGCTCTGAAACTAGTAAAAGCTTGAGGCTTTGAGTAGTCCTGTATACTGAACAATGATATCTGCAGCCTTTCAGCTCAGTTTGGGTTCACTGGAAGCCAGAATTAAAAATGCAGCCCACTGGGCTTGAGTGTAAATGAATTAAAACCAGTGAAGCAAAGACTGCACTCTTCTTGGGAGTTTTGCACAGATCTACAAACTATAAGGATGCTGATTAAGAACTTTGACAAAATACTTTTTAAACAAAGGCAAAATACTTGTACATCTCTTTTACTAGTAGACATTCACTTTTCTTCCTTTCTGAAGTCTTTGGGCTAAGCAGCTCATTAGCGGTCCATGGCAAGAGCTGGGCACCTGCAGGGAGCGGCCCCTCTTTCTGAGGGGAAGATATACGATAGAGAAGGTGAATTATCCCTGGGGCTACCTTTTGTTCTGCTCTGACTCTGGAGGAAGCTTTTATTCGTCAATTGACAGGATCGAGTGCAGGCACCCTGTCTAAGTAAATAATGGGAAAGGCACCTAAATTTCCTGCAAGTGATGTAAAATATAACCTTGATCTTTCTTTCCTGAGCAATGAGACATACCAGCTGTGAGTTTTGTCCAACAGGAAATACATACAATATGTATGCACATATTTAAAATTCACACAACTTTAAGGTAAGTTATACATGCATTTGTTTTCTGATGCAGTCAATATCTACACTGGCAAGAGATTTTTAGCTTTTGATATACGGCTCTGATGACTGCCTATGTACGGAGGAAAGCATCCTTAAACACTGCACTGTCAAAGTAATATCCACAAATCATTCAGCGCCCATCGCTGGCAGATAGTAAATATTTTATATATATTGAAAAATAATATTTCTTCTTCTCAAGTATTGCTCATGTGTTCCCTTTGGGCAGCTCTCAGAATAGCCTTTTGGGATTAATAAAAACTAATAGTTCCCTTTATGCTTTTAAAGCTTTCGTCGCATGGGCTCCCCAAAGCTCTTGCACAGCAGCAATCCTAGTCACTTAATTTGAAAAAAGGAATATGCATTAAGGGGAGCATAGGGAGAGTAAAACTTCTTTTCTGTGTTCCAGCATGAGGATGTCACCTATGCTGTGTGCAGGACTAGCATGGATGGTCTCTCTGCAGGGGTGCCATGAGGAACAGCCCTGCTCTGGGAACATGTTTTGAAGCTATGTACAAAGAAAATGAACTGTGTGCCTAGAGCAGGCTGTTAGGCTCAGAGCAAAGGCTATGAAAAAAAGGTGTTATATTTACTATTGCTTTTTATTCTACATTTTTGTTGTTTATTTTTATTGCTGTGTTTGCAGTTGGATTGAAATAATTTGGTTTGCTGATAATTTATTTCTTAGAGATAGATATCCTTCATATTATTCCAAATAAGGCTGACACCAAACAGGATTGCTGCAGGGGCACTCAGGCTGGTCCACAGGCACCTCTGCCTTCCCTATATTCAGGTTTCAGGTTGTTGATGATGCTGGCCCAAGTTTCAGTTGCCACGCTTATGGCTTTGAGAAGCAGCAGTGTGGCATCATGTCCCTGGAATCTGATGATTATAAAGCTAAGAACATTAATAATAATAATAATAATAATAATAATTATAATAATAATAATAATAATAATAATAATAATAATAATGCTTCCAGAACACTGTGACAGCAGTCTAACATTCTACCCCTGAACTATTCCTCCAAACAAAATTTCCAGCATATGTTCTTCCCTTTCAAATGTCTAATGGAGTGTTGAGCCAGCAAGACAGCTGGGAAGTTTGAGTTTCTGCCTGCACAATGGCAGCAGTGTCTGTGCTGTCAAAATTAACTGCATTTTTTCCAGCTCATGCTGGAAAAAAGATCTTTCTAACATTTGAAAAATATACCATGGGCTCAGAGATCTTATGTTCCTTTGCTGGTTTAGTTCATGCAAAACTGATTACAAAATTCAATTCTAGTGTCATTCAAAGAGCCAGTGTTATTTAAATATTGGTATCATGAAGGTCTCTTTTAAATACATGACCTCATGGTGTGTGGAAGGATCAGCACAGCAGATCACTGTTTAGCTAAAGAGTGGATGGGCACTGCATAAAAACCTGAAAGGAAGCATCAGCCCAGCTCTATAGGTATTTGCAGAGTAGGTTGACTCAATACCTGCAGATACTGGCATTTGTCAGGTAAATCCAGCTCTGGGTTACACTTATCCAAGGAATTTCATCATGCTCTATGGTGTGTTGCAGTTGAAAGGGAGAACAGAATCTAGCCCATTTTATTACACACCTAATTGCTGTTGAAGAGTGTTTTGTGATTTATTTTTCAGCCAATGCACAAACTGCATCAAAACATCAGACAAGTGAATTGACACTTCTTGACCTGAGCTGATAGACAAAGAAGGTTTGTACAGATTTGTAATACCCATTTTGACCTCTCTGCCTGATGATAATAGCACGTGTTCAGCATGAGCTCAGTTTCTAAAATATTAGTGACCCCCTTGAGGATCTGTTCTAAAAAAACTCAGGCTTCTTAATGATGGAAAGAAATGTTTTTCTCTTTAAGGGAAGGAGGGAAGCAGGTAAGAAGGAGTGAGTACTCTGTTCCTTGGATATGGAAGGCACATGTAAATACAAGATGCCATTTATCATTATTTGATATATAGCAAAATACAGTAATTTCATTTAGCAGCAGGTTTTAAGAAGATTAAACATTCTAGGAAAATTGTTTTAGAATAACAGTGTAACAGGATATTGTAAATTATTTTGCAGTAGGCTGTCATGCCATGTCACCATAATTCTTCAATATTTAATTAAAACCTGCAGCAAATTAATATTCAGGTCCTGTCAAGAAAACTAATTGGATACAGGGACCAGCTGCTGGAGAAGTCTGGATGTCAGCTTCAAATGGTAATGTGAAAGGTTCACACTGGCTTGTAGGTACACATTTGAAACACTCTTCATAAAATTAGAGAATCATCGCTAGAATGGTTTGAGTTGGAAGGGTCGTTAAAGATCATCTAGTTTCCAAGTCCCCTGCCATGAGCAGAGACAGCTTCCACTAGACCAGGTTAGTCAAAGCTCCATCCAACTTGGCCTGTACACTTATAGGGATGGGGCATCCACAAATTCTCGGGGAAACCTATGCCAGTGCTTCACCCACCTCACAGTGAAGATCAGCACGGACTTATGGAAAAGACTGGTTTTGTTTATAATGAAGTCGTGGTATATTTGAGAGAAAGATTCACATTTAATGACAGGATATACTAATACTATTTAATTAGAGACTGGGAGTTTTGTAAAACATTTCTCAGATAATGTTCTGTGATAGAAAGTTGTCTCCTGGGAAAGGTGACCGCCCCCAATATCCATGATCTTAGGCACCTCTGCTTCTGCACACCTGGTAGACCTTCAGTTCCTCCACTATCTCTGAGATTAGACTTTTAAGGAAAGGATAGATACTTCAAAACACTAGTCCCCTTTTTAGCACTGTAATCATTGCACTGGGCTGAGCCACCACTAGATCAGGCTACATGATTATGGTGGAGTGAGGATGGGAATTGTAGTAGCCATTGGAATGGGGCTAGCCACACTGACCAGGTTTCATGCTATATAATCAAAGTTCTGACATTAAATGCATCACAAGGAATCACACACCTATTCAAGGAGATATTTTATAGCTCTGCAGTTTCAAAGCTATGCAGCTTTTTTAAAAAAATAAGTTTTAAATTACTAATGCTTTGTACAGCTCATTTGTAAACTCACAAGTACCAGGTACTGCAAGGTATCTGTATTTCAGTGTTTGTAGAACACAGAGCACTGTTTGCAAATGGCTCAGGAATAGCAAAAAAGAAGTTTAAAATTATGGAAACTGGCATAATAGGGATTTATAAATATTGTGTTGGTATGGGCTATGTAATTCTCCTAGGTTTGCAGCACTATAAAATATCCACAATAAAAGATATTCGCTTTTCTAGCAAACTGTTATGATTTTTTTCCATCATTGATTTATACTGAAGTGCTGAACTCCAACACTTTTGTTGCTAGCTAGCAATTAAGATGAAAGCACTGTCCTCTCTGAGAATGGCATTCATTCAGGCAATACACAGATCTGACACAGTTTTGCTCTTTTACTCAGCAGTTGTTTGCAAAACAATAGAAAGGAACTCTACTTTATTTCATTGCCTTTAAAATACAGAAAGATTAAAAAAAAAAGAAAAAAACTGTAAAAATTCAGCTTACAAAGACATGAAAAATGGGGTTTCAGGAAGCCAATGTCATGCTGTATGGAAGCTTATATAGCAAATTCAGAGTAAATGCAAATTCAGTATGTTAAGCAAATTAGAGGTAGTTGAATTAATATTGAGTAAGTGACCACATTGTGCCGCTTCTGCCTGAGCTCTCCAGATGATGCTGATTTCAAGTTATGCTCTTGATGCTGTTTAAGCAGATTCTTCTGTGGATTAATCCTGTGAGTATCTGAACTGCCTGCAGACATCAAGGACATGAAGAATTCTTTTGACACAGTGAGGAAATGCCTGCCCTGAGCGGGACAGTGCTGAACCCCAGCAGGAGTCCCAGCCCTGGGAATTGCTCCCAGCTCCTCTGGGACAGTTGTGGATATCAGCCTAGGTCTTGGTGGCCTGGATCTAGCCTGGGGGGCTCTGTGTGCCCTACTGAGCTCTGTGCTGGCCTCATGGCCCTCATCCAGTGGCTGGGAGACACATACACAATGGAAGAGTTCTGGAAGAGCAGAAGCCATGTGACTTCCCTGGCTGAGAGGTTTTCATCACCCTCATCTAGAGAGCGATGCTGAATGAGCTGTTATGCCAAGTGGGTGAAACACTCAGTGTTAGTCCCTTTTCTGTCTTGCCAGTGCTTGGGCAAGGTATCCTTGCAGGCCAGTGGCACAACTGCCATGGGAAGGGAGAGCAGCTGTCCTTGTACCCTGTGATGAAGAATAAACATCCACAAGAGCAGGCAATGAGTGTTCTCTGAGCTTTTATCCCACACTAAATTCATTGGAGCAAGGCCAACATCCTTCTAGGCTTTGGTTTGACATCAGGTGGCAAATACCCCATCTTGTAAAGCTTGTTCTGCCATAGACAACATCATTCCTCTGCATTGTATTAGTGTATGTCTTCCACGTGCAAATTCTGCTAATTCAATGAATTATTTAGCAGTGCCATGCTCACAGGCTCATGCCAACATGGTAATAGAATTCTGTACTGGCTACAGCTATAGCCAGATGTTCACAATTTTTCTCCCTCTTTCCGCACAGATTTTATGCAAATTTCAGGAAGAACAGCACTGCCATCACCACCTTCTCTGTTAATAAATCCCATAATGGGCCTCCACGCCTGTACAACTCAGCCCACAAGGGACAAGCTGCTGGGTGCAATCCCTACTCTTTGTGAGTTAAGGATGCTCAGTGGTAGGAAGGTAAGGGCTACTGGGGACATTCCTTCCCTCGCCCGCTCCTGCTGGTGTAAATCGCATGTTACTGCAGCTGGCAGATTTACACTGAAGTGTTGTCAGGGGAGAACCAGGACTGGCAAACTCAGGAAGAATTAGATAAGCTACAAAGTAAAAGGGAGATCAGAAGTTGATGACGGAAGCACAGTAGGAAATCCAGAGCTATAGGGTGTGACAGTTTTACAGAAACTTTTTTACTTTTTACTTTTTTTTTTTCCTTGGGAATTGTTTTTCCAGTGCTGGTGTGATTTTACTGAGTACCTATGGAGAGAAGAGCTGGCCTCACTCTCTCCTTGTTTTTCACTATTCAGTCCCCTCCTCAGAGGATTTACTTGTGATTTACACTTGCAGAAGTGAGAAAATATTCAAGCTGTGCTCATGCAATTATACTGAATAGGGGAAAGAGGCCAGCAGAACTGAAGTTGGTGGATTCTGGGCCTGGGGCTCTTTCTGCACAGCTGTGCTCCCTGCTCAGCCATTCAAACCACTCTAAAGTGAGACAGAGCGGATGCAGCCGCTCTGGAGTCAGAGCAGTTTCAGTCCAGGGCTGGTTTTCAATTCATAATGACATCTCTGCTCTGCAAAGTATTTATATGATCTTTACTTGCATCAACTTCATTGCAGTAGTTAAGCTTAAGCACATGCTTAAATGTTTTTCTGAAGTGGGTCCCCAGTGTTTATACATGATGTTGAAGTTAAAAAGCATCAGGCCCACTACTCAACAGGGCGAGAGTTATCCATTTATAGAGATCTAGAAATGTAATTTATAATTCAAGTCTTTCAAGGGATGGATAATTGTCCAATTTTGCACCGCTGCACAGGAGAAAACAAAAGCAAGTTACGTGTTTATGTGCACTGCGCTTTTTGGGTTTATGTCATTTTGCTTTATAAATTGCTCCAGATTTTGGGGCACTGAATTCTTCCCGATACTCTAAAATGTTTCATATAAAGCAAAGTCTTGCACCTTGCCGTAGCTGTGGGATTTTGTGGAAGTGCTGTGCTTGGTCCAGAGTTCATCTGTGGTCCTGCTCACCCTGAGTGCCCAATAATTACATGCTAACTTCATACCCTGGCACAGGGACTGATGATGGATGACCTCTGGCCAGAGTGACCCCCGCTCTCTGGTCACTTGAGTTGCTCTGCCAATGAGGCTGCATTTCTGTTGACTCAGTTAATGAGGATCAGCATTACAAAATGCATGGCAGGGATTCAGCATGCATATGCCAATTAATAGAGATAATTGAGTGAAAGGAAAACTAGTTTCTGATGTCACAAAATGTCTCTTGTGATAAAGCATTTGGAATATAATGGTTAACATTTCATTCAGCACTTATGAATATTTGTGTACCGGTTAATCCGTATTGTTTGTGAAATTATAATGACATAATAATTGCTTGCAGATACATTCCTTTCATATTGGATGAAGACTTCCTCTCCATTTTTCTTGTCTTTCCAGTCTTACTAATTCTCCAAACATGCCATCAGACATCTGGTGCCAGGATTTGAGTATCTGTTTTTCTGTCTCCACCTCTAGACTCCTGAAAAGATAGCCAAATCTTTCTTGGTTTGTTTTGTGGTTTGTTTTCTTTTTTTCCCAGAAATCTAAACACTAAGATCAGTGGGAGTTGAGGACTGAGTAATATTTCAAATTGGGCAACTTAACTATGCTGTAGCACATATGTTTGTAGCAGCTAAATAGATAAGAGCCAGGAAAGGACACTCAGAGCATGTAGCATATTTTTTATTTCTGTTGTGCATAGTACAGACTTTCTTAGGCACCATTAAAAATCTTGGCTCTGGTTTGGGAAAACAGCTACCAAATTAACACTGTTTACCTGATTGTTGACCATCCTTGTTCTGATTTGACAAGTATTCATCAATACAGATTTTATTTGAGAAAAAAACTAAGACCAGACTGAGACAGCATTTTATCTTATTATTTTTTCCCAGTAAGTCCTCGTATCAGTTTCAACTAAAAAGATGTATTTAACTCACAAATGTATTTGCTTTTCCAGCATGAAAACCTTGAGAATAAAAGGAAAACAAGAATACATTAGGGGATATAAAGAGTAGTTTCCTCTATATTTAGAAATAAATAACATCTAAAAATCTTTTTGCCTACTACTTGAGTAGACTACAATCCTAAAAGCTTCTTGTATGTGCTGGCTGCCTAAAAATAAAGAGCATTTATCACATTATCATTCATACAAAAACTGCCTGCACAGCCTGTGTAGTCCCCAAGCTGCTGGAGGCAGGAAGGATATTTCGTGTCAGTACCAGTTTATGTGGCTGAGCTCTTCCCTGGCTTTTCCTCAGAAAGAGGATATTGGACAACACAGGCTATCAGACTGATGTGCTATGACCAATGTTAGCTTCTCAAGCTCAAAAATGCTTGAAAAGTTACTATTCAAAATACGGGCAATTATTTTAGCGCCAGTGGTGTTTTTTTAAGTATTAATCAAAGTAAGAAAGAAAGAAGATACCAGAAAACAAAGCAGTTACTTGAGGCTTTGCGTGCTGCATGGGTCATACTTTGCTTCATTCTGTGCAGTGGCAGGCTAGGGCTCTCCATGAACTTGTCTTAGGAGCCAAGCACGTGTTGCTGAACACATCTCTGTGAGTCTCCAGCCTGCTGGTATACACTAATTTGGCTAAGGGGGGCTAAGGGCTAAGGGCGCTGTGGATGGAAAGGAGAAGCTGATTTATTCTACCACATACAAGAGTAATAAGGAAGTAATTTTCTGGTGAGGAAGGATCTGGGGTATGGGCTTAGGCACTCTTTGCGAGTCATCCTTTGTATACTGCATGAGCTGGACTTTCTGATGTTGCATCTCCTTTCTTGAGGTGCAGCTGGAAGAGGTGGGGAGTTCTTGAGCTGATGCTGGCTGGGTTTTGACTCAGATGGACTGCAGTTGTTCCCACTGGCATACAGAGAAAGCTGACTTCTCCGGGATCACTTAGATGGAAAGATGACCAGGGACAGGAACATTCACAGAAAAGGAATAGGTACTGTGTACTGCTTCACGCATGGTGGCAACATCACAAACCAGAGCAATACACAGGTGAGTCCAGCACATTAACAATAGCTCTCAGACCACAGTTGTCAATCAGGTCAAAATTATCTGTGAAGCCTCTGGAGGGAGATGTCTGTTACAGGGGTGATCAGGGCTGCTGCAGCATCCTGAAGCATCCACTGCAGCTGTCTGTAAGTTGTCCAGCCTTTGCTGATACTACCTGCTTATGAGGAACTTGCAGGGATGTAAGACATGGAAAGAAGGCCACCACAAAAATCTAACTGTAAAAACCATCTGTTCTCCTAATATTCACATGTATTTTAAAGCATTGAAACTCCACTCATTTGAGCAGACCTCCCCGATTCACTCTGGTAACTTAGTGCACCGTCAGTTCTTGTGATATCTTTTTAGTCTAAGTGCAGATGGCTAACACTGCAGAAATGGATGGGCTTGCAACCAGTTTTCTCTGCCTATGATCTACAAAGGCTTCTTGCTCACTTGACATAGGAAAATTGTCTTGTAACACCAGCCCAGGCTGCCACAGTCAGGCCTGCCACACCTTGGGGAACATTAACCTAAATATACTTTTAAAAATATATGAGAGTGGCTCAAGGGATATCTCTGTCTCAGACAAATTTCAAGACAAGGTTAGTACCTTCATTTTCCTTTGTTCCAATTTGGAAGTTTTGTCAGACTTGGAGACTGTTAATGGCCCAGGGATGAGGGAGGTGATCAGGATGCAAAGGTGAAAAGTGAAAAGGAAAAACTTGGGTGAAAAACAGAAGTAGAAAGGAAGCTACTGGTTGTATGATCCAACCCATGCTGTGGCTCATTATTATTGCTTGCAACAGCAAATGTTGATGAAGTGCTACAGAGTGCCAGTAATTAGGAGGCATGGCTCTCCAACTGCTGCAGCATGTGGTCAATGAGTTCCTGCGTCCAAGAGATGTTCTGCACTGTAAGAAAAGAGATTTATGTTCTGATAAACATGAAGAGAGACTGAAATACAGCCTATATGCCACATTAGGAATGAGATTTCTCCTACACCTACACATCCAGAGAAAGGGCTCTCAATTGATGTCAGGCTGGAGAGCTAGTGAAAGGTGAGCCTCAGCATCAAGGGTTCAAGAGAGAATATAAATATTTCTGTTTTCTTCTTCTCAGACTCCCACCAATCTGTTCAGCAGTATCTGGGAAAAAGAAATCAAACCCATGTAACATGGAATGCCATTGAACGGCTTAGTGACAATCAATTGTGCATGTTCAACAGCATTGTCACTATGGCTGATGCCTTCCAATTTTCAAGTCTGTGTTGTATAGAATTCTCTTAATTATATTTTTAGTCAAATACTTTCTATCAGTTGTAGTCCATACACATTTTACAAGCCCAGTAAAAAGGGCATGAGCAAAGAAAGTGCTAAAGTTCAAGAAACAGTGTAGAGCACTGTGCTCACTAATGGCATAGCCTTTAACAGGAATTGACATGGTGTCAGGTTAGCTGGGAGCAGTGATAGGACTACAATCACATCACTTGGAGGCTTGCATGGTGTGCCACTTGCTATATTCTGAAGGGGAATGGGCCTAAATTCCCCATTATTTTGGCTAGATCCCAATCTTCCTTCAGTGGAGAATGTGGTTTTGCACTGCAGACCTATCCTTTGGCATGTTGCTTTTCCAATATAGTGTACAGCTCAGCTTCAGCTACCCAGCCTCTGAACTGCTGAACAAAGTCCTTTAGACTTTCATGAGGATGAAGAACATCTTGGGTTGCAAAGTCCAAGTTCTTCTAGTCACATACTACTATGTCAAACACCTTCCTGACAATCTTTTCTTAAGCTAGATCTTAACATGAGTTTGTTACTTGCTCCCACCTGTGCTAAAATGCAGATCCAGGAATTAACTCCCCTGCTTACTAGGTAGCTTCTTTTGACTTCTGTTCTAATTTCAGATTATTTTACAACTGTGAGCTCTTAGGCTGTCAATAATCTCCATATTTAACCAGTTTTTCTGCCTTGCTTATATTTGCCTCTGATATTTTTATAGAGAATGACCATATTCTCTCCCAACCTTCACTTTGATAAGCTAAAAACATCAACCTTTTCTCAAAAGTGTTCCCTCAAAAAATAAGTTCTAAAATCCCTGAATATCCTACAAGGCCTGCTCTACCACATTCCAGGTTGAATTCTTTGTTACAGTAGAATGGGGTATGGGACTCCAGGTGCCATCTTACCAAAGTCTTACTCAACTTACAGCACTAATTGTGCCTTGTTCATGTGGGAACTACCTTGCCTGTATACTCTTTGCTGACGATGTGGAACTACAAGAATGTAATTGTTCTCCAGCTTTCAAATCTACAAACAATTACACATTTGCCTCTTATTCAGCTCTTAGAGCCCTCAGAGGAAGGGCACCTCTTTTTTTCTCCTATAGAAAGAAACAGATTCTAAATTAAGAGCAGACTGACAAATATTTTAATAGACTACATTCTGCTGTTTTGTTTCACACTGGGAATGAGCAGCTAATAGACCAGAGAGCTTTTTATCTGTTCTTCTAGCCTTGGCTTCCTATGAGCCCATGCTTCTGCAAGCACGTGCTGCACGTGTGTGCGTGTATGTATGTGTATGTGTTACTAATAAATTTTCAACTTCTTGAATAATGTCAAGCATATTGGACAATCTCAGTGGTACTGTATCCCTACAGATTTAATTAAAATCATCAGCCAAGTAGAGGAAAGAGCTATGTTGTCATCTCCACTGAAGGAAAGGTTGCTGCACAAGCTTTGCCTAACCCTTTCCTAGATGCTAGGAAACCCTGTCAGGTCTCCAGACATGGGAAATAGTTATTTGGAGCTCACAAGTTGTTATGTATTGTATAGTCAAGCCAGGACACAGATCTATAGGAAACCAGCCTGCATTAGTTCTGCTGCTCTGAGCTATTTGCTATATTTGCGTATTTTCCCTGGTGTAGAGAATTGGATATCTCTGAAAATGCATACCCACCCTTCTCTTTCTGCTGTCTTGTAATATATATGGAAATTATGTATCTGCAGACATATATTTGAATACATCTCATGAATGAATTTGTCTTTCACTTACACACACACCCCTTCTCTGTGTCTCTACATCTCTGAATAATCCAGCTGTTTAGATGCTCCATATTTACTCCTCAATCTACAGATTTTATTGACAACCTTACAGACAACTACATTGCCACCACCTATATCTTCTCTCTGCTCACCATCAGGTGTCGGACCTACAGATACAGTGTGGTCATTTACAGGTTGCAGAATCAATAACATAAATAGAAGGTAAAAGGCTCTCTGTGGAAGGGGGTGATGTGTTGGTAGTGTACAGCCATGGCATTGTGCAGGTTATAGCTACCCCAGAGGTTCTGCCTAGAACCAAAATTTGGCCCCAAGTTAAGTGATAGAGCAATAGATATTCTAACACCAATACAAAACATTGGTCCAAGTTACTTAGTTCAATAGTTCAGTAACTGCAATACTGCACATGGTGCTGGGAAGGTGTTCTCCCTTTTAAAGAGAAAATAACAGTCCTTATTTGGTGCTCTGTATTTTCACAATAAACAACCATAAATAAGGTGTTGCTAGTAGACTCCATTTTCTCTGATTACATAGCTACCTGACTTTCTGTCTATCAGTCACACAGTAAATCTCTTTCCATGAAGTACCTTACTTTGTGCAAAATCAATATGCTGTCAGAGCACTTTGCTACCTTACCAGTGACACCAGCATGGCATTCCCTCTGGGGAGCCTGACTTTGTGTGGGGAAAAAAAATCACCCGGCTTAGGGCTGGATTTAGAAAGGGTTTGAGAGGTCAGAATCCCATGGGTACTTTGGTGGCATTTTTTTGGCTCCAGCTCACTTCATTTCATGTTCAGGACCCATCCACCTGGCCCCTTTGGTTTACAGCCCCCAGGGGCCTCTGACATCCCATGCCTCAGCAAACTTGGCCAGACCACAACTACAGCAGCAGCACAGGGAGCTTCTGCCAGCTCCCAGTTCAGCATTATCAGTGTTAAAACATTTACTGTATGTGCAATTCTCAACAGCTCAACTCCGGCAAATCAAAACCAATTTTAACCGGAACACTTCAAGACACTTCTCTACAACGAGGGCTATCTATCTGTCTGACAAATTCAGGCTTGCTTCCCCCAGCTGCTTTGGCATTAAAGACATAAAAAAAATAAAAAATGAGTTGCAACAATTCTCTTCTTTATAGACGTTGGAAAAAAAAATATCATTCTCTTTGTATTAAAAACCAGTGATGCCTTCATGCCAACAAATCAAATGAGATTTCAATTGCAGGAGCAAATAGAAAAATTTCTGCCTGATCAATAGACATTCCAAGTGTTATCAGGAATTAGCCAGAGGGAGCTGGGATGGAAATGCCTGCTGATCTCAGCCACTATATCCAATGTCCTGTCTCAGGGCAGTCTGAATCCCTCAGGGCTGTAGATTGATCTTGGTTTTAGGGCACAGAACTATAAATCCCTATGGTCTGCCAAGTCACTCACACATGTGATGCCAGGCATGTGACCGAACCCTACTCCTTCCAACTGAGCACCCAGACACTCACTCAACTCACAGCTGGGACATTTGATGAGCTCTTTGAGGGCTTCAGTCAGCCTAAAATCTGTAAAATTCAGCTTGTGTTTTGCTTCCCACTTTGTTTAGCTTCATTGCTGCATTTGCAGGTTCAGTGTGTGCACGACCAAGCTCTGAAAACAGCAACCAAACAAAATGATACCCTAAGGTCTGATCAGCAGCACACTGGGATTTACTTCTTTCAGGCTATCATCCTTGATTTTAAATTGGAGTAGGGAGCACAGCATGGTCATTTTATTGATTGGATTAGAGAAAAATTGAGCTGGCTGATGTGTATGATGACATTATTGAGTTGTGTTTGCAGCTATGACAGAAACAAAAAATATTTATTGGATTACTGGGGCACAGGAAGAAAAGGGGAAAGAAAAGGTAATACAGAGATGAGCAGGTATTAGACTTGGTGCCTTTGTGCTTACTCTCTCCAGCAAAGGCTCTCTTCTTCTTTGCTACCCTGTCTACCCAGCTCACTGCTGCTTTGGCAGCTGCTGCTGCCTTTCCAAACACAACTGACCGTGTATCCAAAGAGATGGGAATTAGTTGTAGTCCCTCATGAGTGGATGCTCACGTTATGCTTGTTCATTGCTCAGAAAAGAATATTTGTGACTTTAAAACAAAACAATAAAAGCCATTTGGAGGTGAATATTCTCTTGAAGGGATATCTTTGTGCAAGCCAGGTGTTTAAAAACTGTGGTGTTGCATGACACCTACTGACAAGCAGGGCATACCACAGTTCAGTGTGTGGGCAGCTGAGTTGCTTGGTTTATTTTTACTGAAGATTTATTTTTACATTTGTTAGCAGTATATGATTGAAAAGGAAGAAGTTGATATTTTGTACCATGTGAATATGTGACAGTGAGTGAATGACTGGCATATATATGTGTGTGTATATATATAGATGAACCCTACCTTATGTTTTATATACCTCTTTTAAATGTTTAGTTTATAGACCAGTTTTAAAACTACTGTGTCCAGCAGCTTCACTGATTCATTTTATTTGTGGCTGAGGAAGAATGTTAGTAGCAAATGCACTCAGCACAAGAGAGCAACCTACAGGTATGCTTTTGAAATGATCATATATTTTATTTATATGGTGTCTGTCAGTCATATAAGCCTGTGAAATATTACTAAAATGAAACGCAGCTAAAGCTCCATATTAAAATGACACAGTCTGATTCTCCACTGCCTTGCATGCTGTGCCCTCAGACTGCTGAAATCAAACCATGTGGAGAAGAAAACTACATGGGTATGAAGTGGCCTTACAAAATAAGAACATTTTTCAATTGCTTTGCTCTGGTGTGTTTTGGCCTACTAAATGAGCAGGAAGAATTCAGAGCCTTGACTGTGCTGGGTTCCTACTGGGCTTTTAGTCTTAGATCAAAGCATTCATTATCTTGTCAGCTCTCCTGTGGCACAGGTGAGAGGTCTGAGGGACAGATGACCACGTGTCAGATTCAGAGCCCCACCAAAGGCCATCACCCTCCTTGCCTTGCCACAGCCTGCATCACAATTTCACCCGGGAGCTGTTTAAACATGAAGAGTTCCTGCATCACAGCTCAACCCTGTTCAGCACCAATGTCTTGACAGAAGACACAGAAGGAAATGGATCTTGTGAGGCTCATCAGCACAATTCAAACCTTAAATGAAACCAACAAGCAAACAAATGAGCTGTAATTTTATCAGGTGGAAACAGAAATCAGAGGAGCTATTAAGTTTGCAGCAGCTGAGATTCTGCTCCTTAAATAAGTTGCACAAAGCCACTGCTACAACTGGAGTGTTTTTCATTTCAGAAGGCAGCAAGTGGGCCCAATGCCCGAGGAAAAGATATCGACAATGTACATTTTTGGAAACATCATTTCCATGCTGTGAAATTGCCCATGTGCTAGACTTGTACGGATTTCAATGGGGAAGCTCACTATCAAACCACATGGCACCCAGCCCATGCAAAGGTTTGAAAAAGATGCTAGAGATAGTGTCAAAATCGCCATGAAAATGGGACCAGTGGCTAAGAGTACAGCCAAAATTTGTTCCATAATTCATTTTAAATGTTGCCAAAATAAGGCTAGAGCTGAAAGAATCTTAACAAGCATAATCATAAGCTGCAGTTTTCTTCTAAGAATGAAATACAATGGGGAAAATGTGTCTGTGGATAATCCGGTACTGCAAGGTAAAAAGACCCCTAAAAGTTGCTCCATTAAGATTTAGAAGTTGACACCTCAGGCTACAGAATTCCAAACAAACCACACATCTCTCTTTTAAAAGGAACAATACCATAGGCCGTGATGGCATATTCATCCAAACTGCCCAAACAGCTCTGTTTTCCCCAGTGCTGGACACATCTGTATATATCTCTACATGTCTGATTCTCACAGACAATAAGTGCATTATAAATATCAGCTTCCTCGGCCTCGCTGAAAAACAGGCCCCAACTGTTGCCCAGAATGACCCTAAATCAGTTCTTGGAAATAAGCACACCAGTCTCCTGTTGGAGGATGAAACCTCACATCTCCTTATGACAGCAGGTCTTTCTGCTTTGACTAGAGGACAGGCCCAGGATGCCCAGACCAGTAACCATGCTGTAGTAACTGGGCGTAACTCAGCCTTTAAAGACACCATTGATGTGAACAGTTTCTTACTGTAAAGGATACCACTGATGGAGCCTGTGATGAGCAGTAAGATAAGATTTAACAAGAAAAATGTGAACACTGGTAAAACTTTCCCATAGGTGAGGTCTAATTGATCATGGCATGATCCTGTCATATGTTTCTTGTTTGATTCTCTGGAAGATGTCTGAAAAAAACAGCAAAAAGACTATTACAAAGAATTCTGTATTGGCAAGGCATGCTGCCCTTCTTTGCTTCATCCTTGCACTGCTAGGATCACTTTACTCAGGAGATGTTCACCTACTTAATTCTAGTTTAAAAATAAAAAGAAGGCTTTAAACCCTCAGGGAAGAGTTATCAGCTTAAATATTAGTTTTTTTAATTAATGGTTATGTTTTTATACTGATTGTTGAAAGTTATATGAATGCCCATGGGGGAATATGGGAGTGTAATGTTTACACCAGAGACATTGTGAACACAATTCCCTTCTAATTTACTCAGTACAAGTCCATGGACTTCAAACAGGTTGTAGAGGAAGTAGAGGAGAGCAGAAGTTAACCCTGCAGATGTTTGTCTTGCTGGACTAAATTAGTTTATCTGCTGGCACTCAGCTGGCACGTGGTTTGGATTAGGAGGAGCATTCCCTTGGCTGGGACAGCCACAGCAGTGGCATTGCTGTGCATAGGGACAGTGTCAGCTGGGGACACTTGTGCTGGAACAGAGACTGAGACAGTACTTCAGTTTGCAGTGCTGGCTACCCCAAGATTGTTTTACATGTATAAAGTTTGTGTGTGATAGTTAATTTAACTAACATGTTTATTTACTGTCTCGCTGTCTTTTTTGTGTTGGGAGAAGATGACTCATCTGCTACTTGATCCTGCCAATGTTTATTCTGCTGGTGGGCTCATTCTTTACTGAGTAATGAGAGTAATCCCACTTGTATTGGGCCCATTAGTGATGATAATTTCATGGGATCAGGTCATAGGCTAAATGCAAATAAAAATATCCACTCCTCACCCTCAGCTCCAGTGGAATTTCAGGGATGTCATCACGGCCTGTTACAAGGTCTCAAAAGCACCACATTAGCTATGTCCAGTTTTTCTACAGATAACATTTTAAAGAGCACAACATGCAAGAAGGGATTTTGCTGTTGCCCAGCTGAGCACACAACAGCGAAGCTCTCATAGAATTTTTTGCCTCATTCTCCATGGTGTTTAGGTTCCTCCAGTGCCCAGAGGCAGATAAATGTCTAAGACAGAAAGTGGCTGGCCAGCAAAGCAGGGAGTTGTCTGAGGTTTAGGTAAATAGCAAGAAAGCAGCTGCATGCACAAAATAGTCAAGGCTCCTGGGGCCAGGAGGGCGCACAAGCAAGGTTTAGGTAAATAGCAAGAAAGCAGCTGCATGCACAAAATAGTCAAGGCTCCTGGGGCCAGGAGGGCGCACAAGCAAGCCTGCCATGCTCCAGCCTGGGAGTCAGGGCACCTGACGAAGGCAGATGGAAGGTCTCTTCTTCCACCACTGCTGCTCCCTGCCAAGGGCTGTATTGACAGTCCATGACTCTCTGTGCTGGTCAGCTGTGGAGTGCCAGAGGATCTCTAGGGAAACTGTAATTCAGTCATGGGTGCTTTTTTTTTCCTGGAAACCTTTCTAGCTTGAGCCACCTCTTCATCACAGAATGGTTTGGGTTGGAAGAGTCTTTAAAGTTCATCGTTTCAATCTCTCTGCCATGGGCAGGGATGCAACTAGATCAGGTTGCTCAGGGCCCCATGCAACATGGCTTTGAACACTTTTTTAGTCTGCCAAAGAGCATCTAGCTACAGCCTGGGAGCAAGAATGGTCCAGGTCCTCTCCAAGGAGTCAGTCTGCTTGTGGCTCCCTGCCTCTGCAAGCTTTGATGCTGGCTAGCCTTTGTGACAGCATACCTCCGGTGATGTTTAATGTACCAGATGGCCACAATCTCTACATGTCCACTCTTTTTTTGGATTCTGCACCAGGGAGATCTAAAAGCGAAGTGTTTTGGTGCCTCACTTGTAATCGCATGAGTCTTGCTCTTAATTGCCAACTACATGAAAGTTTGGAACCCTTGATGATCCATCTGGGCCTTGGATTTTTGATTACACAGATATTAAGCATCTAAGAACCAAAATAGATATTTAGTACTTGCAGATATAAATATAATATTATAGGGTTTGTTGAAAAAGAGCTGATGAATATTTAGCAAACATCAATGCTGTGCACTTTGATACTTTATTAACTTGAACTTGGCATCATAAATCTACCTAGGTTTTTTTGAAAACCTATTTGATTCCCAGTGGGGTCAGATTTGGAATATGGTTTGGTGTCTAAAAAGATATCTAAGTCCACCCTGAGGACATTCCCAAGATCCCCCAGCTCAGGTACTGAGCACCCTCCATTCTTCATGAGTCAGACTATTTGTGAGCCATGGGGTGGCCCAGCCAATATCCCTGGGAAGGGCTGGCAAAGCCCAAGAAACCAGCCTTGAGGTGCTCCCTGTAGCTGGAGCTCCAATCATCTGAACATCACAGAAGAGGGGAGATAAGAGGACATGGAGCACCAAAACAAGAAAGGCTTGAGAATAAGTTTCCAAATTGTTCTGCGTACAGCAGAGGAATGCCACTCCTATTTCATAGACTCATTGATTCATAGAATGGTTTGTGTTGGAAGGGACCTGAGAGATCACCTATTTCCAATGGCCCTGCCATGGACAGGGATGCCAACCACTAGATCAGATCACGTGGACAGTCTTCTTTGATTCCTTCCAGGAGCATGTTTGGAAACAGGCTCCTCAACTGTAGAGGGTGCTGGTCTACAAATCCCAGCCTGCTCAGGCAGTTCCAGCTCTTACCTCACCTTACCCTTGTATCTCCCACCCTCCAGGTTTTAATCACAGACACTCTGCTTGCCCCAGACAAGGCAGCTTTAATTGTATGGCCCTTGCCTTGTGCACAGACTTACATGTTTTCCTTGCTTTCCTTACACCGGGATACTACAGCACACAATATAATGGGATAATGTGCTAAAATAAGATGCCAGGGCTGTCTCTTGAGAGGGCTAGGCTGCCAAACATTACACCCACTGGATGTTAAATGAAGGTGATGACTAAGTGTTCACACAGCGGCTTGCTTTCGCTGAAGAGTTTGGCAGACTGACGTAAATTGAAAGTCTGCTGCGGGCAGATTTCCTCCTACTATTTTTGATTTCATGCAAATAAGAATTGCAGGACGCCAGGCAATTTCTACCTGTGATTGATATATTTAGTGTTGACAGTCCCACACTGTTTTTATATCTAAAAGTAAGGATCTAATGATACATGCAGGGCAGTTGCAGCTTGCAGTATCTCATCCCAGACCCATCTTCAGTTCCTCTCCCTTCCTTGCTCCAGGCAGGCTGCATCCAGCCCCACGGCACGGCTTCCTTTGACACACACATGTCTATAAAGTGTTGCAGTCTGCTGCCAAGCTGCCAAAGAAAACACAGCAGTGCAATATTTTCTGCTAACAAGTCTTCGTCCTGTGTGTTTCACTCCCCGGTTCTGCTGGATAAAAGCTTCCTGTCAAAGGATTAAGGGGCAGCTTAGGCAAACAAGCATTCCCTGTCTTTCAACTGATCCAGGCAAGGAAGCATCTACTGCTCAAAAGCATTTAAGCTAATCTAGAAGAGTCTGGGAGGGAGGCTCACCAGGTGCAGGGCTTCTGGGAGAAGAGTGGGAGCATCACCTTTTACTGTGATGGAAGAACAGTAGGAAGCAGCTGTATGGGGGTGCAGTGGGTGTTGGAAGAGTCAGAAGTCATGAAGGTGTACATGTTTTTCATTCTCTCAGCTCTGGATTGCATACAGGTGCCACAAAAAGTGCTGGGAAGGGACAGCAGTAACATCCTGAGCATGAGAAGCCCAACTACCTGCGAGCAGCACTGCTGTCTCCCAAGGCCAGGAGGCTGTGCCTGGAGACAGAGGCTGGCTGTAGATGCCTTTGGAACAGCTTACTCTTAGATAAATATTCTATGAGCTCTTTTGTGGTTGTCCCCACCAGCCCATAAATCTTCCTCCATGTATTTTAGTGCATCACCCAGCCACCATGAAATGTGGTGGTCTCACATCATCTTTTCCCCGCAGCCATCAGCCATGAAGTCAAAATCTCAAGATGGAAAGGAGACTAGGTAGGCAGGATGCTGATCAGAGTAGGTGACAGAAGATAACGTTTTAATTCCCATCAGTGCCTCATTCAGACCAGGACCATCCACCACAGCAACTGCCTGTTTGGAGACATGCACTCCCCTTGCAGGTATTCTGCAGCAGGTGCCTGTCTTTCCCCACCGTGTTTTAAACAAGGCTCAGGCTGTGCCTACTTGCCTACAGGCATTTGCAACAGGCTACACACACCTCGGTCATTGGCATGGTGTGGATTGCAGCCTGACAGTTCAGGGCTTGTCCTAGAGGCAACTGGTAATCCACACGTGCAGCCTCAGTCTCCACCACTTCTTCATGGAGGACATAATACATAATAATTTTTGGTGGTTTTCCTCCAAGGCTGTTTGAACTGATATGAGACTGTTTCCCACAGAGGTGTTTTGGTATGGTGTGGTCTGTAGCTTGAGGAGTAGAAGGGAAGCTTCAAGACTTTCTGGAATAGTGGTAACTAATGGATGGTGGACAGATTCAAACTTGGGGGAAGCCTGTCCATAATGCCTGTGGAAAAGTGTCTCTGAATGAACTATCCTTAGACAGTTATTTAGTAGTGCATACATCTGTGGGAAGCTAACTGGAAAGGGACCTGAGGGCCACTGTTCCTAGCAGAAGGTGGCTTCCTGGGTACCTAACCTCTTATTCCATAATTCACAAAGGCTCTTGAAACATCTCATCCCTCCAGGGGCAGGAAAGCAGGTGCCAAATCAGGCTGAGGGTGTCTTTATCAATGTGCCTCAGAAATAGCCCTGGCACTAACCTTGTGGCCAGCACAATGCCCCATGACATTGTATTCACATTGATATGCTCACAAGACTACTGTTTACCTTGAGTTTTCCAGTTCCACTGGGAGAGAACTAGTAGAACAAAAGTGAGAAAACTCATGAATCAAGATAATGATGGTTTAACAGGTGAGAGAAAAAGACAAGTGAGACCAAGGAAATTACTCACCCTGTCCCACAGGCAGACCAGCTAAGCAACGGCCCTATTGGAAGCCAAAACTCCACTGTTTTCTTTCTTTACCCCAGTTTTAATTCCTGAGCATGTTAATCACTATACGATAGGAAATATACTCTTGGCCAGTTTGGGTCACCTGTGGCTCCCAGTTCCACTGGAAAGCTGAGTCTGGCTTCACTTAGTGCAGCTGGTTCTGAGCACTGCACTTCAGGTAATGGACACAAGATTTCAGTGCTAACATTTCATGTGCAAAAGAAATGCAAAAACCAGCTAATGGTCAAACTACCCATGTCTGGAGGTGGCTAAAATGTCTTCTTTATTGTTGCATATTTCATAGGATAGTTCTTTCTTATATGTTTGAGCTGTTCAACCTAAAACAGTGAGTCAGGGCTACAATAGTGGGGCCAGAGACTTCAGTAAGTGTTTATGTTTACAGTCCAGCTTCTATTTACATTCTTCCCTTCAGCAGTTGACATCAAAGTGGGAAAGAGAAGTGGGTGGCCTGTCCCAAGGCTGGTACTAATTACTGCAATTAGGAAGCTTCATAAGAATACACTCAACATTCAAACAGAGCATCCAGAGTTTTGTAGCTTTACTACTCTACTTAACTGTGAGTGTTAATTTAACAAAATGCCTGAACTAGGTTTTTTTATCACATATATCCAGTTTGTTTAGGACTCTGGATTTTCAAGAGCTCATGAACAAAAAAAAAGCTTCACTGGATCCACCATGTTCATTATTTCTTCTGATCTATCAAGTTAAAGTTTTTTTTTTGAGAAAACAGAACATCATTCAAGCCCATTGCATGCATCACACCAGTGAGAAAACACAGCTGCATCCTGTCACCATGCCTCTCCCTGTCTGTGCAGACTGTCTGCCTCTTTATTGACATTCAAAGCATTGACAGGAATCAGCCCACCTTGCCTCAGCTATGCCCATTAGTTCACAAACTTCATTGTTTAGTATCTCTTCTAGTGCCTACTGCTTAATTTCCATGCTCCTTGCATCCACGTATAGACATTTCAGTACATTAATATTCTTCATCTTCTCTTGTTGAGCTACTCCAGCTTCAGTCTTATCTGTAGGCTGAAAGTACATGTCAGATTATTTGAGTTAGGTGAAAATTTCTCCTCTTTCCTTCACAATGAATTTTATAGCTATCCAATAAACTTGTCTGGTTTTGAAACTGTGAGTTTGGTACCCTGTTCTGGCAGAGTAACATTAACCACAAATTGCTTGCATCTAAAAATAAAACATGATAATTTTGTTCTCTCTCAGAAACTGGCACGCTGCATTCTCTAAAGGGAGACAAATGAATATGTGAAAACATTTTCAGAACAGTTGCTTGTCTATAACAAGTCAATATGAAATCAAGTTAGAATTTATACTTTATCTCTCCATAAAGGCTTACTGAGATGTGTTTCATTCAGCATGAATCTTCCAGAGGCCCAAGAAAGGACTTGATCTTTCTACAGCTTTCTATTTGTAGGGAGACAACAGGTCTGAATATTCATCTCCTGGACAGCAAGCACAGATTGCAACTATTGCAGAATTTCTCTGTGAAGTGAGGAAATCGTGACCATTTTTCATTATGCTTTCTATTTTCTGAAAAACTTCTGGGGATACAACACTTAGCAATTTCCTACAAGAAGTCCTACATGTTAATTAAATCTCCTCAGACTCATCTCTCCCAGCCTGAAAAAAGAGGCAAACATTTGCCAAATTACATTACTTCACCATGAGCAACTTCTATAAGTCTCACCCATGTCAGCTGTTGACAAAAATTGTGGTCATGCCCTGATCATTTCTCCTGGAGACTACCAGAACCTCCTCTTCATTTTCACCTTTTTCCTTTGCAACCTATTTCAAATGTCTCACTAAATCATCTGCCTCAACAGTGGCACCTCTGAATTCTTCCATCATTTTCCTTTGGCCTCCTGCATTAAATTTGAGCTACTTGTGCTTCCCTTCAAGGATCCCCAGAACACTGCTCTGACCTGTAGCATCAGCTGCAATATTTCCTGCTCTCATTTCAACTCAGCCAGTACATCACATCTCAATGATGCCTTAATCGTCTCCTCCATGCTTCAGACCGTCCTCAACAACTGAATTCTTGTTTTATGCAGTTTAGAAATGTATGCACTCTTGTTTTCATACATCCTTTCTCAAAGCATACCTTCCTCTGTTGATATGTGCTCCTTCAGCCCTCCCTGCTCCATGATGACATTCAGATAAGGGCAAATATTGCCAAAACTATCGCATTTGGGCCACTGATGAGCTCCAGGCTTGTATTTACAATTCATTGGTTAAAAACCCCTGGAGGCAGCAGCATTCTTCAAGCCTTGTGTGGTGCCAACCTACTTCTAGACATCAATAACTGATAAAACTAAGAGGCTTGGAACAAAGTTTTATTATTCTTCTTATTTTATGGGTGGAGTCATGTTACATTTTTCAAATTAAAGACCCTTTCAAGGTACAAAAAGTGCCCAAGTGAAGGTCAGGATTTCCTGGGAACTCCTCTATCCTTAACTGGCTGGCTGAAGCTACATCCAGGACACTTTTGTTCTCCTGCCATAAAGTGTCTCTCATATTTGGTCCTCGCTGTCTTCTTCCTTATTTAGAGAACTCCTAGAAGACAAGAGGTGCTGCAGGCTCATCCTTTCAGTGAGTGGGGGAGGATCTCACCGGGCTATTCGAGTCCTGTCAGACCTAGTGGCTTAGCCAAGAATGTTTATTGCCATTGGAAAAGGATGTTTTTTTTGGCATAATGTGAGATTGGGTTTGTGATTAATGTGTGCAGCTGGTGGATTACAGGTGTGTTTGTGGTGAAAGAAGTCATAGGTATAGTTATATATATATATATATATATATACACACTCTGTTCCTTATGTAACATTTACAAGTGTGTGAAGAGAGCACAAGCAATAGGATGTGTTGCATATTTTCTCTAATGGAGTATTATCTGGCAATTTTGCAAAGATCTGGTGAGAAGGTATTGCAACCATGTCTCACACTCAAGCCCATAACTGCAAATTCTCTGCCATCACAGAAGCAGTGTTAGAGTTACTCCAATACCGTCTCTCTCTTTTTCCTTTGGCCTTAGGTGCTGTAGGCCAAGGGGAGCAGTTTGTTCTCATTCTGTAATTATGGTGGGTTGACCCTGGCTGGGTGCCAGGTGCCACCAAAGCTGCTGGATCACTCCTCTCCTCAGCTGGGCATGGGAGAGAAAATAAAACAAAAGGTTTGTGGGTTGAGACAAGGACAGGGAGAGATCGCTCAGGAATTACAAAGCAGACTTGGAGAAAATAGTTTAATTTATTACCAATAAAAATGAGAGTAAAATAGTGAGAAATAAAATAAATCTTAAATCACCTTTCCCCCACTCCTCCCTTCTTCTCAGGCTCAACTTTACATCTAAGTTCTCACTCTCTTCCCTGCAGCAATGTAAGGAGATGGGGAGTGGGGAACACGGGTGCAGCCAGTTCATCAGACCTTGTTTCTGCGGCTCCTTTCTTCCAATGAGAAGGACTCCTCACATCCCCTCCCCTGCTCCAGTATGGGTCCCTTCTGCAGAGTGTAGGCAGGAACAGGCTGCTCCAGTGCAGGTTCCTTGCAGTGTCACAAGTCCTGCCAGCAAACCTGCTCCGGTGTGGGCTCCTCTTTCCACAGGTCCGCTGGTCCTGTCAGGAGCCTGTTCCAGCATGGGTTTCCCACAGGGTCACAGCCTCCTTTAGGGATCCACCTATTCCATTGTGGGGTCCCTCATGAGCTGCAGGTGGACTTCTGCTCTACTGTGGACCTCCCCAGGCTGCAGGGGCACAGCTGCCTCACCATGGGATGCACCACCGGCTGCAGGGGAATTTCTGCTCCAGTGTCTGGAGCACCTCCTCCCACTCCTTCCTCACTGACCTTGGTGTCTGCAGGGCTGTTTCTCTCAGATTCCCACTCCTCTGTTCACTGCTTTTACTCTGAGCAGATTTTTCCCCTTCTTGAATACGTTATCTGAGAGGTGCTACTACTGTGGCTGTTGGGCTCAGCCTTGGCCAGCATCAGGTCCATCTCAAAGCTGGTTGACATTGGCTCTGTCAGACTTGGAAGAAGCTTCCATTGGCTTCTTACAGAAGCCACCACTGTAGCACCCCACTGCCAAAACTTTGCCACACCCAACACAGCAGTATTTTCTGCTCTTCCCTTTTCTGGATACAGCTATTTGATTTGTACTCAGGAACTGTGCCTTCCAACAAATATAAATTATGCACGTACTCTGTGTCATCTCTCAGTTTTCATGAAATACATGTTTGCCTTCTCTCTCTGCAGTGAGGTTTCTGTGTATGCAAAAATAAAAGACTTGCTTATGAGAGCACCTTCCAGACATCATGTTGGCTCCTTTCAGTCATGACTCACTCTGCTGCATCCCTCTTTGCCTCAAGCTGAGCCTGATGTGCTCCTAAAGGTTGAAGACCTGAGTTTGGGTCTTTCAAGGAAGTGCTTTAATCACCATGGGATGGGTGTTGCATCTGCTTGTGCAGTCTCTCATGCCTCACTTACAAAATGCCTACTAATGCCAGTTCCCACGAGTGAGAGGTGACGAAAGGGTCAGTACGGGAGTTTTGCCAACACTAAGATCGTATCTAGGGATCACAGCAGCTCAGTTACATCAAGGCTTAGCAAGGCTGGGAGTTCCTGTAAGCAAAACCTAGGCTTTGTTACAGTAATATTGACATCTACAGGTTAAAATGGGATTTGAACACAAGATTTGCAACAAGTATTAGTGTCACTGTAGTTGTTGGACACGGCACTCAAAGCAGCCATACAGCTCTTGAAGTACTCACATTTCAAGTGCCCAACACTCTAACAACAACGTAATTGCAGACATAAATGGCCAGAATTACCCAGGTTTCATTACTAGCTGTGTTATGTACTGATGCAACACAACATCACAGTTATTGTGTTTAACAGACTGGTCCCTTTACAGTTGTTCCAGTGAGATGTAGGCTAATGAAGCAACTTTCTGTCATGGACTCAAGAGGCAGAAACTTCTCTATTAAGATATTTTAAAAAGAATCTTGCCCAAAGGATCCATGTTGATAGAATAAAATGAAGATTAGAACAAGCTCTCTAGTCAAGCAACTCTTCCATTACAGCTATCCTTTGCAAATCACGTATATGTTCCCAAAGCTTTGGCTTCTGGAAATTTTGAGGAAATTTATGGGCCTTAAAAGTCAATGTTCTTAGACATTGTTAGACCCAGAAGAGAGGCAAAATCCAGCACAGAAGACTCTCTCAATTAAATGCTTAAAACATTCCACTAACAAACTCCCCCACATTAAACTAGATCACAACTGAGATGATGCACTCAGCTGCTTTGGTGCTACACAAGCAGAGATCATCTCTAAAATGTACAAGATCAAGCCTACAAAGGAGACTTTGTGCAGCGTCTCTCTGAAAAAACTTTTGTAGCAGTTACTTAAAAATTAAGTTCTACTGCATTTGCCATCAGCTTCAGTGGAATCCGGCTTTTATTGGTTTCGTATCAGCTTTAGGGCTGGGGTTTTTTTTTTCTGTGTTTTTCCATTTCTGGCACGATCCAGTTCAGAGAGTAGCTGCAATCTGTCATCTGGTGGTGGATACTAAATGTATGTTGTGGGGTGGGGGGAATTTAAAAAAAAACCCAATCTGCCAAGTCTTGCAGCCTTCAACCTTTGGTGCGGTACAAGGTTTACAAGATGATTTAAAATCTGCATGTGTAGGAAATAAGGAAGATGGGCTGACTCTACAGAGAAAATAGGTTTGGGACAGACTGAGATTGATGGCTTTGTGACAATGACACTAAAGTTAATAGCTGATATAGGCAGACAACAGAGTCTATTTTAAATTTAAAATTGAACTGTGTGTCACTGACAGCATCATACTGACCATTCATTGCTAGACCTAATTTCTCTGGTAATGACTACGAGAAGCAGAATAGATAATGATGTGCACTGCAGAACATTTGGAAAATGGGATTAACTGATCTGCTTTTTTTCCCCCCCTTGTTTTAAAAACAACTATTTAATGATTAGTAGAGGTGGCTATCCTTGAACACTCCTGAAGGGTAAAGATTAGTCACTCCTCTGGGAAGATCTCTGTCGCCTCTATTTCTTTTCCTCTTAGGAGACAGAAGGGGTGTAAATTGTGCTTGCAACAGACTGGGAAGGCTGACACTGTTAAAATATAAGACCTTGACAAAAACCCTGGAGATGATGTATCACCAGTCTCCTGGGCAGTTGCACTCCACGTTCACATTTGCACACTGCAGATAATTCCTGCCTCTCAACAGCCTGAACCCAAACTTCAAATGCAAATTGTCTTGGAGCTGGAAATTGAAACTTGCATGCACTGAAAGGAGATGGTTATTCACATATTTAAATAAAAAGCTGACCAAAAAAAAAAAAAAGGGGAACAAAGGAAAAACAAATCCTTCAGTCCTGGGGGATGCATTTCTTTGCTGTCTCTTTCTGTCATTATTCCATCCTGTTTATCTATCCTTTTCTTCAGGGACAGAGATGGTTTTGTACATCTCCACCCATACAAATAGAGATCTTTATTGGCATACTGGTATAGGGTTGATCACCAGAGACTGGACTTTATTATGTGTCAGTGAAAGGCCTTTAAAAAAGTGCACAATAATACATAGGGCTTCTGAAATTTTACACACATGGCACATGGAAGCGATCAACTTCAAGAATAAATATTTGTGCCTCAAACCTGAATGCAGCCAGTGGGAGGATGAATGTTGCTGGCCTTATGCTATAAATCTGAGCTCTGTCCTTGAAACCACCTTTTTTTGGTAGGTGCTATGTTAATGTGAAGCAAAATAGTGGTAGTACGTTACATAATCTGCTTGGTAACTGTATTTCAAAGTATCAGAGGGCTGAAATTTCCACCTATTTCCCTTACTCCTGTCTGTGACATGAGTTTGCAGACCTGAAGGATTTACTGTTTCTCTGCTTTTTTGTTTGGCAGGAAAACTAGTTGAATTGTTTGAGTCAAGTTCAAAAGCTCAAATCTGAAAGCCGCATACTCTGCTTGAATTAATTCCAACTCCACTCTGGCTTTGCAAAACTAATTTAAATTATAGTGGTCTCTGCAACTTCATGCTGTAAAATAAATAAATCTGCTTGTATTTGGCTTAACTGCCGTGAATCTGCTTATTACTTTCCAAATGGTATGGTGGGGCTCATATTTTTTATAAACTATGCTACCAAATGATTATGATGAGAAATTGTGACTGTGGCAATAGTAATTACACATAAACCCCCCATTTTCTTCACTATGAGAAAGTGCAGTGCCTACGTTATATTTCCACCCCTTACTTCTGTGAGTGCTGGAGGGCATTTCAGATGTGGTTGCTCAGACTATTCAAGACCTTTAAAAACACTTCTCGTTTCCTAGAAAGTAATTGAAAACTCCCTCACCAAACAAAAATACATGTAACATATGTAAATGCTATAAAAGTAACATGTGGTTTACATAACAACTTATAATGCTACTTCATATCTGAGGCAAAATACAATCACATGTTTTACAGTCTTAGATCACCCCTGTGTGTCTGTGCTGGAACAAACATGTTCCCTTGGTGCAGACTGTGACACCAGCTCATACTGCAAGGCACGCAAGCACTACAGCTGGTTTTGTTATCAGCTGGGGGCAGGGTGGATAAAAGCATCATGTTTCCCATTAGTAAAAGGCTTCCTAAGTTCTACTGAGTAAACAGACAGTAATCAGGTATCAGTTTCTTGACTAGGAAATGAACCAAAACTAAGAGTAGGAGGCTTCAGATGTAGCATGGGGAAGCAGGGAAGGAGAGAGAAACAAGGTACTGCTTCAACTCTTTGTCTGCTCTGATTCCTCTAACAGAAATTCCATGAAGGCATATTAACCTGAAGAGGAATTTCAGCAACAAATCATCACAAAGAAGCCATGAAAGCCTGTTTAATACTTGCAGGTGGCATCTAGTCCAGGTGCTTTCAGGAGATCATCACCTGACAGTCATCCAATAAACAGATGCTCTACTACTGTACAATGTAAAGGTGGAAAAACCAGTCAGGTCACCTCAGTCCACCTCTTGCTCTGCCAGTGCGAAATAGGATTCTTTTTTTTCCCCTTTTCCCAAAGCATTTGTTTAGCCATTTTGTGCTGTTTAGTTTGAAAATTTCCAAGTAAGCCAAGAGGCATCTTCTAAACTGCTATGGAAATTAGTATTTCATATCTTGGCATTAACAGGTTTCTCTTTCCCATCTCTCTTCATTGCTGCTTGGTGAAAGAAGTTCTTGTTTGCCTTCTTTCACTGTTCTGTACTCCAGCCACTCCAAATCACCTCCCCTTTGCATCTACCCAAGAATTTCTGTATTTGAGCCTTGTCTTCACTTTCACACGTTATTCTAATGATTATTCATATGGTAACACATCAGTATTCCTCTCTTTCACTATGTTAGTAACATGCTCACCCCAGAACTAATGCAGTATTTCATGCAGAATTATTGTATCAGAACTACCAGTCTCAGAGCAAGAGCTTTCACACTCACACTCCCCACTATGCAATATTTGGACATGCACCCCAAAGCTGCAGAGATTTTCTCCCTCTCACTGCATCCAAATTTATCTCTTTAATGCAGGTTTAAAATGTGTTTTGCCAAATCCCCTTTCATTGCCTCTATTTTATGGACAGTGTGTACTCCCCTAAGTTTTGATTGTTGCTGTTATATTTCTTTGTATTTTCCCCTTGTTGTTGAAAAAGTCTTCCCACTCCAACAATGTATTTCAGTGACAGACTGCCTTCATGACCCTCCTTCCCCCAGTCCAGGACTGTAAATACCACTAAAACTTCCCTATAGTTAGCAACTGCATTGCTATCCATTGCTACTCAGACAACTTTAAAATCACCAATCTTACTTCCTATTTAGGCAAATCTGAATTTATTTTTCAAGCAAGATTTCATGATAAGCACGCACAGACCTAGGAAGAAAGTCTAGCACAGACGTGTATGTCATTCATTCCTTTCAGCCACTCAGTTTCAACTCCATTCCAGAACATTGCTCAGTAGTTTTGAAGTAGGGGCAGTCAGCTGAAAGTGAGAGCACAAGGGGCCAAAGAGGGCCTTAGAACATCAGGCCTCTTGTAGGATTTGGGCAGAAAAATCAGAATTCATACAACCTCAGCAGTGATTATCAGATATCATCAGCTGCTGGGAACACGTGCAGAAGCAGAACTCTAAGCAATTAGACAGCTTGCAAGTTGAACATGAAGGCACACAATGAGCTGTGATGCTCCTAGAGTTAAGGGGACACACAAAAACGTGCCTCTGCTTATTTACCTCAAATATGCCGATGATCCTTATTGGCCCTAGTCTGGTGAGAAGTGCTGGAAAACATTGATTCTGCTTCTGACTACATTCAGTCAATACAAACACTGTTCCAGGCTGTTAGTAGTGTCATTTGTTCTGTAGTCAGAGATGCCAGAATGTGTCCCTTATGCAATATGAGTAAGAGAAATCTTTAAAATTTACACAGAAGTTAGATCTAACAGGACAAAAGTTTTACTATATCGTATTTATTTACCTCTTACATTTCATTTATCCATTACATTTTCTTAAATAAAAACTGGCATTGGTACATATTTGTTGTCATTTTCATTAATATCCTGCAATACAAATCAGCCTTCTTGATATTTTTATGTATAATCTTCCAACTCAGAAAGAAAAGCCTTCTCTTTTAAAAGTCTGATGCTCTGCTGTATCAGTCTTCATTACTATTAAATAAAGAGTGAGAAAACAACTCACTTTCTTGCCCAAATATTTTTTCTGTACTGATATGTTTATAAATTCCTTTATAATCCCCCATTTCCTTGTTAGCCTGAAGCAATTAAACTAATCCATCCTCTGCGAACCTCAGGTGACTCACAGTGTCCTTGGGTGTCACTAAATTTTTTTTTTTTTTTTTTTACATTTTTTCTTGATTTCAGGTCTGCAAATCTACATCTGGAGCTTACTGTTTTCCACAGCAGTTGTCAGCCATCCTTAGGCTGTAGCCTTTTTGGCTTGTGCAGCCACTTTGTACACCAATGAAATCTTGGTTCCTATGAGATCACAATTCTTGTCCTACTCCCTCTATATGCATTCTTTACAGTGATTAAGTAGCATTTGTGCACAAGTTCCAGTTTCTCCATCAATAAGAAATACTACAATCAGAGCAGGGTTTTTCTCTACAGGACAACAAGAGTGATCGTGGTTTATTAAAGCACTCTGGATATGGCCTTGCTGCCTCTGCAGAAGACAAGAGGAAGGGTAAACTCTTTGCATCTTTCCTCAACAAGGCATAAATCTGCTCTACAGTTTTGTCTTTTTATGTCAAAAAAAAACTTGAACCTTTGCATTCTGCCTAGCAGGCATCTTCCAGTGTTGTGACACTGAGCTGCACATTCAATATCAGTTATTTTGTCTACAAAGGTCTTGGATTAATGGTTACATTTTGAGAGTGTGTGTTAACCTGGAGTGCTCCCACAAATACACTATAAAGTATTCTGCGTTGTAGCTCCACTCCCCCAAGTCCTATCTGGGCAAAACAGAGCTCTAAGAATCCCAACGCCCTCAAATATTTTTATATTCCAAAAATGTAACGAACTTACATTCTGGTATTTGCATCTGGGACTGTCTGCATGCTTATCCAGCTTCCGCCTTATCAAAAATACAAATATAGCCATAGAATCACAGAATCATTTAAGTTGGAAAAGACCTTTAAGATCATTGAGCCCAACCATTAATAAGCAGCTGTATTTATTACCAGTCACAAAAAGATGACCCTCGAAGTGAAAAGGGTGTGCTTTCAGAGAGCTCTGTGTTCAGGAGGGACTGTAAGTCCAGCACTGTTGCAGGAAGCAATTTCAAGAGCCACCAGCCTGCTGAGGAAAGCAGAGGAACACCAGAAGCATGAAGACAATTTCAATGATACATAATGATAAAACAGTCAACAATAAATATAAAACCAAACACTAAAACACCTGTGTTGGTTTTGCATTACTGGTGTTTGTAAATACTTCATCTGGTGCCATTTCATTAACCAGCAAATAATTCTGTTAGCATTAACTAAAATATTCAATTTCAGCACATGTGGATGCCCAGTAATTCCTTCAAAAGTGTTTCACAGCTGAGGAATTGCCACTTTTCTTAAAACTGTCATCTTCTTGGCCAAATCCTGAACCTATTCGTGGACCCGGCAGCACATGAATTACATTCACTACCCTTACTTTCATCTGTGTAAGTCAAAGTGTATGGTTTAGGTCCAACACCTCGCAAAGTTCCTGCTTTGACAGTATTTACTGTGATAATTTACAATTCTGTCAATTTCTGCACTTTGCAATTTAGCTACTGCCCATCTATTCTAGTAGTGGTTTGAAGTGTTTCTCCTCTCAGATGACAAATTGTGGTATAGACCTTGGCCACTGCTAGCAGCTGCACAGAGACAGCTGAATATTTTATCAGTCAGACATACACTTGCAACAGCTGCACTCTTATTCACGTTTTAGGTTACTTGTGCACTGTTTGTATGCAATAAAAAAGTGAAAAAACTTTAAACACATTTAGGAAAAAGACAGACAGTACCCAAGCAGTACAGCAAAGTCTAGGCTAATCTCCATTTTCCATAATTGTTCCCAAAATAGAACAAAAATTCAAAGAACTGAGAATTTTACACTCACAATTAAGATGATGGCGCTGTTTCAAAATTCACTTCAAATACTTCTTCTAGGCTGGATGCACACTTATACATGCACAAAACAGAAAGCTGCCACTACATCTTGCAAATAGAAAAACTCATTTTAAACCAACAACAAAATAAAATCTCTACTTGCAGTCATCTCCTTTTCAAAAGCTTTGCATCCAGAATAGTTACTACTCTCACAGCTGCAGAAATCAACTATTATTTCTGACCAACAAGTCTGCCATAGTGGCCAATCTATATGGGAAACAGTTCTGCTGCTAGTAATGAGTGAAGTAAGATATCTGCTCTTCCATTTGTAATGTGGGAGAAAAGAGAGAGACCTTACTTGTAAGGTGTTTTGACATCCACTCACATCTAGGTATTGTCATAATTACAGATCACTTTCAATTCTGCATAAACTAATCAAAATTAACATTTTCTAACAGTTTATTTGCAATTGTAAGACAGGACATCCATTGATTTGTTACTATTTACAACCTTCAAAAGGAGAAACAAAAGATAACTATATTGTACTGAATTTCAGGGAAAAGTCACATATTGTTAACCAGGTATGATCACATCTATTACCAGTGATTTTTACCTGAAGGAGTAGACAAATGGGTTGAAATTATTAAAAAAACAAAATTAAAAAGACTGACAGAACAACAAAAGACCTGTGAGGGTGATGAGGTACTGGAACAGGTTGCCCAGAGAAACTGAGGATGTCCCATCATGGGATGTGTTCAAGACCAGGCTGGATGAAGCTCTGAACAACCTGATCAAGTGGAAGGTTCCCTGCCCATGGTGGGTCGTTGGAACTAGATGGTCTTTAAGGTCCCTTCCAAACCAAACCATTCTATGATTCTATGAAAACCACTATAACATTTTTAAACCCATGAATCCCAAATCAGTAAGCATACAGTTATAAACCTCCAGACTGTAAGAAGGTTATATTTTAAAAGGATACCATTTAACTGGATGCCTCAAAAGGTTCTGAACAAATCTTTCACAGAAAACTAAGGAATCTGATCGGACATGGAATGAGCGTTAAAAGTAATACACAAGAAGCAAATCATGAGGATGGGCAGTTTTTAACTTGACAAATATTAATAAAGTGCCCTATGAGTTTGTACTGAAACCGTTGTTTTACATATTCTTTCATCTGGAAAAAAAGACACATAGTCCACTGGCAGCACCTATGGATAATGAAGACTTTTCAGGACTATTTTCAGGGCCAACAAAAATTGTGAGGAATAGCAAATGCGGAACAAAAAAGATGAAGGTTGACGATTAACTCAAAATAACAAACTGCTTGCACACACCAAAGTTTTCTAGGACTGATAGTCATATGGAAAAGATTAATGAGGTGTTTATTCAGTACATTCTGGTAAACAAAACCAAAGCATTTCAACCATACATATTCTACAGGAATACATTACCGGTCACAGTCAGTCACAGCCAGCATGGCCTCATGAGGGTGAAGTCCTGCTTGTTGAACCTGATTAACTTCTATGACAGGGTAACCCAGCCAAGAAAGCATGTAGTCGTAATCTTTTTGGACTTCGGCAAAGGTTTTGATATTGTCACTTAGCTGGACAAAATGCCCAGCACACAGCTGAATAACCGTGTTAGGTGATGGGTGAGCAACTGGCTCATGGGTAGAGCAGAAGGAGCTATAGTGAATGGGGTGACATCAGGATGGTGTCTGGTGACTACTGGGGTTCTGCAGGGCTGCATCCTCAGCCCAATTATCTTCAACATCTTCATTAATGACTTGGATGCAGGACTCAAAGGAATACTAAGTTTGCCAACAACACTAAATTGGGAGGAGCTGTCAACTCACTTGAGGGCAGGGAGGCCCTGCAGAGGGACCTTGATAAGTTAGAGGACCGGGCAATCACCAACCATATGAAGTTCAACAAGGGGAAGTATCAGATTCTACACCTGGAACGGGGCAACCCTGACTGTGTGTATAGACCAGGGAATGAGAGGCTGGAGAGCAGTGCGGTGAAAAGCCAACTGGGGGTCCTGGTTGATGGCAAGTTGAATATGAGTCAGCAGTGCCCTGGCAACCAGAAGGGCCAACCGTGTCTTGGGGGGCATCAGGCAAAGCATCATCAGCCAGTCGAAGGAGGTGATTGTCTCTCTCTGCTCTGCACTGGTGTGGCCTCACCTTGAATATTGTGGCAGTTTTGGACATCACAATACAAAAAAGATATAGAGGTATGAGAGATTCCCCAAAGAAGGGCAATGAGGATGGTGAAGGGCCTTGAGAAGAAGCTGTATGAGTGGCTTGAGGGCACTTGGTGTGTTTAGCCTGGAGGAGACTGAGGAGAGACCTCACTGTGATCTTCAACATCCTCCTGAGAGGAAGCGGAGGGGCAAGTACCAATCTCTTCACTATCGTGACCAGTGACAGGACTTGAGGAAACAACATGAAGCTGAGTCAGGGGAGGTTTAGGTCAGATATCCAAACAGAACAGAACATGCCAAGTTGGAAGGGATGCACAACAGGCTCCCCAGGGAAGTAGTCAGAGCACCAAGCCTGCCAGAATTGAAGAAGCATTTCAACAGTGCTCTCAGGCACATGGTGTGATTCTCAGGGAGTCCTGTGCAGGGCCCAGAGCTGGACTTGATGATCCTCCCAACTCAGCATATTCTATGATTCACCATATAATAGCTAGAGTAGTACTTATGAAATCATAACACAAAATTATAAAAGAAGTTAATGTAGTTTTCCCTTAAAAGGACTTAATTATATCCATAAGGATATAGGGGTGATTTTTATGTGGTGTTTGAATTTTGCTCCTATTTATCTAATATATCATATGCCCAGTGACAGGATACGGAATAAGAAAAACTTGATACGGTATTGTAGCCTTGTAGTGTGTGTTCCCACAACAGAAACATATTGAAGTATCTGATCGCTGATTTTGGCCCTGTAGCTTACTGGAGCAACTTTCCTCTCTTGCAGCTTTTCCTGTCTGCAGAGGCTGTTTGCACTGCAGAATGGCATACAAACACAAGTTTTAAAAATTTTTAATTCTATTATAAAAAAAATCCAGAAACATTTCATTTACAAAACCCCTCATTTGAACAGCAATCCAAATTATTACTGTAATAAGACACTGTACAGCATAAGTGAATCACACAGGTAAAACCTGTAGGATGAATTTTCCATAAAAACAAACCCAACACCATTTAACTTATTAGAAAAAAACCAACATTTTATTCTTGAAAACTTTTCAAACATTACTGCAATATGATTGTAGGAAAACATGTCGCTTCTTAAAAGGAAGTTATGTATATCCAAACAGATTTATATCTTCTTGATTTTCCTTGTTCAATTCCTCATTGCCAACATGGCGTTTATGTCCCAAATAAGATTCCGTAACTGATCCATGATCTGCTTCAGCTGCTGATTCTTCTGTTTCAGTTTCTGTGGGAAGAGTTTGTTATCGGGGTTTTTTTGTGACCAATTCAAATAGCGCACTCAAAAATACCACAAAAGTTACAGTTTTATGAAATGCTATATGAATCTTTATCAGAGAGCACTATTAGTGGGATAATACATCCCCTGAAAACTACACTCTAAAAATACAAGAAATACTCAAAAGTTAAGGACCACTGCTAAGGGAATGCTGTTTCTCTTCTCAGCAGTCTTTTTATCAAAACACCTGATGCCTTCAATAGCTGAAGGCTTGTGGGAATCATTCCTGACTTTTCAAAGTCAAAAAAACTGCATCCTAAGTAGGAAGAAAGAATTTGGGAACAGGTAAACTTACATGAATATCTCTTCTGTAACTTGGGTTTACGGAAAAATGAGGGATTAACAGTAGAAGTTTGAATAAAGCACAAAGTATAGGTGAGGCAAATCAAACTTTTGCACCCCTTCTGCCTATGTAGGTCAACTGTGATGTGCTTAGAGTCCTGTCTTGAAAAAGGTTTTCCCAAGCATGCTGAATTCTTTAAAATTATGTATTTGCTTTTGTAAACTGCAGAAACATTTGAAGGAAAAGAACAGCAGCGAACTCACTTTTATTTGATTGCATAACCAAAACTTAAAAATTATGTCTTTACAGAAGAAAGATTTAGGCATTAAGACATCACACAATTTCCCTAACCTGCCATATTTCACACTAATACCCATATTTATTGTCTCATTTATTCATTTTCCTGTTCAAATCAAAGCTGTTGAGAATTAAGTTGTTGTTAACAATACACAGTATGCCCTTCATTTCAGTCTGATCTGACAAGATGTCAGCCTTCTCACATTAGAGATCAAACTACTTATTCATTAGGGAAGTCCAGAGTTCCAAGTAAAGTGAATGCACAGGAAAAGGCTGCTACCATCAGAAGTGAACAAAATGTTTCAGGTTTGACATAACTTTGTTATTTACACTACACAAATGGCAATACATTACAAGGGTGACTCAGATCAGTAATACAGCCAAAGCAACTGGAACAGTGACAAAATGAAGCAACAAAAGAAGCAATATCCTGAAAATTAGTCTCCTGAATGTGATGCAGACAATACAATGCTTTTAGGTTACCCAGCTGGTCAGCTGGGAAAGAAGTCCAGAGTGAAAAAGGAGGCCTATTCACTTCAGACCTGTAAAAATCGTCTGAAGTAATACGGTAATTAAGCTTAGATTACATGGAGAACACAGTAAAGGAAATATTCCTGAACACAGACTTTGGGGGAAACATTTCTTGGAAGAAGAGACAATATTCAGTTCCAGATTCCTATGAACAAAGTGAAAGTAGAGGGAGGACAGTTCATGCGCACTAACATGGAATTTCTAATCAAGCATTTGACAGACTAAAAGTCTTCTAAAGATAACTGTGTATTTAGCTAATGCTTCTTTCTTTTCCATTTGCTGATCCAAGATTTCACAATCTACAGCAAAGATTCAACTCCTAAAGACAAGAGAAAACTAAGAATCATGTAGTTACCACAGCATTCAAATGACAGAATTTCAAGCACCTTCCTACAAAAGGTCATACTGTAAGATCTCGATGCTTGAGAAAGCCCAAGAGGGATGAGATAAATAAGCATGTTCATACCTATGGCATTTTTAAATACAGTTCTGTTTGCCATCCTCAACATTCAATCTTAATCAGTGACATCAGACATCAGTGAATGTTACATCAAAACCACTAGTTTAATGCACACTGTCACACATTGATACTGAGGGCATGCCATTTCAGGACTTTTTAAAACCTTCATCAACAGAAATGAAGGCTGAACAGTCAGTGATGGTTATTCAAGTCAGACAGAAATAAGAAGCATTGACCAGACTGTATTCTCTCTCCATCCATGCCTAATTGTATTGCTAAATACTGTTACTTAGGTAATCTCACAGGAACGTAATGTAAATTATGCCCAGAAGACTAATTTTGTAAGATTGTTTTCCTTTCCTGTACAAGCATTATGACACTGTAAATTGCTTGATCTTTATTTGATGCTAGACAAGGGAACCTTCAAACAGGACTTCATTTGTTTTCAAAGCATCTGCAAAGACAAGAAGTATAAAACTGTTTCTTTATTTATCTGAAGATACTTTTGGATCCTTGTCTTCAGTGAAGAACTATTTTCTTAGCTCTTCTGCTTTTTCTAGAGACAGAAAAAAACAACTAAGATGAAGAATCATCCCTGGATTGCCAGGCTGTCGAAAGTACACAGAGAGGAGAAAAGATCTACTTCAGAGAGCATGGTCTCCTAATTGAAATGCATATGGTGATCTTTGTTACTGATCTTTGACAGGCAGTGGTTCACACAACAAAGTAATACATAATTAATATGTTCTGCAGCACTGGAAGTGCTGGCCTCTGCTTAAGACTTTGCTGAGCCAGTAAGAAGATCTCAACTCAGATCTAACCTTGGAAAGACAGGTGAAATGGCATTCTTGGGAAATGGGCAAGTTCTGTAAGCAGCTTCTGCAGTAATGACAAATTTTCATTGGAACAGATTGCTTGCAAGTTGTCTCCCACTCCTTCCTCCTTCTATTGAAATGACTTCATTGAACTCTGGACTGCTTTTCACGATTAACAGTTGTACAAAACAAGTACTTCATCCTACATATATGCTACCACTTCTGACTTTATCTGTTTTAAGATAGCATAGGGAAATTATATGAGGGAGTTTATAACAAGTTTGAGACCTAAATTTAAGTTTCATCTGACAGGCATGTTTCTCTTAGTCCCCTTCTGTCAGAAAAGGGATCTGACTGAAAACCAATACTAAGACGTCTTCCTTCGTGATACTAATATTCAGGGTGATTACCTACCCATTTTGACTGACCCCACAGGTACTATGGCCAACATGATGGGAGTTGGTAAGGACTGTACCTTCCAGTAACCAGTGACACCCTAGTAGGCATAGGCCAGATAGGTCATTTATGAAAACATGTGCAGAGGCACAAAATCCACATAAATGAAATTAAGTGTGAGAACAGTAACATGCATCCAGAAAATAGCTGTTTTCCAATGAAAAAAAGCTACCATAAAGAACATGCCATGTTTCATACAGATTTTGGTTCAGCAAGACACAGTAATTTCAACTTTGACTGAAATTTTCTACTAAAACTAATTTCTGGTTCACTTTCATTTCATTTGAAATCAGTGCTGCCCAGACCAATTCACAACTTAGTATGAGAGATGTATCAGAACTTTCCTACACACACTGTTCCATCTCCCTCCTCATTTTAAGCTCATCTACCCTTCAAATTTTAAAACCAAAATATCACTATGGGTCATTATGCTGTACTCATTCCATTTGTTAGAAGTCTGTTCTTCAGGTAAAGAAAATAGCGTAAACATTGTGGAAGAGTAAGATCATATTGCAACTGGTGCCTGTAAAAGCATCATCAGTACTTGCTTATGTTGTACAGGCTCTCCTGCTCAAGAAAAAAAACAAACTAAGAGGTTTTTCCATCTTGAAGATCTTATATAAAAGACCATTCTCCTGAGTGATGTGACAGCTCTAGTTTTTACCTGCTCTATTCATGATCTACAACAGTAAAAGCCAGAAGGACATCTCAGTGCAATAAAACATTAAATATTAATAACAGTAGTATCTTAATTTGCATAAATCTTGACAGAATTAAAAAATTATGTTTCCTTTGTTGATTATGTCTCTACTACAGAGAATTTTCATCATGTTCTTTGTCATGAGCATAGAATCACGGAGCAGTTTGGGTTGGAAGGGACATTGAATAGTCATCTAGTCCAACTCCCAAAAGAGCATCTTCAACTAGATCAGGTTGCTTAGAACCCCATTCAGCCTGATTGTGAATGTTTCCAGGGATGGGGCATCTACCTCCTCTCTGGACAAGTATCTCATCACCCTCGGCATAAAAAATTTCTTACTTATATCTAATCTATCTTTTAGTTTAAAGCCATTACCCCTTGTCCTGTCACAACAGGCCCTGCTAAAAAGTCTATTCCCATCCTTCTTGTAGGCCCTTTTAGGTACTGAAAGGCTGCTAGAAGGTCTCCCTGGAGTCTTTGCCCCTCTAGACTAAACAGCCCCAAGTCTCTCAGCGTTTCCTCACAGGAGAGGGGCTCCATCTCTCTGATAATTTTTGCGGCCATCCTCTGGACTTCCTCCAACAGGTCCATGTCCTTCCTGTGCTGAGGACCTCAGAGCTGGAGACAGAACTCATGTTACTCCTTATGACCATTAAACTGCTGTAGGAAGTGATTGTTGAAAGCCTTTTGAAGGTGACAGTGGCCTCCATGTTTCCATGTAAGACAAAACCAAGAAATTTCTACAGAAACACAGTATTTGTGATAGGAAAGTGCAATTTATACTGTTCCTTTTTTAAATTAGTCCTTCGTAGTAAACCTCTGAAGTAAGGTGGGAAAACCTATGCATAATTTTTTTTCCAAAGGGATAAAAAATATTCATCACTAACACAGTAACTGCTGCGCAATTAAACATTAACACAGCTTTTCCTGGTGTCATTCACAGGCATAACTGTTCTGCCCTTAGAAGAAGTGAGAGACTGGGTTTTCTGCCTCTCTCCTCACCTCACAGCTGAAAGGAAAACTGCTCCTTCTGCATGTGTAACTCTGTTCCTAAACATGCAGAGGCACCAGTGACAGCGTGCTGCGAGCACTGAGTGCTCAACACTTCTCACCTATTGACCCAGACAGGATTGCATGTATCCACTGCTTTGCTGGTGGAGAGGAACGAGCATGTTCATTCAAATAGATGGATGTTTGCCTCATACAATTATCGTTCAATGATGAGGTCTGAGGTCTTATCTACTGAGCTTGTAATGGAATTATCCATTCCCCAAGGTGCTTCTCCACCACACTCCTCAGAGTCACATCCCCATTCTTAACATGAACGTTACACAGATGTAGGATCCTCAGTTACAGACAGCAAACTAAGTCACATGAACACCACAGATAAAACTGGAATGCCTACTAACTTTGCCCAGAGACATTTAAGATTAAAGTTCATCACTAAACTTCATACTTTAACAGCTTCCCACATATTCAAAGCTACCACAAACTGTAAGGGGAAGAATGAAACACTGCCACAGATATTTTGTGGCAGAGAAAAAAAAATCCAGCTCTCAGGAGCTGCCTTCAATTAGTTACTCACTACTCACAATAAATCTTTACTTCTCATTCTCAAATTCCCTGCTTATTCAATACCCTCATGCCAGTTACACAATATACAAACCAGGATTTTTATAATCTTATTTACTACAATACTGATTCAATCTAAACCGTGCCTAGACTGCAACAAAAGCAGAATAACTCAAGGACTCTTTCAGAAAAGAAAGTGGGGAGGGACGAAGAGGAACCAAATGTGATAATGCAATAAAGGTTGTACAATATGCACCTCTATGAGGACAAAGGGGAACAACTGGGATTGCACAGACAGCTTTAAACTCAGTTTTTAACTTTTTTCAACTTTGTAACCATGATACTGTTTTGATACAGGATGCAATGTGAAAAACTTTGCATGCAACATTTTATGCAAAACTGAAAAGTATGTAATTATGTGATATAAAATGCAACGGAGTGCTGTGAGAGCTGTTTGATGACATTACAAGACCACTCTACATAGTCTTCTACTGAAGAAGAAAGGAGGCTCCTCATGAAAAAGGAAACATCTCAACTCATCTGCAAGAAAGTCAAGGAGTGGTATCCAGAAAACTACAGGCTGACTCCAGAAAGCCTACGCAGCAAATCCTTCTGGATGTCCAGACATATGAGTGATAAGGTCATGGTGACTGGGAACAGTCATCTTGGATTTACCAAAGATGTGTTGTGCCTGACCAACATGATATCCTTCTACTGAGAAATAACTGGCTGTGTGGCAAAGGGAGAGCAGGGGTTTTTCTTTACTTTCATATCAGTCAGGTTTTTGACACAGTCTCTCATAATCCGGTAGCAAAATTGGAGAGATGTGGTTTGGATAGGTGGATTACAGGGTTGATGGAAAACTCTCTGGGCTATGGGATTCTAAATGCTGGGATCAACAGTATTAAGACCAAGTGGTAGCTGGTCACTCTTGAAGTTTCTCAGAATTGATACTAAGGTGAATATTCTTAATATCCTCATTAATGACTAATCCACACTTAATGACCTAGTTACTCAACCAAATTTGTGGACAATGCCAAGTAGTGAAAAGTGATAACTATACTCTGACTCAGAGGGACCCATCTTGGGAACTTCAATTTAAGCAAAATCCTACATCTGCACTCACACAACAGCACACTGACTGACTGGGTAGAAATCAAATTTGCAGAAAAGGATCCGAGGTCCTTTTCTGATACTTTTTGACAAGTTGAACATGAGTCAGCAGCACATTTTTTTGCAACAATGAAGACTAACTGGGGATCAATATAAAAGCACTGACATATTGAATAACACCCAGTGGAAGGCCACCAGGATGATTAAAGCTGTATTTGTTCGGTCTCAAGAAGAGAAGGCCATAAGGCATGATCACAAAGCTGGACTTTTCTTGAATATACACAGCAAAAGGATGACGGAGAGTGGATATATGACCTATGACAAAATTCCAGCGTAACATCAGGAAAAATTTCACAGCAAAAGTCAACCCTTAAGAAGGGCCCAGAAAATGCAGAATTGCCATCCTTACAGATATTTGAAATGCTACTGGATATGAGTCGGAGCAACAGATCTAACTTTGCTGGTTGACCCTGCTTTGATCTGGAAGCTGAAACAGATAATCTCCAAACCTCCTGATAAGTCTAAATTCCTCTGGTTCTACCATTGTAGAGAGCCAGTTTGGGTACTCAAAACATGATGAATCAAAACACGATCCAGTGCAGACTAATCGGCCAAGAAGTTGTCTAAATAAAGAATTCTTCCCCTCTTGCCAAGGAGTTCCTTGGTGCACATGAAAAGGGACTCTATACATACAAAACAAATTACAAATACGTGCAAATAGTGTGAAAGGTAGTTTAAAAGGAATTTAGGTTTTCAGCATAGTTCAAAAGTAGTTATCAAGTAAAGTTTTCCAAAGAGGAAGACTAATTGAAAACTGCCATCATTTTAAGGATACTTTCCGAAACAAAATCAGGTGCAGCGCACAATTTTGTGTCATCAAAACAAGCCCGGAGCTGAATCTGTAACAGGTTAACTTAAAAGTCTGTCATGTAGACTGTCTTTTCATCTCTTAGCAAGATCACTTAGTAAATGTTAATTAAGAATATCAAATATGATTGTTTTCTAAAGGGTCACCTGGAATGTCCTAATGCTATTTCACATAATTTCATCTTCACCCAAATGTACTGAGAATACCGATTACTTGATAGTTTTCTTAAGTGCTTCACTTGAACCCAGACCTACAGCATCTAAGAAACCTAAGATGTACTTGCTCCACACAGATTAAAGCATTCTCAGTTTCTGATTTGATATTTTCTAAGTCCTGTCAAATGTGCTACCAGATCACAGACCTAAGGTGAGCCTGACACCTTGAAAATAATACTGATGATGCTAGACTGAGAAGGTAAAAAACCTGTAGACAGAACATTAAACACTCAAAAAATACGACATATGAGGAAATCTTGCTAACAGCTTCCACTTGTTGCAAATAGATTAATTTCAATGAAAACTGGATCAAGACTTGTACTAGTAGACCAATGCAAATGTTAAACTGATTCTGGAACAGTAAATTATTTATTCCAAAAAGGAGTCAAACATCTCAACAATTTATAAGCCCAGGAAGCAAGTACAGTTAAAAAAGAATAAGCTACATTTTTGGGAACTGCAGGAGAGAATTGTTGAGTACAAAAGGCAGAGGTAGTTCACTGCTCAAGAAATGGTTTGTTTGTTTTATAATAATGGTACATGCTTTTTAGTGCTGGCAAAACTCCCTTGTGGTATTCAGCTTAATGGGTTTTATTTAAACTTACAGTTGCTAATTATTACTGAATTGCTAGGACAGAAATTCACTACTTGTAAATTGATCTATATTTTAAATTAACAAGCAAGTACTTCCACAGCCAAAGTGAGCACATTAAACTTTCTGACCTAAAATGTAAGTCTGATATAGCAGAAAGATGTCACTACACAGTAAACCAACACCAAAAGCACCTGCAGGATTTAGGAACTCTGCTACATCAACAGGTTTTCCTGCCCCACCAGTGAAATGATGAGTACAGGAAGTTCCTCATGCTTCTCTCCTCCTCCACTGGGGATGCCCTTCCCAGAAAACTGTGGCAGCAAAGCACAGCTGCCATGCTTCAAGTCAGTGGTTCATGGAATGAGGGACATCTTTGTGTGAGAATATTTGATCCACAAGATTTTATGAGCTACTACTAGTTTTGCCTGTGCTTCACACTGAGGCACAGTTAATGCCTTTCACATACATCCAGAGCCACTAAAGAAATCAGACTGGTTGGGATATCACAGCAAGAAAGGCAAAATTAAGAGACCCATGGCAGGCCTAAGAATTCAAATATCTCAGTAGTGTCAAAGTACTGGGTTATTGCAATAATGCTTTTTTTGGTACCGATAACATCCAAGACTGAAAAAAAATGCCTATCAAAACCAAAAAGAATTAGGTGGGAACAGGGCAACAAGCTGAAGGGAGAAAAGACAGTGGGTCAAAAATATAAAAAGCTTCTTTATCTATGTTAGTTTCTCTATCTTCATCAGCATTTTGTATTACAAAATTTTTCTAAAATAAATTAATCCCACTGAGTTGAAGGTTACAGAGGAACTGAAAAGTTGTCAGGAGTGCCAGCTAAGAACCAGAGAGGGCTAGTTAAGCTCAGCAGCCAGTGTCAGAAATGAGATCAATTAATCTGATTCTGGTGATTTTTCTTTGCAAAAAGAAGAATTTCTTTATTTCTAGTCATAAACCCCAAAGCATTTCCTATTCTGTAAAGTACTAAAATTTGAACTTTGAAAAGTGGTGCTTATATAGGTGGAGGGAGATAAAAGGAAAAAATCAGTGCACTTTCAAAAAACAAGAAGTTTAACTTTCTTTAGCAGCAGTAACTAAGTATTTGTCCACAAGAATATTAGAGAAAGTTCAATTACCTTGTGAAGATTTACTATGGAAAATCTGAAAGACTAGGTATAGACATTTAAGTGTAAATACAGGATTTCAGACAAGATTGAAGTGAAAGTTTTAATGCATTCTTAATTACCAGTTTTCTACCAATGTCCTCTAACACCATCAACCTTTTTAAGGTTCAAAACTCATCATAAAAATTTATGAAACTCTTTTCACAAGATCACACCAAGGAGCTTTAGAAACATATTAGCATAGAAGTACAACAACAAGGGCAAAAACATGTCACAGAACTATTAAAACTACAGCAAATATGGACAGTTAAGCTTATTAACACTTAAATATTGCAAATAAATGTGCATAAATTCACAGTACAACATTGCATATAATAAAGTACATACAACTCTGCTACATCAGCACTTAAGAGAACGATTACAACAGGAAAGCTGACAACTGCTTTCTCTAAATTCAAGTAGTCCCCATTTTTCTAAACTAATGGGTTATGAAAAATTCAATACATCTGAGTGCAGAAGACAAAATATTTGAAATATTTTAAAATCTAAAAATCCACCAATTCTTCTCCAAATAAACATTTTATCTATTTATTTTCTTTGTTCAGTTATTTTTGTAGATTATACCTCCTTTTTACTGAGCATTTACAGAGTTACAGCAACAGAAATATTTAATCCTATCTTTGTACTTTACAGAATGAAGAAACAACATTTAAAACTGTGGTCTGGTAAAACTACATATTTTAAATATTAATATCATATTAGCATTTACTACAGCATATTTATTTTTAGATTTGAATTCCTCTTTAGTAATTGTACCCAACTGCATACTACCACTCAAACTGAAAATTTGACATTTTTATAATTCATAGCACATTTTTTTCTAAAAGTATTAAGATTCTGTCCTAGTTCAGGAGGTGGGACCAGTTATCACTGTGTGGGGGTGATCAAAGCTATGTATTCTACCCCCCTCTATTCATTTCCCAAGAACAATGGACCATTTGCAGCAGCTGCCCAGGGAGTCGTTAGCACCTTCACACCCAGCCTGAGGGGGCGTGGCTGCTAATGGGCCATCAACGGTTCAACAATACCCCATGACTCACAGAGTGTGTGAGTTCCCACCCTCGGGGAGGGACTGGGTGCTCCCTGAAGGTACATAAGCAGATGTAAGAAGACCTCAGGGGCTACTCTTGTTGGATCCAGAGGAGCAGCAGGACCTCGACAGGAGGAGACCACTTATCCCGACCAGACCACAGCCATCATCTGCACCAACAGGTTCTCCACTTCTTTTTGCTTTAGACTCGGGGGAACCTCGTGGGTCTCAGCACAAGGGCTAACAAACCCCTTTGGGCTTGTGCCCCAGGACACTGGGTTATACTGCTGGGTTTTTGGTGAGTTGAAAGCAGTTTTTCTCTTTGTGTCAGTGTATTTATTGTAATATCTTTCATTAAATTGTAACTCTGACTTATAATCTCTCTCGTGGTGGGTCCATTTCTCCTGCTGGTTTACCTTTAAACCAGCACAGATTCAATAAATTTTCCTCTTAACAAAAGGAATGGTCTTCCTCAAATTGTCAAAATACAGAAGGTAGTCCTGAAAATACTAAATCCCATAATTGTAATAATATTTACACATCTGGTGTTCAATATCCTTTTTTCTTAAACCTGAGGTAAGTTTTGAAGAGCAGTAGGTTCAACATGCACCTTACCTCAGTCTATAGTGTTGATATCTAGTGGGATAAGTATGAACATAACACATTGTATTCAGAAGGATATATATTGGTTTTAAAAGAGGCACAAGTAAAAACTGTCAGGGAATCTAAACTGTACAGCCAGAGGTACAGCTAAAAGAATAATTGCTTTCTAAAAGGTAATTCTGAAAGAGTTATATGCAAGAAGTATTTGTCCCCAGTTTTGATGGTAGTCATCACACATTCTGCATTTAGTAAAGCAATCTAGAAATTTAAGCTTTGTAACATCAAGGTGACGTTTCCCATTTTATGCAATTTAATTTAACTTTGTTACCTTATTTACTTCCAGAATTTCCCTTCTCTCTTCACTAGCAAAACGAAGCTGACTTGCAGCACCACGATCATCATGCTTGGAGCCATCTTCTTCAACGTATGGAATAAGTTGCTGTGAAGACAAGAAACATTAGCCTTACTAAAAATTAAATTAAAAAAAAAAAAGAAAGAAGAAATCAAACCCAGGAGATACATAAGGTACTACCATTTTCTCCACAGGTTCAAACTGCCCATGAGAAAGTGGACGCAGGCTTATCTTGTCACCTCAAACCCAAAGGCCTTAGAATTACCTCAGTCAGGTCTCCAGGAAAATGATGTGCTTCAAAAGGACACAATCCCACCTATTACCACACTTAGACCCAAGCAATTTCACAACTGCACGCAGAACAGAGACTTTTCTTTTCAAGATGTGCATTATGGATAATTCTTGTATTCTTGAACTATGCAGATTGTGATTTTAAAATTTACTATTCGACACTAAGAAATACTATAAACAAGAGGTTATCATTATTAGAAAGTATTTTAGCAGAGGGGCAGGTACCAATCTCTTTGCTCTCATGACCAGTGACAGGACTTGAGGAAACACTATGAACCTCAGTCAAGGGAAGTTTAGGTTGGCTATCACTCAGGGGATGGTTGAGCACCAGAACAGGCTCCCCAGGGAATATGTCACAGCACCACGCCTGTCTGATTCAAGAAGTGTTTGGACAATGCTCTGAGGCACATGGTGTGATTCTTGGGGTGTCCTGTGCAGGGTGAGGAGTTGGACTCGATGATCCTGATGAGTCCCTCTAAACTCAGCATATACTATGATTCTATATTAAACATAATTGTGGCTGGCTTTACATAGCTACTTGGTTAATACTCTAGTTATGACACCCTATTTTAGTGAGGGTCTGTTTGGCTGTCCTTAAGGCCAGGCCTAGAGTTACCTAAAAGGAGTTTTTCCGTAAGTATTTCCCACTGTGATCTGCTCAGACATAGAGAATCATAGTTTTGTTCAGGTTGGAAAAGACAATATTGTATGATGTTTTCTGTAAGCTTCTACAAAGCAAAAAAATCTTTGATGAAGTATTCCTAAACAAATACTACTCTATGTTTCCTTCCTAAAAACAAAATAAATTAAGAAAAATCAATAAATATAGTAGGTACAAAACAAATACATGCTTCTGTGTCAGAACACTGCCAAGCTACTAACAACTTATAAAGAAAGTCAGCTGCAACATTTTATAAATAGCATACAGCCACAATGTCAACAGTCTATCATTGGTTTTTTCTGTCCTGAATCAAGCAAAATTACATCCATGTTCACATACAGACAAATGAAAGACTAGTATTGATGAAAATGACACCAGGTTAGAAAAGACCTCTGAGATCATCCAAGCCCAACCTATGACTGAACACCTTGTCAACTAGACCATGTCACCATGTGCTACGTCCAGTCTTTCCTTAAATGCCTCCTGGGATGGTGGCTCCACCACTTCCCTGGACAGTGCATTGCAATATTTAATCACTCTTTCCATGAAGAAATTCTTCCTGATGTCCAACCTAAACCTCCCCTGGCACAGCTTGAGGCCATTTCCTCTTGTCCTGTCACTTGTTGCCTGGGAGAAGAGGCCAACTCCCACCTGACTACACCCTCTTTTCAGGGAGCAGTAGAGTGAGAAGGTCCCTCCTGGAGCCTCCTCTTCTCCAGGCTAAACAACCTCAGCTCTCTCAGCTGCTCCTCATCATTGTGCTCCAGACCCTTCACCAGCTTCACTGCCCTTCTCTGGACTTGCTCCAGCACCTCAATGTCCTTCCCAAATTGAGAGGCCCAGAACTGGACACAGCACTAAGGGTGTGGCCTCACCAGTGCGAAGTACAGTGGGAAAATTTCAAATTGGGATTCAATTTCAAAACTAGATCCCTTCCAATTGGTAAGAATTGATGTTAATGTGAAAGTTTCACAGTCTTTCAAACAGCTCCAATGAATAAACAGAATTCAGTCCACCTAATTCCAGTCTCATTAACACTTGTTATGAGTCTCCTGCAACTAGGAGAACAGACAATATGTTACACAAAGAGCGGTTATTCTCAGTTGCAGTGTACATATGAATAAAGATACTTACTTCTATGGGAATAGGATCGAGCCCAGCACAGTTTTCATTGCATTTGTCATAGACTAATCTCAGTTTTCTGAAGAGTATTGATAACTGACGGAGATGTTCCTGCAGCTTTCCCAATCTGTCTTGATATGTTGCAGTGTGATAAGTCACACCATTTGGTAACTTAAAGAGAACCAAAACATTCAAAATATTACATTAAAGTTTCTGTCACATGAAATAAACACACTAAAAGAAATCACATAGGGTTTTGTACATTTTAAAATCAGACAATCACATTATTGCCAGAGAAATCAGGGAAACTTTTATTTTCTTTACCAGCAAAATTCTGTATTTTATGTTCTCAATCACTGCTGTGAAACAGCTTGATGTATTCAGTACTTTGGTCATTGTCAATCCTTTTAACTCTTCTCAGTGAGTGTCTTTACAAAGTTTAAGTATGATGCTGCTGTGATCCAAGTATTACACTTTGAGACTTCGTGTCTCAACCTCAGGCCGCACAATTCAGAAACACAAGACTCGTGGAAATACAGAGGGAACGGAGGTGATTATTTATTTTTTGCTCTGCACAGAGAAAACACAACAAAAGTTTGTATGTTTTCTCAGTATGTAGCTACAAATAAGAATTATGTTCATTTTCATTAAAAAAAAGAAAGTTTTAGATGGAAATATTAACAAAAAATATCTCTGAAAATTCCTCTAAAATTATGTTAACAAATGCATGTTAACATAAACACAGAAACATGACCGGCATATAAACAAACTTTGCTACTCATAAAGAAAAACACAGTTACTAGTGTATTTAGAGTTTATTTATTGTGGGGGCAATAACAATTCAGCATTTCTGAATATCCTACATCTTCACCTAATCTACAGGAGTAAACAAATACATTAAGCGTAGTATTCACTTCTCCAATCAATTCTCATTTTTAAAGCAGTCTCATCAAGTTATGTAGACGTCCTAAGCCACCTCCTCTGCCAGTCTAGCAGCCAGCGATAAGAAGGAAGCGCAGTTTTTCACCTGCATGTTCCTGAGCAGCTGGAAGATCTCCATGGTGCGGAACACGATGTCCTGCACGGTCTCCTGCCCGATGCGGCACAGGGAGGCCGTGTTCACCTCGCGGGCCGCCTGTGCCTGCGGCCCCGCGAAGGCGCCCGGCGGCATCGCCGCCCCGGACAGCGGCGGCGTCGACATCTCCGGCCNGTCCCCGGCCTGCTGAGCGCAGCGAGGGCGGCCCGTACCGGAGTGGGCTCCGAGCCCGCACGCGGTCTCTTGAGGTGGAACGGCTCGGTCAGAAGCCCCTAGTAATGCTCACACAAGTGCCAGCACCCCTGGGGTACATCACAGAATCGTAGGACGGGCTGGGTTGGAGGGGGCTGTAAAGACCATTTAGCCCCAAATGCTCCTGCCACGGGCAGGGACACGCTCCTCTACACCGGGTTGCTCAGAGCCCCGTCCAGGCTGGCCTTGAGCACTGCCAGGGATGGGGCATCAGGTTCTCTCAGCCTGTGCCGGTGCCTCTCCACCCACACAGCAAAGAATTGCCTCCTGACATCTTATTTAACTCTTCCAGTTTGAAGCCGTTCCCCTTTGTNCGCACGGAGGGGCTACGGGGGAGCGACCGAGTGCGTGTGTGAGCCTGTCCTAAGGAGCTCCTGCAGGGCCGCTATCCCGTGCCTTCGCCCCGCAGGCGGCCGTACCGCAGGAAGCGCCGCTCGGCTGCCGAAGCCGCGGAGCGCAGCCCCGCTGGGGCCGGGCCCGCTCCCTCGCCCTCCGCCCCGGGCCGGGCCGTGGCTGCTCCTCCCGCCCGACCCGCGGCGAAGGCACACCACGGGGCTTTTGCCCAGCTCCGGCACAAACCCCGCAGCGCTGCGCTCCCGCAGGGCCCCGGNATGCCTTCCTGGTAGGCGCCTTTCCAGTACTGGAAGGTTGGTGTGGGGTCTCCATGAGACCTTCTCCAGGCTGAACAGCCCCAGCTTTCTCAGCCTGTCTTCTTAGGAGGGGTGATCTCATCCCAGTCACACAGATAAGTGGTTGGGTATCTGTTCTGCGAGATAAATGTGTACATGTCAGTATGCACATGCACACCTGTATTAATTTTACAGCTTTATAGGTGTACTGATACTCCTTCTTGCATAGAAACATTCCTAATACAGAAAAGCCCTGACCTTCCTTTGTCACAGTGTTTGGGTGGGTATAAAATGTCTCTGAGTGCTTGTACCACACTAATACAATTGAATTGAGGCAGTATAAAAATACAAGGCCTCCTATGTGAGGGAGAAGGAATGCCCTCAAAAAGAAACTAGGCGAGGTCTATGAGGCCTGATAGATAGGAATTAACTATGGAGTAGCTAATACTAATGCTCGCTGTCTGCCTAAGGAAAAATTTCTTCATATGGCAAAATCAATAAGTACCAAAGTTTCTCTTTTTTTCCCTCCAGTTGACGTCATACCTATGACTCTGTATTTGACTGATTTTGACAATAAGTATCTGAAAATATAGAGAAGGGCATTTATATACCTGTGGCTTCTTATGACTTCTCAGTAAGTCTGGTCAAGGTAGTTGTGCTGTATTAAAACTGATGTTACAAATGATCTTTTGTGTGAATTGCATTGTGTTTATAATGCTGTAAAAATAAATTAGAAATTTGACACGTGGTGTGGGGAGGCAAGGGGTGACAGCACAAGAAATTGAGCAAGGAGAAAAGCAGAGCTGTTTAAGGATTTTCCTTTGCTCAGGAGACCTTCTGCATCTGGAAGGTTTAAGTCTAGAAGAAATAATGCGGGAAACAGCAACATTCTGTCTTTCCTTCGGGCTGTTTTTGCCAAAACAGATGAAGTTTCTATCAAGAGAGATAATTGCAGGTTGTGTAAAACTTCAAAGCATTCTTTCCCACAGACTGAGGAAGGGGAAATAAAGAGAGAAAGTGAAAACTGTAAAAAGCAGCCCAGAGAGCATTCTGCATGTGTGTTGGGCCTTTGATACATAAGGCAGGAGCCCAGCTCCAGGATATTTGTGTATTCTCTCCCATCTGACTGAGTTCTCACAGTCTGTTCTAGCATTTCTGAATTTGGAATTAAACTTTCTTCAAGGCTGGAGCTAATAGCTTAGTTCTCTGGTTACCTGCGTGCATATCAACTCATACATGTAGTATACAGCCTTTGTCAAAGAAAGAAGAAAGCAGTCAAGGAACATTCAGGGACAGAATCATACAAACTTGCTGTCAGAGGTGTTTTGCTGCAGAAAAGGTTTTTTTACCTCAGAAACGGACTAATGAGAGTAAACACCACACCCTTTCCTAAACTGAAGCTTTTTGCTGCCTGCCTAAGTTCTCTCTAGTACTCTGCCAGAGCCAGGGTACAATGTAAATAATTATATTTTAACAGAGATCTTTGTGTAGAGGATACAAAAGTGGATTCTTAAACAGATAGGAAAAAATGGTTTATAAAAATAAGAGGAGGTTATTTTCAGACAGCAAAAGAACATCCCGTGGCGTCTGGCTAGACAGTGCTTGGGGAGAGCAGCCCCTGGAGAATTTAAAGGGCTTGTCTGAAGGCTTGCATCTCAGTTCACTGTACATTGAGAAAATGATGCAAAAGCTGTTCAAGAGCTGAGCACAAAGGATAATGTTTTCCTCTTCCGATTGCATGGCCAAGAGCTCTGTTCACACTGCTTAACTGGCCCCAGATCCGATGGCATGAGAGTAATGAGAGACTCAGACCACCTACTATTCAGGGCTGCCAGACGCAGACTCCATATGCAGTTGTATCCTGAAGTATAGGGCTGTCACTTACAGTAGGCAGTTGAAATACAGAGCCAAGTCTACATGTGGAGAGTGCTGAAGAATGTTGCTAGGAGGCCTAATGTTCTTCATTGTCGGTCTGTGGAGCCATCTAAATCTGATATTTCACTTCCAGACAAAGGAATCTCTTCCTTTGAGATAAGAATGTTTTCTTGGTTGAATGAGAAAAGGATTAATATATATTTTTCTTTTTAAAAGCAATCTGTTAAGCAGCCGCTGTCTGACTTCAGCTTGGGCTAAGTGCTTTATCTGGAAGGTGTCCAAATCAGAGATCATCTTTCACATCCATTTCAATTTCTGTGGCATCGGTTCCACCAGTGACTTAGAAGTCTGCAGTCTTTGTTGTTGCCTTGTAGAGAAGCTACCAAAAACCTAACAAAGAGCCTGTGTCTGCATGTAATATTCTAGTACAATCAACTTTAACTGAAATTTGAAATTAGGGCTCTTTAAAGAGTAATTACTTCAGTGGTTATTATTATTATTGTTGTTGTTGTATCACAATTATAATGGCTTTTAATTTTTTTCTATTTTAAGAGGTTCTCACTCATATAGCCTGAGCAACTCCAGAGGTGGTATAGTTGTGCTTTATCAGAAAAGTAAAAATCCTCAGAAGTGAGTGAAGAGGATAATTGTTGCTTTTGTTCAAATAATTTTCTATAAATCAGTTGATATGCTTGCAAGGCAGTATGAATAATTATACTTAAAAATAAACAGAACTGGTGAAATCCCTGGATCATCCTCTGTTTTCTTTGAATAAGAGAGTGTACTCCCTCACAAGTTTCCTCACACTATTCCTTAGCAGCAGTGGTTTGATACTGCTCTGAGGGTGACAGATGGGCTTGGGGGAAGTGTGTTAGCCCGGAAAGGACTTTCATTCTCCACCCTGTCCCATTCAGTGTTTATGTGTTCATTCAAGGAGAAATAATGGGACTTTATGGAACCTTTGCCAACAATAAACAGACAAGGCACAATTTTACTGTTACCAGGCTGTGACAGATAATGGCATGGCACATAACTTTTTTAGTGTGTGGCCAGCACAGACAGTTAAGGTAGGTGGAGCTTCATCAGAGATCATGTTTATAGGCCAGAGGAAACAGTTAATAGCTGTGATTAAGTGAGGAGGTTTGGGGTTTTGGGGTTTTTTTTGTGTGTGACACAGGGGTTTTTAGAATGGTGTTTTTCTCATCCAGGCAGGTACTTTCATGAACTATGAATGCATCCATTTAAAAGGAAGCAGGATCATCTGTGGTACTGCTAGATGAGGTGGGATAAATTAGGTAGGATCAGAGCCCAACACATCAGAGCAGAGAGCAGTACTCCATTCTTTTGCTCAGTAGGGGATAAACACAGCTGTTTTCTGGACCAAGGGGAATTTGGGTTGAACAACTAAGATCTCTCTACCTTTATGTCATTCTCTTGCACAGCTCTTTGGTGCTGCAGGTGGTAGAAGGACAGCAAGAAGAGCAGATGGAAGGGGTTCAGCCTCCTTGCTTGCCTCATCTCCTCCATCCTCTTTTTAAGCAAACTTGTCTGTATGTTATACATGCTAATGGCACCTTCTGCAGGGATGCAGCGAAGCAGAATGTCATGCCAATGGCTTTCATACAGATAGTAACCAACTTCAGTGGTTTGCCACAGTTCAGCCTCTAAATGTTCACAGAGTGGTCAGAAAAAATGAGCTGTAAATCCCTAATTTCAGAACGGCCTTATGTGGTGTCGTGGCTACCAAGTGCCCACCGTACTGCTCCACCATCAAACTCCCTCATTCCTCCTCCTCAGCCATACAGCAGGAGAAAATAAGATGAAAAACTCATGGCTTGAGATAAAGTCAGTTTAATGAAAGAAAGCAAAGGCTGAATATTGAAGTACAGTCCTGCCACAGACTGATCCAAATGGCATTGCAACAGATGTTCTCTTAAAGCTCAGACACTGTTAGGACTTGCATTGGCTCCATAAGTCAGGGTCACATCCATTTCCCATGATATAAAAATAAGCATTAATGAATGATGAGGAAGTCAGTTGAAGTGTGATAATCCAGCTAACGTGTAGGGGGCTTAAAGCATGGTGTAGCTTTTTGGGTTTTGTTTTGTGGGTCCTACGCACCCATTTCTTGATCTTGACAAGTATGTCATGTCATCAGTTCTCTACTCAAAAGTTTGCTTCTTGACCTTCAGCTCAGAAATGCTGCCCTTGGCCCCTTTGTTCCTTCAAACACCAAAGAACTAGTTTTGTAGTCAATTCTTTCTGGCATGAAGATAGTTATCCTTCCCTACATTTTGCATGATGGTCTGTTATGCCCAGCAGCTGGTAGTCTACCTGTAATTGTGACAGAAGAAAAAAGGAGTAACAGGAGGTCCCCAGACTTCTTCCAGAGTATCCCAATAAATAAATCTCTTCCTTATAATCTTTCTTCTTTTGCAGTTGTTCAGTTACTTTTCTCCAAAGAGACATCTGAAAGTTCCAATATAATCTAGACATTATGACTTCAGACCCAACTCCAGAAGCAAGTGTTTCATGTCTTCTTTTGGTCTCACTGCCCAGCACCTCTCCTGCAGCCTCCCACTTATTGGTGCTCCAAATGCTGGCACTGAAAATTATTTAAACAGAACAATACCAAGTTTCTCTTTTTGCCACAAAATAGCTGTGGGCAGTCTGTGACTTCTTGTACTGGACTTTCAGATATTTCCCGTGGTTCTATTTTTCCTGAGCAAATGGTCTTGTGGGACTCACTGTTTGGAAGAAGAGGCATTCCAAGTTGCAGTTTATATGAACTCCGTGTCTTCATCAGCCAAATATGCATTAATTATGCTTGTGGATAAATTTTCAGCATGCTTGTTTGATGGCTTCTCTTGGGGCTTGCACAAAAATGGTTTGGAAATGGAACATTTGCAAAGAAGCGGATGCTGGCTAAAGAAAGCATTACAATGAGATGTAAAATATGTGCATTGTAATTTATACAGGCAACTAGCTTCTGGAAAACTTGACCTCTGGCCAGCAGAGGACAGAAACATATCTAAAGAGACCACTGAAGCAGTGACTGGTACCCAGTGGGACAGCGATGGAGGGACTAATTATATTTTCACAGCTGTTACACCAATGCTGAAAGTATGTTGGTGACAAATGACTTTGTGGTGGACTTCACAGTAGTTGATACTGGAGAAAACCTAGCCTGCCCTGTGGTTTGACTGCTTATGTGCTATTAACATTATAAGCAGGAGTGCAAGGGTGTTTTTTCCCTTCAGGGGTCATTGCCAGTATGCAGTTTCCCACTGTTGCTCCACAGTTGGAGGCAGAGTTCTCATTAAGATGTTGACAGATGATACTCCTGTAACTAGCTCCATAGTAGGACAGGGAAAGGGGTCCTGTGCTCTTTTCCTTCCCAAAACATGTCCTAGTTGTGTGAGGGGATCCCTGCTCTGTCCTGTAGTACATGGCTTTTTTTCCTAGACCCTAAAAAGTGCAGGAGGGATTTCTCTCTTTATCTGCCTCTACTGATGTTTTATTTCTCTCTCTCTAATTGTAAATCCCTAGTAGTAGGTTGTAGTGGGTCGGCCTTTTCTGGACACCAGGTACCCACTAAAGTTGCTCTCGCTCCCCTCTGCAACTGGAAGGAGTGAAAATATAATGAAGAGTTCGTGAGTTGAGATGAGAGCTGGAAGAGTTCACTCACCTATCACCATCACAGGCAAACTATAGTCAAAGGAGGGAGATTAATAAAATTTATTACTAACAGAATCAGAGCAGGAGAATGAGAAGGAAAAATAAATTGTAAAACCCCTTCCCCCTCCCTCCTTCCAGGTTCTACCTCCCCCCCCCAGAGGTGCAGGGAGACAAGGAATGGGGGTTATGGTCAGTTGTTTCCACTGCTGCTCAGGGAGAGGAGTCCTTCCCCTGCTCCCCTTGGGGTCCTTCACAAACTGCTCCAGCAGTCCATCTCACAGGCAACAGTTCTGCACAAACTGCTGCGAAGTGGGTAATTTTTCCACAGGGTGCAGCCGTTCAGGAACAGACAGATCCAGCCTGGGTCCCCCACAGGGCCACAAGTCGGGCCAGCAAACCTGCTCCAGTGTGGGCTCCTCTCCCCACAGGTCAGCACGTCCCTGCCAGGACCCTGCTCCAGCATGGGCCTCCCATGGGATCACAGCCTCCTTCAGGCATGCCCCTCTTCTGATGTGGGCTCCACCATGGGCTGCAGGGGAACTTCAGCTCCAGGACTTGGAGCACCTCCTGCCCCTCCTTTTCCACTGACCTTGGTGTCTGCAGAGTTGTTCACATGTTCTCATTTCACTCTTCTCTGGCTGCAATATTCATCTGTCCCACAATTATTTTTCCCCCTTCTTAAATATGTTATCACAGAGACATTATTATCATTCCTGATGGGCTTGGCCTTGGCCAGTGGCTGGTCCATCCTGGAGCTATCTGGAATTGGCTCTACTGGACACAGGGGACAGTTCCAGCAGCTTCCCACAGAAGCCACCCCTGTAGCCCCCCCACTACCAAAACCTGGCCAGAGAAACGCAAGTGAAAACGTTCTCTGTGACTTTGCAGTACAAGCCTACCCCACTGTCATTTGGGAGAGCACTGACCACTCATCAGCTGATTGCAAAAAGTATCTGTATTCTTGAAGCATTATAAGGCTCATTGTTGTTTCTTGTATCTGTAGCAAGAGATATTTTCTTTCACCTTAACTTCCTTCTTATGAGCAAAATTACTTGTGATTTATTCAGTGTCAATCAGTTAAGATTCTCTAGCCTCGTTTCTTATTCAGAGGTTCCACAACCCTTCCTGCATGTGAATCAGATATTGCATGCACACATGGGTGGCATGTAAAATAGGTATTAATAAGATAGTGAGATCAGCCCTTCCAGTACTGCAAATCTGGTCCTGGGAATTTTTGCATTCCCCTACACGTGTAACCATTCGTGGACTCATACTCTGTCCTTCGCTCAGTCATTTGGACATGTCTTCACACAATCTATTCATCCCAAGGTAAATTTTGCTCTTCTTGTTTTCTTCTTAGTAGCTTTAGAATGATTTAAACAAACCCAGACATACATTATGTGGTCATGTCAGATATGTTATGGTAGCAGCAGAAGACTCCGGGCAAGAGTATAACCTCATTCTGCTCTGTGAGTACAGAAGAAAACAGTTCATCTCCTCAGCAGTTTACAATTCAGATTGTATATTTCACAGCAAAGAAGAAGATAAATTAAAAAGGAACCTAATAGTTTCTAGATAAGGAGGTTGGAGTGTCCTAATTTACTATGAAAGTCATCAACAGTATAGATGGCAATGCAGGAAGAGTTATAAGGGCATGAAAGATATATAGTGCAGATCCTGTCCACAAAAGCCATCATGTCTCGATGCAAGTCAAATGCCACTTGTGTCTTCCCAATGATATAAGACTATGTGAAATAGGGAATGGGATAATAGATAGGAAAAAAGCATAGCTGGAGGCAGATGTTTGAACACAAATCATTCCTTTAGGCTGATGCATTATTGCAGGGTTCCTGGATTGACTCACTGACGTTATTTATGCAAAATTTCTGGCCACATTCCCTCTGTTTGATATTACAAGCAATACATTACAGAATGGAGGATGTCCTCTATTTCCCCAGAGTTTTCCATCCTGTTCCTGTATAACCTTCCAGATGTATGTCACAATTACTAGAAGCAGTATATTTCTCATTATAGCCTGAAACCTGTATACAACTTCTGGCCATTTTTACTGACCACATTCCCAACTAGTGCAGGCTTGGATGATGGCAAAACTCATTGTCTTGCTGGATCAGTATTAATTGCACATTAAGTTTTAGCCCTTTTTTCTTAAACATTGTGTATCCTACTTTTGTTATGACATGTTAGAAAATGCTTTGTAACTTGTAGGGTATGCTTTGCGTGGAACAGATGCCCAGTAAACTCTGTATGGCTGCAACTATAGTAATAAATTAAATACTCATCAGGCTGTTCTCTGGGTGCAAGGCCAGTTGGCATGGAACAGTCCATATACATACTATTTGGCTCTTTTAGACTTTGTAAAAGTATAGCAACACACATGTTGCCTACTGGAAATTATATCTGTCTCCTGTTACCTCCTAGACCATTTGTGGTAGCCTGCTACTGACCAGGGTAGGCTGCTCTTCTTTTTGCAGTGCAGTCTTACCTACCATAACAAATGCTTTTTTTTTCATTGTTCTTATGACCAGTATCTTTGAAATGCGGAATGGGATGGAAGAAAAATGAGCTACTGAAGAAGAAACCTCATAATCTTGTAATCTGTGTCAATTTTAAGAGGATAATGGAATTTGTGGAGTTATTTGGTTTTTTTAATTGTTATGTTTTTTTTTAACATAAAATGTGGCATGAGTAAGTGCTTTCTCCCTGAGCTGTGGGAAGTGAGAAATCTGGTGTTATTTCAGTTTCACAGGTTTGTCAGTATCTGGAACAAGGCTTTTCCTGGAATGAAGATGATAATTAGTGATCTGAGATCTAAGCATGCTCTAAGGTTAGGACTCAAATAGTCTTATTAGTACAGTGAACATACTGTCAGATGCAGTGTGACAGTATGAGGATCTCCAAACATGGTAATGCTTGGAGAATTTGAAGGATTCATGCTTTGGGCAGGAATAACTTGCTTCCAGTTGTCTGTGAGGAGAGACTCGACTGGAGTTAGTAGCAATGCTTTTACTGAAAATAATGACAACAAGAGGAAAAAAGGAGTGTCAGCCACGCAGAGCTCAAATATCTGTCTCTGCTGCTGTATCAGGCTGTTAGAGAGGAGAAGTACAGTGATGTTCCCTTGAAATGAGCTGCCATAGATTTGGTGGTGGTGGTGGTGTTTTGACAGGGACAGCAGAGGAGCTGTTTCAAACCTAAGAAAACTCTCATGTCTGCTTCTGACTTTACAGATACATGAAGAGCAAGAATGCAGACAGACAAATTGTAAGGGTAGAGAGACAGAACGTGTTAAAATTACATGGTATGGTAGTGAAAGATTCTGAGAAAATCCAGCAGTTTTAAACCAATGTAATGAATTCTCAAAGAGAAGGAGAAGCAGAAAAAGCAGAAGTACCCTCTCATGTAAAACCTTGCTACTGAGTCCTTCAAATGGGTCTTCAGCTCCTCTGCGGTACTATCTGAAATCTTGCTGCATTAGCAGGTGGCATGATATGCTTTTTATTTGTACTGGCTGTGCTGATAAATCACCTTGGCTTCATCAATATATACTGTGATTATTGCAGCAGGGTGCTACCATCCTGTACCTCCTTCATTGAACTTAAAGCAACCATTATGTGGCTCTTCAGCTGCAGTTACCTGCTTTCTGTAATGCAGGAAAATTTGATCTGGATTTTAAAAGACCCTGTTAACAAAATTAAATTAAAAAGGCCCTAAATGTAGATCTTAAAAAAACAAACTATGCCAAAAGTCAATTAAGACTTTACCACCAGGGATTTTCAATATTTAGTGAGAACAGCCTATATGGTGATAGCAAACAGAATATGTTAAAAAAAAATTTCTCCTCCTTCCCAGATTCTTCCACCTGATCTCCAGTGACTCCAGTAAAATGATTGAAATTATTTTTGTCTGGTTTTCAATTTTTTTTTTTACTTCTGAAATGTGCAAGAGGGAGGTTTCTTTTTGAAAGTGCTCATGTTTTAATACATGATGTGAGGAATAGCTACAGATGTTTTCATTTAACTGAATAGAAGCTTTTCATTAAATGAAATTTTTTGATGGAAAATTTCTGGCCAGCACTGTCTGAATGACATATCACATATCATATTTGTGATAATAATCAGAGAGAAAGCCTGAAGTGAAACAGACCATAAAGTAGTAACATGAAAAGGAGAACATGACTAATTAGTTTGATTGTTCAAGCAAGGAAACCACAACAAAGCAAGATAACCAAACTCCTTCAAGCTTACTATTTATTGTTCAATTAGACATCTGAGAACTCTTCTATTTTAATGCTATAAGGGCATTGTTGTCACATGTGACAAGTATTGCAGATTTGGGGGTAAGAAGTGTGACTTTTCAATAATGTTATTTTAACCACTACTAATGCTCTAGAGGTTGCCTTTTTAGAAAGCATTAGCAAACACCGTCCATGTGATTATCAGCAAAAGAAAGACTCAGTATGCTCTCTTGTTGTGAGGCTAGTAACAACAGAAACAATCCATGCATCACTGTGGAACAGAAAATATGAAAGTAATGTTATTGTAGACTTCTTTTTCTATTTTTTAATTTCTAGTGGTATTATCCTTAGCTCTTATTGCTTGAGCTGAAGATCTTCAGGCCTATGTATCTTTATTTCTCATGTGCATGTGCCAAATTAGTGTATAGAAAGAAGGCATAAACAATGGAGAAAGGATTATATTTAAGTCAGAAAAATCTGAATGAAAGTCTCGTTCTAGAAGGAGTACTTACAATTAAAATCTGTGCCATGTTGCTACTTCTTCAGCTGAGATTAAATGAATTTTTGGTTTCTTGTAGAAAGATTGTAGTATAACACGCTGTGTTCCACACACTTTTGGTACAGCCCTTCACTTGGACTTCTATAAACACATTTTTCAAATATTCTTTTTTGTTCTGTCAACCTATGCACATCTCCTCACCAGAGATGCAATGCTGCCATCCCATCTTTCTTCTTAATCTTATTGTTTAATGATGGAATTGTATTTAGGGATGCTGCTTCCATCCATGCCAGAAGTGACAGAGAAAACATACAGTATTGAGGGTCCTTCAGCAGCTGATATCTGCTGAGTGATACATGCAGGCATGAGGAGAATTAAAAGCTTATACTCAAGCATGAAGAGAAAAAATCTACAGTGCAAAGGTCAATTCAGTGTTTCATCATTTGTCATTTCAGTCGAACTACTTTTTCAGATCCATATCCTCTGATAGCATGAAATGTGAAGTTTTCTAGGTGACTTATCTTTTGTCTGTATGGCACTATATGACAGCAGTGGCAGCATCTAGTGATTCATGTCTTTAGGGAAGTGGATAACAGGAGGGAAAAAATTAATATTGGGGTTGATGGCAATTGTCATGACTCCACTGACATCAAAGAGACAGCTATCAAGTATCAGGAGTCAGGAAAGTTTTCGTGAGTTGAGAATCTGTGCCTTCCTGTATTTTAGTAACTGACAATCCTGACTGAAAACTAATGAGGGAGAAACTTAAAAAGATTTGATTCATAAAGATTCAAAATGTAAACTGCGTAATTTTGGGACACTTTGGAATGTGGGATTGATCAACATGGTCCAGCTCACAGTAAATATACGGCCATTTCCAAGATCCATGTCTTTGCTGGGATAACTATTTCAAACCCCAGACTGAGGGCGCATTATTCCTGTATTATACAACTAACACAAGTTTAGTGGGAGAATACTGTCTTCTTTACAAGGCACCTAACCACTAGTGGGATCCTAGTAAAGTATGAAAAAGAAAAGTCATTCTATGATTTTATGTTCTTTCATTTAATTTTTTTTAAATGCTTTTTTTTATGGTTAAAATTCTTCAGAATTAATTAACCATATCATTCTGCCTTCCATGGCCAATAGATTTTAAAAGTTGTAATATATCAGGTAAATTAATTAACACAAACCCAAGTAATATATTTCAGACGTTAATCACATCAAATCCTCAGGCTAAATGGGAAAAAAATTGCATTAGGGACAGAACTGCTGCTCCTGAAGTAAAAGAAAAGGCTGCATTGAATCATTAATGACCTTAACATCAGGTCTGAAATAACAGTGCTTCTCAGACTCATAATCCCAGAGGGACCAACAATCTTTCATCCTTATAAATACACTAGGAGTCAGTACTTTGCTATGCTTCAGTCCTTAGCCTTAGAATTTAAGTATCTTGTGTTTTATATGAACAGTACAGATCTTATGGGAAGAGGATATTTTAGTTTAGCCAATTTGCCACCATTTGCACCATTTTTGAAATCTGCATATCCTTCACTCTAGGTTTTTTTAATCGTGCAGTAAAGTTGCAACAGGAGGGATGTGGGATCTCTGAGTGCAAAGCAGGAATCCAGGTTTGTGGCAGTGCTAGTGACTATTGCACTGAAAATACTGAAATAATTCTGCATACAGAGGCTAATTAGTCTGTTAAACCGCTTTAGAGAATATGGTTGATATTTTTATACCATGTATATACAAAATTGTTTATATTGACTGTAAGTGATGCTGTTCCATCACTCCAAGCTGCACACCTGGAGCATCTTTTTGGTTTTTTGTGGGAGCTCCAGACTTGGTTTCCATCAACATGACAATGTTTATGCAGTCCCTTAATATTGACTGAAGTGATGGATGCAAACACATATGCAGTTCCCAATATTGCAAGTCTACTCCTGAATCTCATGGCTTGGCACCTTTCCCCATGATTAGGGCCATACTAACATCAGGGGAAAGCAGTAGAAGTGTTACTTTTATATATGGTCTGAGAGAACTGAGACAGGTTCTTACTGGGATGCCTTTGTGAGATCCTTCTCCTGACCTCACCTTCCTGTCACATCCAACAGGGGCAATTATTAGTGTCTCTTCTCTTTGTTTGTGCCCAGTTTATCTATGTAATCTACTTAAAAAACTTCTGTGACCATTCCCATGCTAATGATTCATAAGTCTACCTTTAATGAATCCCCGGTCTCAGCTGGTTTTATTGGCTCTGATCCAGGGAAGTACTTACACATGTGCTTAGCTTTGAGTTTATTGACATTCCAAACTCAGGCCAACATCACACTTTGGAGAGCTGTAAAAGTAATAAGTAATTTTATTATTGAAATTGCCACACTTTGTACTGTAAGGTCTATAAAAAATTGGATTAGTATTGACCCATCTAAATAAGAGATGTTAGGAGGTCATTCAGGACATGAGTGATTTCTGAAAAATTGAAGTAAGAGACAACATAAATAAATTTAAAATGAATTATGTGCAATGAAATGACACATCCTTATAATATATCCTATACAGATATTTACATTCAGGAGAATGTGTTTATAAAACCGTAGGAACCATATAAGCTAATATTGCATATTCTATATTACACGTTAAATGTGTGTGTATGTGTCTGTCTGTATTGGTTTGTAACTGTGTATCCATATGAAATGTATACATCTGCCCCATCATCTGTGTGTTGTAAACCCTTGAATTAAAAATGTAGATGAAGGAAATAATTTTTTCTGACCTCTCATGTAGTTCAACTGCTTGACTAAAATTCTGAGAATTGTCTGAACAAAACTGTTTGTCCATCTGTCTTCACACTAGGAGGAGAATGATAGCAGCTCTTGTCTTGTCTGGTGGTTATTTAGTAAATGTCAGCAGGATAATTGGTCTACAGGAATTGTGCTACAGCTGGTAAGGCCCATGCAGTGATATGTGTACCATGATAAGATGCCAGTGTATACTAATTGTGTTTATAATGGCGAGAACATATTCAGACTGAATCTAACTCAAGTGTTCTCTAGCTAAAGCAGAAAGGAAGGGTAGAAAATAGCTTCAGACGAAGTGTTCCTTAAGCACAGTTAGAATCCTTATTTGACCATATAAGGCAAGACCTAAATTTGAACATAGCCTTCATATGAGCAGGAGAGCCAGGAACAGATTGTCTTCCTGGTGAAAAGTGAGCGAGTTGCTTCAGCAGCCTCTCTTATGTTGTTCCTGATGTCATAAACTTTGTTATAGTGATAATTGCTAGTTCTGGATTCCTAAGTCTTCTCAATATTGGACCAAGAGCTCAGACCAAACTGCCTGGGGCTCCTGATTGTTGCAACATTAACAAGTTACAAGATCTGAACTAGACTGTCCTTCTTCCTTACCACCTGGTTGAAAGGGTGAACCAAAACCTAATGGGAAATTCACACCTATGCTGGATAAATCCAAAACATTCTGGATCTGTTCTTAGGAACTAGGTCTTGAGTAACTTAATAATGTGATATATGATGGGAATTTCTGAATTTTAGATATTCACAGCTAGATACCTGGTGTGGTTGTGAATTTAATATTTCAATTTTCATAATCATTGGAATAAAACTCAATTACAGATGTCTCTGAACATCTTAATGTCAAAATGAGAAAATATGAGATTGGAAGGCGAAAATAATAATAGTGACAGCTGAGCACAGCAGGCCAAACAATTGCATGCATTTGCTGAATCTATGCTGTGATACTAACAAATTCAGTAAATATGAAAGATTTGTAGAGCATAAACTATATATAGCCACATTGAAAGAATACTGAAAATCATTCTCAAGTGATCTTCCTACTGGCTAAGAGAAGAAAGCTGGATGGATGTGGTCACCTGCTCCAGAGCTCTCCACCTGCCCTTGGAGGGTGGCTGTGTCCTCCTCTGTTTGTCCTGTTGTTTAACAGGACCTAGAGTGATGTTTCAACCTTTCCTGCTGTGGAGGCATGCATGATCACTCCTTTATCTAACTGGGTACTCTTCAGACACAGAATATGAGTGTTACAACATTATGTATCCTGAACAGAGATGGCTCATAACAGAAGGAAGAAGGTCTTGGTTGTTATTACTGTGTTAGAGATCTGGGCTGAAGAGCAGGTAAGGATAGGATTTCCTTGTAAATATTAGGCATCTGAAAGCTGTGGTGTGGAGACCAACCCTGTTGTCCAGACTCTACCACTTGTCAATGGAGAGTGAAAGACACCTGCAGTGACTGATGTCTCCAGGACTGCTCTCTTGACTGTAGAGAACAGACTGAACAGCTGAGTCAGGGAAGGCAAGTCCCATTCCCAGTGACAGTGGCAAACCTCCTGGAGAAGGCTGTGGAGTAGTTAAAAATCAGAAGGAGGTATCCAGAATCCAATGTCTTGTGCGCAGTGCTGTTCTTTATTTTTAGAGACAAATGATGACAAAGAAGAATGAAAAAGGAAGATTTCTGCTGAAGCAAAACTGGGGGCATCAGCATAGATCTGGAGTTTAGTCTTGAGGAATCATATCCATTTCAGAGATTTGAAATTATTTTGAAGCATGTATGGAAAGCGAAAAAGTGAAAATGTGAGTTTAAGGCAGGCAAAGTGTGATTAGCTAGCAGACAGGCAGGTTCTAATTGCAGTAGAGAGCTGAATGTGACAAAACCGACAGTGCCCCTCATCCTCCAAAGATGTCCTACTGGGCTAAATGACAGATAAGGGGGTGTTGTTGGAAATAATATAAATTGAAAAGTGATCACTTTGTGGGTCTGACTGATGAAACCACCCAGAAAGTGAGACATCCTCCAAAGGGGATTAGTGATTTAAACATAAGACTTGGTGTCCTCGAAAGGATCGCAAAGGTGAAAGACCGTCATACCAAAGGAAAATGACACTTTGGTACTTAGTCTCTATTCTCAGGATGGAATGCAGACAAGAGAAAGGAAGGTGAAGATATTAAAAAAAAAATGTAGAAGAGTAACAAAAGGGAAAGAATTGTAAAATGATTTTAAATTCTTTTGTGATAAAATAGAACGTATTTACAGAAATGTCTACAGCAGCCTTTTTTCATCTAAAAAAACGAATACTCCTGCATCAGCCTGAAGTTAATGGGATTCATATCTGAGTAAGATTTGATTTTTATAAAGGAGCAGTTTCTTTGATATCATTTTATTTATTTTCTGGTACTCTCTGCACTGCCATGTACTTACATTCAATTTTGTCTTCTGTGGAACAGTTTTCTTCACTACTTGTACAGTAGTGTTTTCGCTTTACGAAACTGCTGACAGTCCCTATATGCGGGATGAATAAGTGCCTGAGTACTCTGGTTCAGTCCAGTGAGGGTTCTCTCTTTACAGCATGTCACTGGCAAGTCTCTTCAACTCTGATGCTTGTCACTGGAATGGGGACTTCACTGTGAGCTGCCCACTGTGGTCTTCACAGCCATTGTAGGTCCTTCACTTTTCTTGCACCATAAAAAGAGGAGGGTAAAGGTAACCCTGTATTACTCTGACATGAAAGCTAGTATTTCAGAGAGCTGATCAAGGAGACAGTGGGATTCACGGTGGAGAGTCCATTTGCATAACAACAAAGCTTCCTCAAAAGGACCATCTAGCAAAGATGAGACACAGAGATTAGTGACTGGAAATGTCTCATTCAATGTGGGGACATGAGGGTTTTGCTTTTATCAGTGTCCTCACCTGTACCTTGTCCAGTCTTCATTTCACTTCCCCCATCTTGTCTCATAAAATGTTTAATCTGTCTCAAAGATATCTTAAGGGGACTGATGGTGTGATTAGATTCACCGACAATACACCCAGCGTCGAATCTCTTTCAGGAAGTGTCAGGTGGTCCTCTCTAAATGTACCAGCTTTTTGTTGAAAATCCTCAAGTCCAGTAATTCTAAAAGCCAGCTCCGAGAGTTTTGGCCTTAGTCGGATGAGTTTTGAAGTCTGACACACGATCTCTGAGTGTGGTTCACATGGTGCTAAACAAAGGACACAGTTTGTGTTGTTTAATGTGTCTGCATTCTCTAACAGATACACCTGGCAAAAGCCCACACACCCTTTGCATCTCCTGCCCCTTCCCACTCCTGGCAGTGCTCTTGTAGTCCTGGTCAGGTAAGGGATTCAGTTTCCATTCCCATGCTCCCTGTATTGACAGATAATTTCAGATGAAAGAGACAAAGCAAAGGCAACAGGAATTACGACAAGCAGCTTGGAACGACGAGAGATACGTGTTGCCAAATGCCCAATCCATCACTATCAGCATCGCTGAATCCAACATCTTTCTGCACTTGTGAATCATCACAGACTTTATACACCACCTCCCTCCCAGTTTCTAAATATCTTTGTTGTCCTCTGTCATTTTTCTTTATAGTGGATATTATTTTCTTGTGTTTTTCTTTGCTTACACACATATTTTTATGCAAGTTAGAAAAGATGTTTTGTCACCTACCACTAAGCTGACAACTGAAACTGGCTGGCATGTGCACATTGGGGCAGGAATCTGCAGGCTTCACTCGCTGCTAATAAAGTGGCAGATTGATGTTAAAGTTAAGATTGTCTGACTTTTAAGTCCTTCTGTATAGACAGCCTTGTTAACCTTATTATTTATTTATATACTACTAAAGGTATACACAGCACTTTACTAACAAGCAGATAAAATCCCTCCACTGAATCACTTACAACAGCTAGTTAGAATTGTTATAAAAGATTAGTAGACACATGCAGGAGTAGGGGGAAATAACACTGAAGAGGAACTGAGTCATGCAAGGCTCCATGGACACAGCAAAGATTTAACACTGTTGGCTTTAAGAGCATCCTTTATGGTGACTGTGGGTAAAGTCTTTGGGCTGCAGCTTCAGACAGCTGGATTTAACATCTGAGTCTTCAATAAATCTCCTGTTCAAGCCTTAACAATGCATAGTGTGTACTGCTGTTGTGCTTCAAAATAAGGTGTTCACTATGTGTTCACTACTTTACTTAGTTTTAACTGTGGGCATCTTGGCATCAGTAGACCTGTGCCAGTTTACATTAGCTGAGGATCTGTCCCTAAAAACTGAAAACTACAATCTACCTTAGCTGAGTTCTGAAGAGACATCTGCAAATATTTGTGCTGTTTTATGATGTCACTAGGGTTAATTTGTAACTTATCTGGCAGACGAAGGCAGAATACACCTTGCGTACCATTTCCAGGGCAGATATGTTAGAGAGTAAATCACTGTTAACATACTTTATTTTTTTCAGTCTTAACGTGCATTTTCTTCTGGTATTGTACAAGACACAAACTATTTCTTTTTTTTTTTCTCTTGTTAACAAAGCAATGAGCCTGTTCTAACGCTGATCTCTAAGGTATGCAGGCATTCTTTTCAGCAGGGAAAAGATTTGTTTATGACAACCTGTTATTCTTATCCCATTGTTCCACTTTCTACCTTATCTGTTGATGCTTCTTTCTTCACATTAGACATTTCTTGCTGGTGGGCTGTGTTATCAAGTGCTCTAGGACATCTTAGCTAAGGGCTGCATCTCTCATGAGCAGCATGTCAGAGGTATCTTCAAAGAAGTCTTAACAAAGGATGCATTTGAAGCAAGAGAAGTCTGGCTATTTTAATTATTCTTCCTTTTGATCTTGGAAAGTAGATTGTGAATGTGACTGCTCTGTATTTTCCTGTCAGATCCCTTGACTCTTTTTCTAAAAGGTTATGTTAGTTACTTTCTACTCCAAAGGGATTCTTTCCCATACTAAATGCATTTCTGAAAATGTCAGCTGAAACTCCTCCGCCTTTTATTCCTGTTTGTTTTTAATATTCTCAGTTTCCTATAGCCTCAGTCTCAGAGCACCATCAATTTTCAGATCTTTCAAACTTTTCGGAGAAGTTTGGTGCTATTGAATGTCTTGTTTGTCCTTGTCATTTTGCTGACTGACAACAAAAGTGATTCACCTTTTGCCTTTTAGAATGTGGGTTATCACTTTAGTACTACTGTTGCTACTCCTCCTCCTCTGCAGCCTCTCCTGCCCTTGGGCAACAAACAGGTTTGAAAATCTTCCTGCCAGGCTTCAGTTTTCTTACTGATGCTTTGCTTAAATTTTCACTGCTTTCATTTAAAAGCAACAACAATGCATCTGTTTCAAGGTAAACTCAAATATAACTTACTGTTTAACACTAATAAGCAGAATCATCTTCCTTTTGGTTTTAGTGGGTTTTGCCTATAAATTGCCTGATGTTGTTGAATTAGGATAGGTAGAGCCGTACAGGAATTGATTTATTGGGTATTTTATTCTTTCTTCCAAAATCAAAATAAAAGTGGCAAATTAAGAAAAATTTCCATCACTAAAAATATTTCGTTCTGGTCCAGTGACACATTTCTTTCCAGTAAAATCAGAAATTTAATGTCAGTTTTGACAATCTTAGTTCTCCCGAATTTGTTTAAATATCAAAGGGATTTGAAAAGTAAAACTGATGCATTTATTGCTCAAAATGGGAATTGTTCAATTTTTACACTGTATCCAAGCTTCTCTTTTTTCCTTAATTGCACCATCTGGGCTAATAAAATTTGTTACATCTCTTTGCAAACTGATTCAGTGATGGATATGGGTAACTTTTACTTATTTAAAAATCTTAACTGATGTGCTGTTTATTAAATTTTTACAGTTTTATCTATGTGATCATCGGAATGACTAGTTTAAGAAGGGTGAGAAAGTGACACGGTTTTCTTAAAAGATGCAAGAGTGTTAGTGAGGGAGGCTGTACCAGAATGTGGGGACTTCAGAATTAAGACTAAAATGGCTGTAGGCATACATGTAAATGTGTTTGCTTCTCTGAAATCTAAATACTAATGTGGGTTTCTTGTCAAGTTCTTTTATTAACCATTTTCAAGGTGGCTGGTTACTGTATCTGATAGGAAAATCTCTTGATGGCTGTAATCTGCTGCTTTACTGTAGTCAAGTGCTTCCCTGGGACTGCTCGATTCCATTTCTTCCTGCTTCAGACATCAAAGACAACATATCAGCAATCTACATGGGTGACGCGGTTAATCCATCCAGAAGGGAGCTGAGAGATGGGAAGAATTTTAATGAAAGATCTATTATTCATAATAAAAGTAAATGCTGTTAATTTTATTCTTTTTTTGGTTTATTGCAGTTTTCCAGTCAACCTGCAGCTGAGTCCTAGCCTAGCAGAGTATAGCAGTGATCAGTTTACACAGGTGAAATCAGAAAGACACGCAAGAAAAATCAACATGTAAAACTGAAACATAGAAACTTGGCATCTTCAATAACAGACAATTTAACCTTGTCCTTCCTCACATACATGTGTTTGTAGGGAAAGAAATCATGAAGAGGAACAGAGATTTTTCCACTTTGCCATGGGGAGTTTGACACACTCCCAAAATAACAGCAGAAATGAAAGTTGGACAGAGACAGACATGATTTCTAGTACTCACTGTCCTCCACATAGTGTAACTGGAGCACATAGGGCCTGGAGTGACTGTTTTAATCAAGGTAGCCTGGGGCTTACAACTTGTAAATCAGTCTCTACCTGTGTCATATACTTTGCTGAGGATTAGTTAGTATCTAGAAGGCATTTTGAACTACCAGCATTCCCAACGCCTTAAATTAGACACCATTTTGCTATTTGCAGCTTTATATTATATTATTTTGTCTTGTTCCTATTCGTTCATTTTTAAGGAGAAGACAGTCATGAACAGAAATACTCAACATGAGGTTTATTCCTGGGGATGTGCAGGAGCAATTGCAGGTACCACAGAACAGCTGACACAGAAAAAGAGGCGTTGCAGGGCAGGAATTTTCTCTATGGGGAAAGATGCACATGCTGGAAGGTCACTGTGCTAAAAGAGAAGACTCTCCACTGAAAGAAAATTCAGACTTTTATTTAATAAAAGCCACTAACAGTGTGAAAAAGCTAGCAAAAATCTCAATTTAGAAGGCTCTACCAAGTTTCAAGGGGATGTACACCTCCCCCCACCCCTTTAAGTAATGCCAAAATCTATCAGTTAATCTTGAATTTCTGTTCAATCCAGAAACATCATGTTCATCTAGTAAAATTAAGATACTTTTACCTCATGAGTTTCAGAAAATTATCTTACTATTTCTGGATTTGTTAATATATGAAATACATCCACATGGGTGGTATATAGGAATGTCAGACTATGTTGTTAATGAAATATGAAATCTGTTTCAGAGCTTGAAAGGCTTGAAGAAACAAACCAAGCCAACCAGGCAAGCATGTGTTTTCAAAAAATGATCTTAAAAAGGAACATCTCCAAAGGGAAAGGTAAAAATTCTTTGTAAGAGGAAGGAGATGCTTCTTTACCCTGGTCTTTCTTTTGAATGTCCAATCTAAGGGTGAGAACGAGATGCAGTCCAAAAGGGTGATTTGCATTAGTATTGATATATCTGAGTTAGCTTTTCAATTAGTGCCTTTGGATCTGAAGAGCTGCAATTACCAGGTGTCTATCAAAAATTTTATCAGACTTTATGCAGTCTGTACTATTGGGCAAAATGGTGTTTGAGCACCTGAGTACAACATTTACCTCACCTAATTGTAGAAAACAGCACTAGAAGGGACCTGACAAGTCCTTTAGTCCTTCGTTTGCTGCTCTTCGTCCTAAACCAGTCTCACTTGTTTCTGAAAACCAGTGTGATGAGGTCTCCAGAGTCACCACGTGCAATAATTTCCAGAGCTTTAATCACTTTGTTACACCATTTTCTCTATAGTCTAACCTAAATATCCCCTGTGTAACTTTTTGTCCTATTCACAGTGAATGCAGGGGCCAGTGTATCCCTGCAGTGCTTTGGAAGAATTTCTTATGTACCTGAAAAATGTTAGTGTCTCTCTTTTCTCTGTTCTTTAGGGATAAGCCTCTAACAGTAGCACAAAGACAAATAACAGTAATAATAACTCTCAAGTCCTTTTTACTGGCATGGCCTTTTAAGTTATCTACATTGTGTATCCTACAGCCTCACCGTGAGATAAAGATAGAATAGTAACCTGAATTAGAGTACTTCTATCTGATCGGAGTACTGCTATCTAGAGGCTTCTATCTGATCACCTTTCCGGAACATAAACTGTTTGCGACCAGGGCAGAACCCCGCGCGGGTCCGGCGTGGCCCGGGGGCTCCGGGCGCTGCTGCGGCAGAACCGCGGGCCGGTGGTGCCACCTGGTGCCAGCCCTGCCCGCAGCGGGACGGGATGGATACCGCGGGAGGCGGAGCGGGTGCCGAGGGGCGCATCACCAAACAGCCGAAGAGCAGCCTAATGGAAACAAATTCACTAAAACAGCATGTAGGAAAAAATCCCGTTGCGGTCAAGAAGTCCAAACCCTCCGAGTTTAATTTCTTTTTCTCAGTAGCAGCAGCTATCTCTTCTTCGTGACCCAAGCTATGGAAGGCTTTTCAGAGCTAAACATTTCCCTAACTAATTTGAAGTCAGTATGAGACACCAGCACACAAGCCTCAAACCAAGGAAAATCTCCAAGTATAATCTCTGCCTCCCACTTTCCAAGTGGTTGTGTCTTAAAGTTGATTCAACACTAATTAGCAAGCAAACAGCTGAGGAAAATAAGAATTGTTCTTACTTTGTGATCTGTCTCAAGTACAGCAGAAAACTTCTAAGAGGTTTGATTTGGCCTGGAAAATTACAGAACATCCATGTTTTCCAGCTTCCCCTGGTGGGTCATGGTGTTAACCAGGCTTAACACCTGGTATTCAGGTTCCTTTCAGTCTCTAAAAGAGAATAAATTGCTGTTGCTATTGACGACACTCCAACAGGGAAATAATAAACCTAACTAGAACTGGCCAATAATTTCGATCAGAAAATGCTAATTTGAGGAAATAAAAATGCTAATTAGATGTATTGGCTGCTCAGATTTTTTAATGAAAAAATATTGAAACATCATGTTTTGGCAGAGGAAAAATATTTTATATTAAGCTCATCAAAATGCTTATTTTCTATATGGCTGCATATTAGAAAAGGTTAAGAAAAAGGAGCTAAGGCTACTTCACCAATATTGAAATAATTGAGTGAAAAATCTTTTTAGTAATTTTCTTTCTATGTTTCTAAAACTTGCATGGTGCAATGAAATCAAGAAATGTATTCCAAGTTTTTTAATATTTTTAAACTATCTCTGGAAAACCCATATTCTATATGGCAGAAAACTGGGGAAGTGGGAATGGCAGTTGCTGAAGTTACATGGAGAACTGGAATTTGAATTGCATAAAGGAGTAAGAAGAAATTAAAATGATGAGTCAGAGAGATAAATAATTGAACTAGCAAAGGAGTGAAGAAGGAACATGATCATCTTTGAAAGGCCATAGACATTACTATTGTATTATGTAGTGACTCATATCTATTCCTGCATTACAGTATATGAATTTTACATTATATTTATCCAAGTACTCATCCTGCCTAGCAGCAATCAATTGTGTTTCTGCTTTGTGTATGCAATTTTGCTAGGGGTATGGAGCAACAGTCAGGGAGGGGAGCTGGGCCTTAAAGGTTTCATACCCAGCTATTTTTGGCTGTGCACATATGCCCTAGAAACTGCACAGTACCCCTTGTCTTAGCACTTTCTGACCATCTAGAGCATCCATGGCACAGTGAGGTTAGCATACAAAAGTCGAAGCAACAACAGACTTTTAATCACAAGCAAGAAAATACCAAATTAGCCGCAACAGGAAAATTACCTGGAACATCAGCTTAAACTTGATGTACCAAATCATTGTGGCTGCTGCGCTTGCCATTTACTTTAGCAACTATGAAGAATGAGCAACACCTGGATGTGGCTTCATAGGAGAAACTGATGTTGCTCATTCTCCTGCCAGCAATTAAAGAAGATTCATTAGTAGATATGGACATAAAAAGTGATTTTTGTTGTGAAGCATGCAGAGATGCAGCTGTGTGAAGAGGGTTTCATAAAGATAAATGAAAGCAGTGAATGTCGGATGGGCTTTGGCTAAGATAGATTTTTGTCATGTATTGAAATAACTTGTGACTTTTTAGAAGTATCAGAAAGTAAATTGTCTGAAGATAAAGTTACGAAGTAATGCATGTGTTTAAGACATGACATGTTTGACAATTGATGGTCCATTGCTGTCATCTGGAACAGTCTGGATTATGCAGATTGTCTGATTTGAGGCAGGTGCAGTAGGTAGCAAGCTGGTCTCTCTAATTCTTCCACACATACAGAATCACAGGATATCTCAAATTGAAAGAGACCCATAAGTATCATCAAGTCCAACTCCCTGTTCCTCACAGGACTATCTAAAACTAAACCATGTGACTTAAAAGCCACATCCAGATACCCCTTGAACTCTGACAGGCTTAGTACAGCAATCACTTCCCTGGAGAGCCTGTTCTAGTGATCAATCACCCTCTCAGTGAACCTTGTCCTAATGTCCAGTCTGAACTTCCTCTGGCAGTTTCATTCCATTTTCTTGTGTCTTAGGACTGGTCATCAGAGAGAAGAGCAGTGTCTGCCCCTCCACAGCTCCACTTGAGGAATCTGTAGCCTGCAATGAGGTCACACCTCAGCCTTCTTTTCTCCAAGATGAACAAAAGAAGTGACCTCAGCCTCTCTTCGTAAGTCTCCCGCTTGTATCCTTTCACCATCTTGGTCATGGTCCTCTGGACATGCTCTAATAGCTTTATATCCTTCATATATTGGGGCACCCAAAACTGCACACAACAGTCGAGATGAGGCCAAACCAGTGCAGAGCAGAGCAGAAAAATGACCTCCCTCGACCAGCTGGCCATGCTGTGCTTGATGCACCTCAAGATATTTTTGGCCCTTTTGGCTGCACGGATACACTTGAGTCATATTCAACTTGCTATAGACCAAAACCCTCAGATCTCATTCCTCAATTTGTACATATAACCATGATTACTCCATCCCAGGTGGAGAATCTGGCACTTGCTCTTGTTAAATTTCATATGGTTGGTGATTGCCTAGCTCTCTATCCAGATCTCTCTGTAAGACCTCTCTACCTTTGAGGGAATCCACAGCTCTTCCTACTTTAGCATTGTCAGCAAATTTACTTAATGTACATATGATTCCTTTGTCAGGTGATTATAAAAACGTTATAGAAAGAACTAGCCCTAAAGAGGACTGGCCCTAAAATGGAGCCCTGTGGAACCCCTCTGGTGACTGGGACTGGCTGCCATTGTGATATAACCCCATTTACTGTAACCCTATGAGCCTGATCTGTCAGCCAGTTGATCACTTGCTTACAATGGACTTGTCTATTTGTGTGATGGACAATTTATCCAGAAGAATACTGTGATGGACAGTATCAAAAGTTGTGCTAAAATTCAAAAACATCACATCTACTGGCTTTACTTGGTTAACCAGGTGGGTGGCCTTGCTGTAAAAGGAAATTAAGTTTGTCAAACAGGGCTTTCCCCTCCTTGCTGGTTATGATCAATGACTGCATTGTCTCTCAGGTTTTCAATAACTCCCAGAATAATCTTCTCCATAATTATACCAGGCACTGAAGTGAGACTGACAAGCCTGAAGTTTCCAGGGTCTTTCTTCTTATCCTTCTTGAAAATTAAGACAACATCTGCTAAGTTTTCAGTCAACTGGGGTGTCTCCAGACTCCCAAGACACTTGCAAAATAATGCAGAGAGATCCCATGATGACATCAGCCAGCTTTATCAGTATCTTAAGATGAATCCCTCTGGGCCCTCTATGCCCATCCAGATGGAGTGGCAAGTCTTGAGCAAGTTCAGAGTCAGCTGAGAGTTTGGCATCTCCCCTGTCATGGTCTTCCAACACTAAGCTCTGGGGGTCCCAGGGTCCATCATCAGTGTTGAAGACAGAGGGAAAGAAGGCATTATTATTGTGTGGAAAGTTCTTAACAATCAACTCAAACTATTTGCTTAAGTCTGCTTTGTCTTACCTATGTGAAAGATAGGTAGCTACTCTAAGCTACGCATCCAGCTTCCCTGTGCAGTGAGAGAGGCACTTGAAGAGACAAATCAGACTGTCTGTGGTGGGCTTTTGCTGAAACCCTTGGGAGAAGCCCATTTCCCTTAGCTACATGGGAACACTGGAAACTAGTCCTCCAGTTGCCATTGGCACCTACGGTTAGGCAGTGAGAACTCTTGCTCTTTCATGACATTATTTCTATGACAGAAACCATTAGACAACAATTTATAAGCTTTATATGCAAGTCTCTGGGACATCTCAGATAGGAACTCTCAGGGATATCCAACAAAGCTGCCCTCCAAATGATAACCACTTCAGACCCCCTTCCAAGAATTGCTCCTATGTGAATTTCTCGTCTCTAGAAATTCCCTGACACTAATGATGCCATCTCAGATCTGCTTCTTCTTTCAGCCTCTAAGACTTCACACTTCTCCAGGTTAGCTGCCTTCTAAAGGGCCAAGCTCATGGTGTACCTCCAGAATTAATACCTCCTTTCCATTGAAAACCCTGATATAGCTGCTGATTCCTCATTATCTCTTCCTTTTAAAGTGTTTTCTGCCATATCTCTTTAGCAAAGCCTTGTCTCATGCCTTGCCCAAGGACCACAGTACAAGGGGCACTACCTGCTTAGTTATCAACTGGCTTCTCTTCTCCAGTAGTCCGCAATCTCTGCTTCTGCATTTTAATGCCTGTGGCAAAACCAAAGATGGGATGAAAAAAAAGGTCTCATCATAGGGCAGGGGCTGTTTTCAGTTGAACTCTTCTCTACACACCATCACTCCAAGTGCACCCATTCTTACCCAAGGCTACAGTGAATGAAGCACCCTTAGGCCTATGTGTCTGCCCTCCTCGGTTCTTACCACACCATCATCAGGAATATTCCTGGTCATTCTAGTTCTGAAGACAGACATTAAGGTACTTTAATCATATAAATAATTGCAGAAAAAAGGTTTCCTTCACCTTCCTCCCCCTCTTGCGTTCTTCTTGCTGTCTGTATCTCATTCAGTATTTGGCTTTGTGCATTTGACACCTGGCAACCCCCAAGTCCAAATGACTGAGAAGGTGAAACCTGCAGGACTGGAGGGAAGATGTTCTGCTTCTAATTGATCCCTGAAGCAGTGTGCAGGAATGCAGAGTAGGATATTCTGGTGATTACACAGCTTAAATATTTGATACCCAGTGTAAGGTTTGGAGGTTTGTTTGGTTATGTTTGTGTTAAATTATCAGCAGACAAGTCTCCAAAGTGAAGTCTGGCTCTGAGGGGTGACTCTGAGCTGTTATCCCATATTCCACATTACTGTATCTCTTGGGTTTCCTTTTTGATTTTTTCACCTGCTTAGAAGTGGTTTTTCACCTTTCACCTTAACACCTTCAGTGTTATATCTGATATCTAATATGGGTCTTTTCTGCTCCCTCAGAGACAAAATTTATGGGATTCAATCATTTATAACTTGATTTCTGTTTGTTGGACATGGAAGTATGGGTGCAGATGCATCACAGCTAGTTTTGCCCCATACTGCAGGGTTAATAGTGACCATCAGTTAGAAAATCTTTTCCTTTCTTAGATATGCCCTTGGGTACACACCAGAGCTGATTTCTGAATAAATATGCTTGCCCAGGTTTTTAATTTTGTGCTTCATTTTTATGCCTCTTCTTTTTCCTGCACTCCCACTTTTACTACATTAACTTTGAAAGTGTTTTTCCTCATGAGAAGAGTCAAGATGTGAATTTCTAATGACTTTAATATTAAAGATACAACTGAGTCTATGACATAAAAATGTCAAATAGGTATTAAATCTAGCCATAGTTGATATTTTTCAATTTTATCTTCCCTGTTTTCCACACATCTTCTTGCTCTCTTGAAGTCTGATATCACAATTTGCAGAATGCTATGAGGATTAACCAAATGTAGCAATAAAATTGTTCTAACAACAGTGTAAGGAGATAGTGTCCCTGAATTATCAGTAATGAATTAAAAATAGTCATAATAAAAGAAAAACATTTATGAAATATGAACATTTTTTGCCTAATTATTGATTAAAAAAACATTTAATTTCATATGGAAAGAAGGACAGAAATATATTTGGGGTCTGAATTCCTTTTAGCTGATTTGATTCAGAAACTGGAATAATTTTTTATATGTTTTTTTACTAAATAAATAATATTTTATAATAATTTTATTAGTGCAGTTTATAATTCAATATTAATTTATTTTACTTTATACTTCCAGGCAAATATTGCCCCAAATAAAAGACACTTTACAAAATATGTCTTTATTAGATGCAAATAAAGAGTTCTGTGTGACATTATGTTGCACTGTTGGTAGTCCAGGCTGGCAGTGATGACATTAATAGAAAAAAATACCAGGATAATTAAAAAGGATTTCAAGGTGCTGGGTCAATTAGTTAATGGGACAGGAGCACAGGTGGTGTTTGCCTCAGTTCCTGCAGTAGCAGGGAATAAACAAGGTGAGGAGTAGGAAAGCCCATCTTTTCAATAGGTGGCTAAAGGATTGGTGCTACCGTCAAAGTTTTGGGTTTTCTGACCATGGGGCAAACTCCATGGTAGATAGTCTCCTCAAATCGGATGGGCTTCATCTATCTAGGAAGGGCAAAAGGACTATAGTCCATAAATTGGCAGAGCTGATCAGGAGGGCTTTAAACTAGGTTTGTAGAGGGAAGGGATTGGAACCAGGCTCTCCAGAGATGAGCTGAAGGGTGGAAAGCCCAAGTTAAGAGTGAAATCAGCAGCCCAGCTGAAGTGCATGTACACTAATGCACGCAGTATGGGTAACAAACAAGAGGAGCTGGAAGTCATCGTGCAGCAGGAATGCTATGACATAGTTGCCATCACAGAAACCTGGTGGGATGATTTGCATGACTGGAGGGCTGCCTTGGGTGGCTACAAGCTCTTCAGGGGGGACACGCAAGGTAGGAGAGGTGGAGGGATGGCTTTATGTGTCAGAGAGTCTCTTGACTCTGTAGAACTCTAGGTCAGTAAAAATAAGGTTGAGTGCCTGTAGACCAGAATGAGGGGGAAGGCCAACAAGGCTGACGTCCTGTTACAGATCACCCAGCCAGGATGATGAGACTGATGAGTTATTCTACAAGCAGCTGGTGGATGTCTCAAATTGCCAGCTGTTGTTCTCGTGGGTGACTTTAGCCAGCTGGATGTCTGCTGGGAACTCCACACAGTGGAGAAGAGGCTCTAGGAGATTCCTAGAGCTTATAGAGGATAATTTCCTGCTTCAGCTGGTAAATGAGCCCACCAAGGGTAATGGCCTGCTAGACCTGCTGTTCAGAAACAGAGAGGGGCTGGTGGGAGGTGTAGTGGTCGGAGGCTATCTGGGACACAGTGACCATGAAATAACAGAGTTTTCAATACTCAGGGATGCAAGGAGTGCCATCAATAAAACCTTTATGCTGGACTTCCAGAGGGCAGATTTCAGCCTATTCAGAAGACTGGTTCAGAGCATACCCTGGAAGCAACGCTTGAAAACAAAGGCATCCAGGAGGAATGGACATGCTTCCAGAAGGAAGTCTTGCATGTGCAGGAGCAGGCTGTCCCAGTGTGCTGAAAGGTGAGCTGGCAGGGAAGATGACTGTCCTGGCTGAACAAGGAGATTTTGAAGGAAATTATGATAAAAAAGAGCTTACCAATTATGGAAAAAAAGGCTGGCTACTCATGAAGAGTTTAGGAATGTAATTAGGTCATGTAGAAAGAAAATTAGAAACACAAAGGCACAATTTGAACTCAATCTTGCCACTTCTGTTAAGGATAACAGTATCTTTCTACAGATGCATCAATAGCAAAAGGAGGGGCAAGGAAAACCTCCATTCTTTATTGGACAAAGACGAGGAAAAGGCTGAGGTATTTAACACCTTCTTTACCTCAGTTTTCAACAGTAAGACAGGTTGTCCTGAAGACAACTGTCTTCCAGAGATTGTAGACAGAGACAAGAAGCCAAATAGCCCCCCTGTAATCCAGGAGGAAACAGTTATCTGCTGAGCCACTTGGATCCTCACAAGTCTAGGGGACCAGACGGGATCCATCCTAGGGTGATGACGGAGCTGGTGGAAGAGTTTGTCAAGCCACTCTCCATCATTTACCAGCAGTCCTGGCTCACTGGGAAGGTCCCAGATGATTGGAAATTTATGAATGTCACTCCAATCCACAAAAAGGGCTGGAAGGAGGACCCAGGAAACTACAGGCCTGTCAGCCAGACCTCGGTACCTAGCAAGGTTATGGAACAGATTATCCTAAGTGCAATCACACAGCACCTACAGGATGGACAAGAGATAAGACCCAGTCAGCACGGGTTTAGGAGGGGCAGGTCCTGTCTGAGCAACCTGATCTCCTTTTATGATCACCCGCCTGGTGGATGAGGTTGGATTTGACAATCTCAGAGGTCTTTTCCAACCTGGCTGATTCTATGATTCCAGGTAAAGCTATATAAAAATCTATGAATTGCAAGTATATATTTTTTTTTTCATTTTTACAATAACTTTCCTGAGCAAACAAAGAAATAGAGAGTGTTTTAGAAGCAATGCAGACAGCTGCTTGGAAAGTCCCTTGAATGCAGATGGACAGCCTTCACCTGTCCAAGCCTTTACTGCCTCACCTCACTTTCTCCTCTTGCTGGTGTTTACAGATGCAGTGCTGTGAGCTGGGGCATCCCAAAGACTTCAGTTACTATGGCAAAGGATTTGAGGCAGACAGAGCAATGGTTGTTGCTCAGGGCTCGTGATTTCCCATGCTGGTGTCAGGAGAACAAACCAGCGGTGGGATGCCAATGTGGGCACTACAGTGTGGAAGTGGCCTCAGTTGCCTCCCCCAAGGCAGTGCACAGGCATGCAGAGCTGAGCTCCCTCTCCAGTGACTACCCCAGGAGTCTAAGCAGAGTCACAGGGGTCCTGTGACCTTCAAAATTTTGCCATGGTAATTTGACGTGGCAGCTGGAGACTTTAGGTCCATGCAGAGCCAGTACATCTGCCATCACCCAAGAGCTCTGGGCTCGTTGTCCACCACAACAGTTCCTGAAGAGTTAAACTCCACAACAGCAGTATAGAAATAGTAATTCCAATTACGGTAATCGCCAGGGAGCAATTGAAGGAGAAATAAAAATGTGGTGTTCTCATTTCCATAAGCAAATGAAAATAATTTAGATGACTTTTATCTAGATGAAGGAAAACGCCTATGTAAAAACTAATTACCCTCTGTGCTAATTATGACAAAGAGGATAAAGGACAAACCTTTTGAAAAATATCCAAGGATATTAAATGGAGTTTTATTAATAGATAAAATAAGATGAAAATGAGAGTTGTGATATATTGTGTTTGGGCCTAGATTCAATAAAAACTCTCTCTGGCTTCCGCTTCACAGCAGCCCCATAAAATCAATTTATTATATGAAGCCAGATGGGTCTTTTATTGAACCTGGACCTTATTCATTAAATAAAAGTAATTATCATCAGAGTTAAAAGAAACAATACGTACTGCTTCATGAATCAGTTACTAGTCCATACACTTAAGTGACAATAAGAAAGAAAAATATATTTTTAAATCAATAGACATACAGTTCATCAAATGTAAGAGCAAGACCCGCAATATATTTTCTGGTGTAATTTGTTCCTAAGCAGAGGGTTCATTTAAATCCCAATATCTGCTTTGGCTGGTGAATATGGATCAACCCATGGCACCAGCCACATGGAGTGTGATGCTCTTGGCCTATTCCCTGAGCCTGCAGTTTCAAACACAGGAGTAAGAACTGGGTCTGAGATGAGGAATGTGAAAAAGCAGAAGTAGTACCAAACAGAACTCACCTTTCTTTACACCTCTCTGTTTGATATGAGCTTTGTTTTACCTCCTGTGGTGGCAATGCTTTACCCCAGAGACCAACCACCCCTGATTGCTCAGGTCCTCTCTATACCTACAACACTGTTAGGAGGAGGACCTGACATGAAACAGAAAGATACTGTGTTGGGTTTGTGTGACAAGGTTTTGGCAGCAGGTGGTGACTACTGGGGTGGCTTCTGTTGAGAAGCTTCTAGACTCTTCCCCCATGTCCAACAGATCCAATGCCAGCCAGCTCTAAAGCGGACTCACCTTTGGCCAAGGCTGAACCCATCAATGACAGTGATAGTGCCCCTGAGATAATGTATTCAAGAAAGGGTAAAAAACAACAGTGGAGAGAGTGAAGTGAGAATATGTGAGAGAAACAGCTCTGCGGACAGCAGTGTCAGAGAGGAAGGAGAGGGAAGAGGTGCTCCAGGTGCCAAAGCAGAGACTCCCTTGCAGTCTGTGTGAAGACCATGTTCAGGCAGGCTGTGCCCCTGCAGCCCATGCAGGTCCATGGTGCAGCAGACATCTCCTGCAGCCCCTGGAGGAACCCCACACTGGAGCAGAGGGATGCTGAAAGGAGGCTGTGAGCCCATGGGAAGCCCACACTGGAGCAACTTCCTGATGGGACTTGTGACCCTGTGGGGAACCCCATCCTTACCTGTACCCACAGGCCTTTAGGTATAATTTCTCTTTCCTGCCCATCTGAGGAGGGGACTGATAGAATGGCTTTGGTGGGCACCTGGCATCTAATTTATCTTAGGTGAGACCTCAGATGTGACATCAGTAGATGCCAAGGCATAACCTTGGGAAGGTTGTAGGATGGAGGTATAGCTATGTCACACTGCCTGACCTAAGTTACCATTGGGATAGTGAATAGGAAGTCGGCCACGCATGGTAGAATTTTTGCTTCACACAACTACAAATGGTATATTATGGAGAAAAATTGGAGAAAGAGACAGGAAAGGGCTATCCATGCTAAGGGACTGATTAGGACCATGATGTTTCAACAGGACTGGGAAAGCAATTACAACTGGACTGAATTCAGCAGGGTTTTGTCATTGCTGAAGATTGCACAGATGAACAGGCACAAATTTTATATATGTAACCAAATGGAATTAATAGACTTAGATTTTGGTATTTTTAAAATTCGATATTTTTAATATTACCATATTTAATTATTTCATTGTCACCAATCACTTTCATGAATTTAATAATTTCAAATCAATACCAGTGACAATAGTGTAATTCCATTTATTAATACTTAAAAAACAGAATACAGGTCTTGAAATTTTATGCATTGTCTACAGCTGTTTTTTCTAGCAGAGTGCCTTTCTCCTGCTTCCTTGGAGAAGTTTTTATGTGGGTTATATCTATTTAGTCACATCTTGCTGTGTATTTTATAACACACTGAGGATTAAAAGTTCCTTCAGTTAAATCACAACACACTTAAGTGCAGCCTCTAGTTTAAAAGCTGACCTGGAAAATATGCTTCCCTTTTCAATTTTGTTCCTTTATATATTTTTCCCTCTGTCTTTCAGGCCGATAATAATGATGATTTGTGTTGCTGCTATCCCACTGTGTTAGCCACTTTGTGTGCACTGAACAAAAAGGTTACTCTACAGGATGTTTCTACTGCTTGTTTATGGCCTTTATTCCTGGGACACCAATAGTGGGATTCCTGCTCGGCAGAAGAGCTGAAGTGCTTAACAGGTCAAGATGCAAGTCAATTTTTCTGAAAACTTTAAAGCACTCAGTGGGGTCACACTTGAGCACTGGGAGGCAGCCCCATAGCACAGGAAATCCTTTAAAGACTGATGAAGTAGATGAGCTTAACCACTCATTGGACTAGTCCCTAATGTCTTCAAAAGAGGCAAATTTCAGAGACCCCATTCCTTGTGCCTGCTGGGACAGATGCACTTTGTGCTGGTGAACGTTTCTTTGTCTCCACTATCACAAAAAAATGAGCAAGGTCTTTCTCTGGCACTCGTGCTTCTTCATGAGCCTGAGCTGGCTTGGGTCTGGCATACAATGAAAGCAGAGGCCCAGGAGTGCCCCGGTCATTTGGACTCTGACACCTCTGTGCTCCTTTTTTCTCTCCCATGTTTTCTTCTGAGCTCTTTCCAGCATTAGGGCACTACTTATGCCTGATGACTGTATTTGTTTTATTGGGCAGCAGAAATAGGTAACAGGTTCAGAGTACTCCTTCAGGTCACCAAAGACTTCATCTAGATCAACAGGTCCTGAATAGCAAGGGATTATTTTGGACATACGTAGCCTTCAGAATGGAAGCCAATATTCAGTATTAAGGTATATAAATCCCATACAGTGATTGAAAATTTATTGAAAGTGATATATACATAGCAGGGTGGGATGCAGAACAAGCCAGCAGGAATCTGTAACACAGGGCTGTTACCAAATCTGTCCCTTCAGAGCCTTTTGAGGAGGCATGTTGGTGTCCAGGACCCAGAATTTAATCGTGAGAATGGACCTGGGCTTCTCTCAAAAGCAGAACAGAGCTCACTTTTATAGTGCAGGCACTGAGGGGCTTTGTTCTTCAGTGCTCAAAGCATGCCCCCAGGAAGGTGCACAGTGGGTTGACATTGCTTCTCATGCCTTCTCCTTGCAATATGCTGTTACCTATAAACCAACACTACAATGAAAATTCAGACAACCTCCACCACCTATTCTATTAAAAAAAAAAAAAACAACAGAAAGAGAAATCTGCAATCCTACATTTGTAGGCTGATCCTGTTGTGCATTAAGTATTTGTCAAACATGGCTCTTAGCTGTGGTTGCTGAGGGCACTTGGACCTTGCACCACACCAGCTTCAGGGTTCAAGCAAGGCTTCAGGAGGAGCAGAAGGTTTTCAGACACAGAGCTGCAGGCAGATCCAGATCTTCCAGGTGAACTTTCAGGTGAACGTGAATTTTGGGGTTTTATTTTAGCTGAGGCGGCTGACATTTGAGTGAGTATACTGCACTGCATTTTGTGGGTGGATGGATTTGATGGATGCACAAGAGCAACTAGGAGCATACTGGCTCATGGTCCACTTGCCTTCAGACTACCTCATGCACAACCTGAACACGAGCTCTCCTTGTGTGCTTGACAACATGCTGCCAGATGTACTTGGCTCACAAACACCATCCAGGACAGCCTTTAGCTGTCCCTGGAGCTCAGCTTTCCTATATGCCATTAAAGCAGTGCAGAGTGGTGTTGAAGGCAACCTTGAGGCGGCTCTCACATCTCAGTACAAATATGTATCCTAACCCCTGAATTGCATCCTGCCTTGGGGCTTTCACCGTGCCACACTTACCTCTCCCGTTCAGTTTTCTCCTGTGTATTCTCCCTCCTAATGGAGCAGTGAGTAGTTCCTTAATGAGAGAGGAGGAGGAACAGACACTGGCTTTTAAATAGAAAATGTGAGCATAGCAGTGGTGCTCAAAGCTTGCAGAATAGTATGTAGCTGAGCTAATGAGACTGTCTTCTTACTTGCATCAGCAGCTGGGGTTGTTGAAAGATGTTCTAAGTATGTCTTGGGGGTCAGAGTTAACCATGTGGGGTGGGTTGTTGTGTGATGTGGTGGCTGGAGGGATTTGTTATGTAAATCACCTTACCTTTATGTGGTTAGGGATGTTTAACTGCAGTGTCTCAGCAATGCAGTTTGTAAAAGGTTTGTATTCTCACAGGATCAACCTTCATTACAGTTGTAATTATTTATAATTATTTTGTGTGTGATGACAAATATTTTTATTTTCCAGACTCAGAGACGATTAAAAACACAGGTGTCTTGCACTGCGGTTTTTAGAATTTTTGATTTAGGTCTCCTGTATTATCCCCTTTGCTTCAAAATGTTTTATTTCAGAGGGATTGTGATGAAATCTGCAGTCCACCAAAGGTATGATTCAAAAGAAACCTCTTTCGTATTTCCAACCTATTCTTAGTTCTAGTTTAGTCATATGTGATATCAATCGTAGCCTTGCTATCCTTTTATCAGAGGTTTGATACCTGATTAGAAACCTTTGGGATACAGAAGGGAAAAAAAATCCCTCCTTGAAGAGATTTTCAGCAGGGCAGGAAAGCCTCTAGATGGCAGAAGTGCACTGCACAAAACTCCAAACCTTAATTAAGCAACAAGCTGCAGAAGGGTTGTGTGCCAGCTGCAGGGAAAAGGTGCTCTGATTATTGACTGGTCCACTGACCTCTTCCTCCTCCTCCAACTTTAATTGCTGCTCCAGATGATCTGTACTTTACAGCCACACAGACATGGTGCCAAGCTGGGTCTGAACAAGTTTGCTCATGGATGTAGTTTTTGTCTTTCTGCAAAGTGACACTGCAGCTGTTTGTTTTTTTTTAAGGGTGAAATGTTCTGGCAGCTGGCACTCTGGAATTTGGGATGACTTCTGTTAGCAGTTAATGCTGCCCCTAAAACTTCACAAGATGCTGCATCCTTTATGAGGCTTCGTGACTACCCCTTGGGAGGTGATCAACAGTCTGCAGTCCTTTCAAAAATAAAATCTCACCCTCTGTGGAGGTGGGCAGCACACATCTTAAGGTATTTTTGACTTAGAAATAGTGCAGAAAAGTTTCAAGTGCCCTTATCTGTCTGAAAGAGCTGTCAGCAACTCTTGTTGTAATCAGTTACACAAGAAGAATACAGTGAATTCTTCTGAAGCACAGAGAAGAAAATCCTTGTGTAAATCTGAGGTTTAAGCAGTATTAATGGCTGACACATCACTAACTTCTGTGTCTGTGAATACTGTTACATCTTGGTCAGGATCCTTCTGCACAGTCACCTTGAGAGAAAACCCAGCTGCTCAAGTTTGTGTGGTGCCAGATAACTGAATGTAGATAAAAGTCCAATTTCTAGCTCTGCAGTCTTACATCTCAGTCTGGGTAGGAAATAATTTGAGATTTCAGAGTATTCTGTTTCAAAGGAAGGCCTCTTGATATTGGCTTTTAGTTGCTGGTTAAGAGCAATTAAATGGTACTCAAAATACTTGGATGGGTCTTCAGTCCACCATATGGCAGGCGTGTCCTAACCTTGAGGCATCTGCAAGAATAAAACACAATCTTGGGCTTGAACATTTTTCTCCCGTATCTAGTGGGAATGCATATAACACATGCTCAACAAGCCAGATTGAGATTCAGTTCCATGGTCTTATGGGAGTGTGGGACACTCGTGAAAGTGAAAGATCCTGGTGTTAGTCCCTGGTCCAAAGCAGAAACTGGTACCCAAGGCAATGTCTGGCTAGTTTTGATTTGGCACTGACACATATTCCTGCATCAGGGACTGAAATAAGTCTCCCGGACTGCAGGAGCCCCAAAGCCTTCACACATGCCTCCAGACATTTGTGATGGCTGTGAGTCATCTGGGCTTTGGGTTATTTGCAACAGGGTGGCAAGAAAACAAGCATCGGAAAGTCTTTGCTGCTTTCAGACCATTGCTTTTGACAATACTTACAAAGGATATGCTTTTTATCACAGCACTTGCCCACCAGATCTTCCTCCCTTCCATGGACCCTCGACACAGGTCAGAAACCAAGCAACAGTCATTAATATTGACAGTAGATCGCAGTCTTTTAGTGTCTCAATGGAAATCTTGTTGTGAACTACCAAGGGATATCTAGCTGCATAAAAAGCAGCATAAGTTGCCGAAGGAAATTCTGAAGTTTTATTTTCTACTGTAGCAAAACCAAGTTAGCAATTTTGAAGAGATATGCCAGCTCTGGTGCAAGTGGCTCTTGGCAGTCTCATGCAGTCAGTGGGACTGAAGCCACTGGGCCTTCTCTTTCTAAGGTGTCATTTGTACTTCAAGCAGCAGATTTCACGTTTTAAGCAAAGGACCTCAATGCTTGACTTGGAGACTCCCAAAAGTATTGTAACAAAATGTGTGACTACAGTAAAGACAGATATACCCAATGTAGCTGGCTAGGCAGCAGTGAAGATGTGGCAGCACAATTTTGAGGGGAGCCTAGTGACTCAAGTAGCTGTTATTAGCATTACTGTCTAGATAGAAGCTTCTGTCACTATTTCTGCCTGCTTCTGCAGCATGTATAGCATTTGTCCTTGTTCTCAAGATACCAGTGCTAATGACAGGAGACAGAATTGTTTATCTATTGCATCTCACATTTTTTCAACCACAGGGAGCATTAAATCAATGCATCATCACGAGGTTTGAGGGCTCCTAGCCAATTCTTCAAGTAAGGAATAGAATCAATAACTTTGCAGTATTTTATCAAAACCAAAGATCCTTGCATATATTTAAACTGATCCAGACTTCAGACTCGATTAGGCTAGAACTTGGATAATCACTGGGTATCTACGCAGTTTTGGATAGATTTGTCTTTATGGCTGTGTACTCATGACATTTTCTCCAGCCTTGCATTTCAGAAATAACTGCACGTCAGGGAAAAGTGAGCTTTCTTCCAGGTAGTCTGTGGGGGGCACAAATATTTTAGTTCCTTCAATAGATTCTCCATGGTTTACTCAGATTCTCATAAAGGTACCGGTAGACACAAGAGTTTTTGTGTTGCATTTCTGCTGGGGAAAGTTTTGCATTGCAGACAGCTTGGCCAACGTTTAATAAAATGCCTAGTGCTCTGTGGTGATAAAGCTAAAATCCTCAATCCCATTCACATTTAGAGGACACTTGAATAGCTGTTACTTGAGGCTTAATTTAACCTGAGAGTTTGTGAAAAGAAACATGTACTGTATTTTTGGCAGCATTCGATAGTTTTAGAATATTTTTCCCTCTGAGAACTGTCAAAGCAGGTAACATCCTGAGTGAGCAAAACCCTTGAAAGGCTGGAGGTTGCATTACCTCCCATTAACGGTTGTGAAAGCAATCCATGGCACTCACAGTGAAACAAGGATGGGAAACACAGGCAGGATGGCCCTTTTGATCTGCTGCTCTGCTCTGAGGGCACCCTGCACCTGCTGCCTTTCAGAAGGCTGTTAGGATCTGTGGGTTCTGGTTAGGTATTTAGCTTCTGTGACTCTTCAAGATCACTCCCATTCGGATTACAGTTCTAATTTCACACTTAAATATGTTCACTGCCTTTTTATTACATTTTGTTTACTAACTTAAACAGCTCTTCCCTGGTTGAGCCTCCCAAGATTTCATTTTCTGGATTTGAACAAACCTCCATTACTGTAATTTCCACAGAACCAGCCTTCCTTCTGAATCAGCACATCCCAGCATGTTAAGGGTTGGAGGGAGAGAGTCTGAGGCAGGAGGTAACCACAAAAGCCTTTGGAAGCTGTAGTCAGGTTCTGCATTTTCTGATGGGTATCATGGGGCTTGAGTGCAGCCACACACACAATGGCTGGTTTGCTGGTTTGATGGCCTCTATAGAAACCTGGCCCCAGGAAAATAATCAGCCTGAATAGAGCTGTATTGTACTTTCAGAATTTCTTTTCAGAGTCCAGAGACCAGTCCGAGAATCCTATTTTCTCACTGACATCCTGCTGAGGAATTAGCTCGGGGTATTGACAGGCTGTTTCTGTGAACACGACCCGCAGTGCTGCTGCCGGTCACAACAGTAGGATGACAGCTTTCCTGGAGTTGAAGCAGCACGGTCATGCTGAGCCCTAAAGTACATGAACATATAGAGATAAAGGCATCTTCCCAGCTCCTCCAAATCCAGTCCTTCAAATGGGCGCATAAAAGTAACAATTTATTTACATGTGGAGGGATTAATGTTTTCTACTATCTTAAATCTTTTATTAATTCACAGGTAAGCAAACTTCAGGAGCAATGCCACTCCACTGTTGTGATATTAGTAAAGAGATATTTAGAGAGATATCTTACATATAAAAGCTCCAATACCTTCTTGAAAGTTGCTCATCTAGGTATTTTACAATAATTATAAAGTTCTCTTAGCTTTGGTTGCTATGTGCATGTAACTTATTATATATAATTTCCTATAAAATTACGTAGTATATACAGATGATACCATTCTAAACCCTATTTTGATGTACTGTTGTTCTGTAGGCCCTAGTCTTTGTCTCCATGCGGAAGAAATGATGCTTACTTAATAGACAAACAGACAAACGTAAAAAACGTTGTCTTTCCTTCATTATCCATTAAGTGATACTATTTAATACTGCATATTCTTAAAATATTTTTGTCAAACTTTCTTTTTTCCCTTCTCAGCTCTATAGTATGTGAATATTTTATAAAAGTTCATTAGTTTTTGTCATACTTCAGTGAGGTTAGGATATACTATAATTCTTGTCTCAAACAAGAGATCAAATCAGAGACATTAACACCAAACACATTAATGATTCTTCATACAATCTTGAGAGGAAGAACAATGTTTTTTCTTCATGGTGTGCAACAGTGGGTTGTAGTGAGTAGAGCTATTCACATGCCAACAGAGCTGCTGCTGAGAGCCTTTTGACATTTTTAATTCATTTCTGATGTACACTGAATTGAAAACTCTAAATTTGACTACAAAATTGGAGCAGCAAATATACTTATTGGTCAGATCACAAGCTTGGTATGTTGGAGACTCTGGGTGTATCCACATTAATGTTTTAATTTTGGTCAGAGATAAATTGAAGTGACTCTATCATCGTCATTGAATGAATTATTTTTGGGTGAAACTGAGCTAAAGTATGTGCTTTGGAGGACACCTGATGCTTTGCAGCCTGCTGAGAGACATTCAGTCCCAAAAACTAGACTGGCATTAACCCTGGAAACACCTTTAATTTGAGCCTTGTCCCTCAACTCTAGCCGTTCTGCCATATAGATTCATCCCCATCACACTGCATCCTGTGCCAGTGTCAGCATAGCCTGAGGCTGATGTCCCTGTCCAACTGTGTGCTAAAATAGCAAAGCTTTTCATGTGTGTATGATTGCCTTGAATCTGGCAGAGCGGGGACTTGACCCTCCTGCTACTGTGCTGTGCTTGTGCCATTACCAACAAGTTCTATTTTCCTCAAACTAAAGATCATTAAAGCCACCTATGCAATATTTTGACTTGGATAAGGAGTCATCATGCCAAAACATTTTGAGCACCTCTAATTAATGTGCTCTGATCAGTTATCGCTGATTTCAGCTGACATGGCATGTACACAGATCATTGCCCCAGCGCAAGCTTATCCAGCCAGAAAATGAAGAATAGACCATTAGAGGCTCTGAAATGTTTGGTGTGCGCAGTTTGCTTAGCAGTCGACTGGAGAACTGTGGCTGGGTCACCTGCTGATCTGGTTTCTCAGGGCAGGAGTCCACTGCTGGAACTATGAGTCCATCCTCTTGCATTCAGTGCACTTCATTTGCAGATGTTGGGAGGTGTTGGCATGACAAATAACAGTTTCTACCGTTGCACAATTTTGATTCATGCCCAGAATACAGACAGCTGGTATACTCAGTATCTGTGTTCAGCAGTCTTTATCTTTACATTGAAGACTGACTGTCATAGGTCAGGGTAGAACTAAGATATCTATATCGGCCAAGAGAGAGAAAAGGAAAGGCCTTCTTCCCCCAAGAAGATCAGCCAAAAAAAAAAAGAAAGAATCCCTCTCCTTTAAATTTAGAAAACAGAACTTTAATTAGCAATATATATATATATATATGAAAAGGATAACAGTTCTTAGCCACAATACATATATATATGTCCAGAAAGGACCAAAAAAACCCACCCAGTTTGTAATAAACCCTTTAAAACCCTTTAAAGGAAAAGGCTAACAGTTGATGTCTTTGACCACCCCAAAAAAGGGGACTGCAGTTATATTTGCGGACAGCAGGTGGCGATGCTGCGTCTCGGCAGGTTGGCCTCTCTCTCAGGTGAGATAGCAGGGCACAGTCACCGGGTCAACTCCCATGGGATAGATGGCGAAAGCAGCAGAAACCCCGTCTCCGTGGTGCAGAAAACAGACATGCTCCTGCAGTGCCTGCGGCCTTCCCACAGGTGATTGGCCGAGTTAGAGAGGGAGAGACACAGTACTGCCTTTCCAGTGGTGCCAGACCTGGTGTGCTCCCATCCTAGCTCACTCCGCCGAGACTCTGAGCCTCCTGAGCCTGCGCAGAAAATGCAGAAAACCTGGTCACTTCCCTCACCCGGGCCATCTTCCCTCCCCCTCCCGGCCTGGGGAGAGACCAGAACCAATGGCTTTGGACTAAGTTGTTACATCAGGATATTCATCGTGTCCTTTGTTAACCATCTTTACAAAACTCAGGCATTGGCTCCAAGCTTTTTGGGGAGGATTTCCAATGAAGTGCTGAAACTATAATACTGACTACATCCAAAACTTCTTAGCAATTATATCAAAAATTCAAGCAACCTCCTTCCTGACTATGTGAAAATTATAACTTCTCAAAGTCTTTTATTCCTTGATCAAATTTCAGTAGATATTCCCTAAGACTGGAAACAGTACCAACCTGGGTTACCATCTCCAGTCAGCTCTCTCCCTCTCCTTATTTTTCCTTCATCCTCTTTCATAGGTATGAATGTCCAGAGGTTTTCAAAGAAAAAATAACCAGAATTTTTATTTTTATTTGTGGACAAAAGAGCATGTCATTCTTCCATTTAATGTTCAAAAGCAGTGTCACTATTTCACCTTAGATTTTCTTTTCTAATTGTGCCATCTCCCTATGAACAAAATTATATTCAAACTGAGGTGTGCTTAAAAATAATGACAATTAAAAAGCATTTTAAGGGTCTTTGAGCAAAAAAATCCTCAACTTTGGGAAACTCAGGAAGGCTCTATCCAGAGTATGGAAACATAGCACAGTTTTCCCAAATATACAGGAAAGTGTCCTTTCGGGAGCTGATATAGCAGGTGCATTGGGGAAGTCCACAGTGGATGGAAAGCAGTGGGCTCTTAGAGAAGACAAAGATGTTCTTTGGACCAGACACTGACCGAGGGACTCCAAATTAAGTTCTGGAGGGTTGTTTTTTTCTTCTTCTAATACTCCTCTTTTTTTAAAGAATTCAATTGATGCACCTAAATTAGGAGTTGCCTTGAGCTTTCCTTACACTCAGAGGAGGAGAGGAGGGGAGCAATTGCAGAGGAGATTCAGACAAACTAAGGTCTTTTTCCCGTATGAATTAAAGTGTTGAAAATTGCCTGGGTGGTTTTATATTGCTGGCTTTAGTCCTGCTAAGCAAACTCTCATAGTGAGTTTTGTGATATCCTAGGACAGTGATACATTGAAAGAAGTATTCTTAAATAAAGTTCCACTCCTATGTTATTTTTTCTTTTCTATCAGCTATAATAGGATTGAGCAGAAGAATTAAAGTAGACTTGTGCGTCACCCTTTATGGTGGAACATAGGAAAAATCCTGTTTAAAGGGCACTTTTTATTTAAAATTATATGTGGCCTTTAATAGACTGAAGCTCTGGTACAACTTGTGAAACCCAGCAGCAGTAAATCACAAGGACTGATTGATACTCATCCAAGGATTTAAAAACAAACAAAGCATTAAAGAGGAGCAACATTGACAAGGATATATTACTGTCTTTACAGCAAGGAAGCCTGAAAACTTAAAACTCATTAGCATGATGCTTATCTTCAAAATGAGACTCTGGGCCATCTGAGGATTTACAGATCAGTAAACTTTATTATAATAGCAGGGAACCCGATTGAGGGTTCAATTAGGGATAGAATAGCACAATGCTTGGATAAGTATAGCTTCTCAGGATCAAAACAGCACTGCTTCTCTAAGAAAAAAATGTGCTTCTTTGCCTTGTTAGAGCTCTTTTCAGTGTTAATGCAGGGGACCTGGTGGAAACAGCATACTTGGATTTTCAAAAGACTTTTTGATAAGAACCCTCTTAAGGGACTATGAGAGTATAATTGGACACCATCAGGTAATGCACATTAGTAAAAATAGGCTAAGCTTCTGATAGGCTGATGGGCTCAGAATTTTCAAGGTCTCCCTGAGGAGAGAGACATAAAAGTTGTCACACAGAACTCTAAGCCGAGGTGTGCAGCAACAGTTGAAAAATAAAGGAGGGAGGGCTGGAATTGTGATAAAGAAAATTATACAAGGGTGGGCTACACTTGGAAAACTGACACTGAACTTAGGTGGGGCAGACTGCTCCATGCCCTCTTTCCTAATACAAATGAATGTGAGCCAACTCTAAAAAAGGTGCTTTTCCTTCTTGCCAGCTTCTTGAGGATGCAAATTTATGCGTCAAAATGTGGATATACAAAGGAAAAATGGGAGAAGAATCAGGGAGCAGCTTCTGGACTTGCTCCTAGCAGGGATACTGGTCATACCAATTTTAGAGCAGCTCTAAGCAGAATTATACCTCAGCAAATTGTAGTTAGAAATAGGCAATATAATTCCTAGGAGTCTGTAGGCAGAAATGCTTCAAGATGATTCCTGAGTAGGCGAGAGTAGTTTTTGGCATATTTGTAACTTATGGTGGTCAGTTCTGCATTTTCAGGAGTATTATGTTTGTTTGCTGGCCAGTTCTTTTTATCAACCTGTGTTTTGTGCAGTTTAAGCACAGATTTTAATCAGTGTGCTTTTTAACATGGCTTGTATTTATTGTGGATTGACCAAATTGAAAAATCACAATCATAATATATTTTTTATGTATGACATTATTAAGGAATTCTATAGAGGCCTGATATAATAAGAAAGAAATCCAAATAGGGAGGTTAGTAAAATTCCCATTAATTGTCTTATTAATCTTCATTATTTTAAATGATAGCAAAACCAAATATCTGTTTCTTAATCAGTGTAACCCCAGTAGATCTTAAAATGTTTTAAAAAGCGGGGAGAGCTCATTATCCTGTCTTACTGATGGGAAAACAGAGGCACAAAGTAGCAATTCCTACAACAAGAATTTAAGCCTTTGTGTTTTGTGTCCCAGGGCTGGGAGCTACCTGATAAGCTGTATCTCATAGACACTTTTCCCCCAGAATGTTGGTGGATGCAAGATATTTTGTTAATATAGTTCTTACACAGATGTATTAATTTGGATTTAGTGATGTCATATTTTTCTAGCTTAATGCTGAATTTTATAGTTGGGCAAAAATCTCAGCATCAATAGGAACTAAAGGCAGTTTCCTGGTAATGATTTCTGGACAGGACCTCTGTTCAATTCACTGCAAAGTCAAACAGTATTTGCACTTCCCAAAAAGCAGTGTTTCTACTTTATAAGAAATTTCATTTTTTGAAAGGTTGAACTTGAAAAGAGACATAAAATTCCTAAACTTTCTGTGAAAGGTGCTTTCCCAGATCTTGCAGGTCTCTGTCTAGTGAAGCTGGTGTGTTGGTTGATCTCAGCAGATAGTAACTCTAATGAAAATGTCAAGATTGTTGGTTTTATTGAGGATCCTCATACAAGTGATGCTGCAGCTTCTAAGGTACTTAAATTGAAGACAGACCAGCAGAAATTAATTTGATGAAAGTCTGTAAAACCTGAAATATATCAAATTAATCCTTCCCACTCTGTAAATCTGTATCTTCTGATGAAAAGTTGCATTGCTAGAAAATTTTTGTTCATCTCTAAACATTCTAGTATCCCTTATGGATCCAGGTGTCTATAGAGGTTATGGCAAGAGACTTTGTTCAGGATGAAGAACTTTTCATGTCTGTATTTATTGTAAAGTTTCTTTAGTAATATGTTTGGGTTTTTTTCCTCTAAGTTAGTTGAACTGTAGTAAGTTAAGCACAGTTCTAATGTAGAAATGTGATAGAAAAAATATTCTTCTCTTCTGCATGAGACAAAATTCAGTCCATATTTATATACGTGTCTGAGCATAACTCAGGATGCTCTAAAGACTCAAGATATCAATTAGATGTGGGATAAAGATCTTACAGGACTGCTTCTAAAGGTTATGCAGGGAAAGACTGTCCTGAAAACTAATTATGATGACTGTGATAGTCAAATAAAGGAATGTATCTTAAGATTCTTTAGATGTTTTCCAACACAAAAATGGGAAAGAAAAGAGGGTGACTGGCATAATCTAAAAGACTTTAACAACTTTACTTCCCTATTATCTCCTGATGGCAGAAGACAACAATAAATCTTTCATTGTTATAGGATAGTATGGTCCCCCAACCTAGTACTTCTTATTCTGCTTGATAGCCCTCTTTTATTTGTCAAAATTCATCAGGTTGCCTACTCTAGGTATCAGTCTGCAGTTCCCGCATTCTTAGATAGGCTACTGTATCCTCAGCATCATTTGCACGTCTCCGAATTTCAGGGGTTGTTCACCTAGGGGTTCTGCTGTCATACACAGCATCCAAACAGCCTCTGACAAACCAAGCTAGTTCTTATATTGCTACATAAGCAGAGTTTATGAAAAGAAAATAGTTTCAAAACTAGAAAACTTCTGCACAGTTTCAATTGTGCTTGCAAACCTACAGTACCTTGAGGTGAGTCATAAATACATGCCATGAGGCTCTTTTCTAAAATGCTCCTTAAGTTTGTTGTTCTGTTTTCCTGGGCTTTGACCAGTCCTGCTTGGTCATGAGGAGAGTAAGCTGGTATATCAGCATTCTCAACAGCTCTGAAATGTTTGGTAGTTTTTCTCAAGACACATCTGAGGCTGGATGGCAACTCTGGAGATCACTAGTCCAACCTTCCTGCTCAAAGCAGGGTCAGCTACAGGGGGTTTCTCAGGGCCATGTCCACTCATCTTTCCAAGGATGGAGACTCCACATCCTCTTTGGGCCACTTGCTTCAGTGCTTAGTTACTCTCACAGTAGAATACTTTTCCTTGCTTTTAAGTGGAATTTCTTGCATTTCAGTTTGTGTCCTTTACCTCTTTTCCTCTCCCTGGATACCACCAACAATAAGTTGACTTTGTCTTCTTTGCTCCCCCATCAGGTATTTGGGTAAGGCTTCTTTTGAGTGTTCTCTGCCCCAGACTGAACAGTCCACCTCTCAGCCTCACATGATGTGACAGATGCTCCAGTCCCTTAACAATTGTCGTGGCCCTGTGCAGGACACACTCCAGTATGTCATGTCTCCTTTGTACTGGGAAGCCCAGTGCTGGACATAGTATCCAGATGTTTCTTACTGATGCTGAGCAGAGAGCAGTGATCACCTCCCATGAGGGCTCCCAGTGCTCTGTCAGCCCATTTCTTCAGTCTGTCATGATCCCAATGTCATGGTGCTCAAGTCAGAGGCTTTCAGTCTTGGTCATTGTGGAAGTCTCCATTTCCTGACCAGACAAACTCAGACACTGCCTATGTCTCCTTCAGTATAGCTGAATGTTCAGACTCAGCAGGGTCTTGGTAAAGTTCTGAACAACTTCCTATCGTCTCTGCCACTTCACAGTCTGCAGATCTGCTCCCACAGCTCCTTTCTTGGCAAGAAGGAAGTCTCTCCACTAGTGCACACCTCCTGTGGGCAGTGAGCTCACCCTCTCACCCCATCCCTAGTGAGAGGCCCCAGACATCCCTGCAGGTCTGTGTCCTCCACTGAGAGCTTCATCTGGACCAAGATTCTGGTGGTACAGGGACAATGCTCCAGCAGCTGCTGGGACCATCCCTTAGGATGCACCATGCCCACCGCTCAGCCCCCGTGCACTGCCCTCAGCAGAGGTCCTGGCTTCTTCATGGCACACTGTCAGGTGGTTCCACATGTCTTTGCTTCATGCAGCGTCCCAGACTTCCCTCTATTGTGTCAGTGATCTGCTGCCACCTTGGAGGGCTAATGAGCTCTATTAATAACTGATTGCAGAAGAGCTCCACAGTTATAGTACTGAATGAGTGGGTAGCACCCCACTGGGACTGCAGGAAAGGATTAATTCAGAAAAGTTACAGTCTCATCTGGCCAATTTTGGGCTATAAAATAAGGGATATGTTTTCCGTAATGAAAAGAGGAAATCACAATAAAAGAACAAAATGTGTTAGGGGTGAAGCTCTGTTCATTCTGATGCCAAGAGGACTAACAAAGGCAGAAGAAAACTTCTGTCTTTATCAGACAAAACTTTAAAATAGTTAAATATGAACAAAGGAAAATGATGCAAACTAAAGTAGCACGTTCTATTACGTATTAATACAGGTCCTAGTTCCTAGAGACTGAAAAAGGTTGAGAAACCGTGGTGAAGCGGAACAAAATGTGATTTATGCAGGCTTACATGAAATTCTCTTGAAAATTGCCTGACATGGGTGCTAAAGAGGTTTGAATCATAGTTCAAATATTAATGGGAAGTGGTATAAGTGACATCTGATTCCAGCATGGAGTCAGAAGAGCAATGAGAGAAAAGGTACAGTTGTTTATGTAAAACACAAAATTGACATTCATACTCTAACAAAGATATTGTGACAATTTTTAGAGCTTCCCCTTATTAATATTTGGATACAGTATTCCATTTTGAATTACATTTTAGGATAACACACTCTCACCTAACTGTCTATGAAAATAGATGCAAGGGGATGAAATACAGAAGATGATTTAGAAAGAAAGAAGTAGGAAACAGGGATTGTTTAAAGACCTAAGAAACTTAGGGGCAACAGTCTGAGCAAAACTCTTCATGCTGCAAATTCATTTAGCTTTCAGAGCTGAAACTAAGCCTGCTTGAAGCACTGGGGTGTCATTGTTTTCTTCTTATTTTACCTGCTCTCTGCTCTCAGAGGAGGTTAGTTTTAAATGGCCTTGTCAAAACCTAATTGCAGTTTTGTAATGGCTAATTCCCAGGCTATTTAGGCACTGAAGAATCAATTCTGAGACATGTCTACGAGGGGTTTGTTAAGAGATGGAGAATGCTGCTGAGATCAATCAGCATTCTAGTTTTTAAATCACACAGGAAATTCAGGTTAAAATCTCTGTTCTGGTTGATTGATCCCATGTCTCAGGGAAATGCCCTCACTAACCACCTTTATTCTTGCAAATGTGTGCCTCTCTAAATTAATTAAATGTTCACTGGGTGGGAAAGAAGATTCATGTTGAAACCCTGACTCACATTACGCTGTGGTGTGGGAACTAGAATAAGAACTTCTGCCCTGTTCTTCTATATCTCAAATGAGTGCTCCAGCCACAGGCAGTTCCAGGTGGGACACAACTTTGTACTGGTCATTTCAGGCCCCACAGCTCCATGCACTTATCTACAGGATTGTATCTACCTGGGCGAAAACTTGTGGTTTGATAATATAGTTTGAAGGTTAATACTCCAAAGACACAGCTGGTGTGGGGAGGAGCAGCTACATTTCTCACATCACCAAAAACCTCTCCAGCTTGGACATGCGAAGACAGCAGGTGCACCATTGGTGGGCAGAACAGAGAGGACCTGTGGGGATTGAGGACATGAGAACACATGTACTTTGCAAGACTAGAATCAAATTGCCTTTACTGACTGCATGAAGAAAAGGTTGTGAGTGCTCCTGCAACTGAGACAATCTCTCTTGCATTTGGCATTAATCTCACAAATTCTCTTTTTTTTTTAAATGTATGAAAAATCAGTGAGCTGAGGGTTGGGAGCAAGGAAAGAAAGCATCAAGGTAATTAATGTTTAAGTTTGGCTATTTAAAGATCATGATATTTGTTAGCATGTGTAATTATTAAATGTAGAGCAAGGGAATGGAAAATACTTAAAAGTTGGATCCAAGGTACCTGATGACTGACCTGATGACTCTGACTTCCTTCCGTTAGAGTGCCTATGTCAAAGCTAAATTTTAAAGAAGAGATGGGGAATGCTTCACACATATACTGAATTTCTTTGCTAGATTATCCCAAATTAGCCTAGTCACAAGAAGCTTCAGGACTGGTTAGACGTTTTTTCTGTACTCAACAGACTTTTTAGGCAAACAGGAAATGAAAATTGTAATGGGGAAAAGTCAAGTAGTCTGCCAAGTATACGTGAGATTTTAAAGTAACATATATAATACTACTCTTAGGAACCATTTCTTACCAAGAGAGTGGTCAAACAGTTGAACAAGATTCTTTTCCTAGAGAGGTGATTGATGCCCCAAGCCTGTTAAGACTTTTGGACATGGCTCTTAATAACAGGCTTTAACTTGGTGAGCCCTGGTTTGGTCAGACAGTTGGACTAGATGATCCTTCTAGGTTCTTTCTGATTGAAACAGTCCTATTCTATTCTATTCTATTCTATTCTATTCTATTCTATTCTATTCTATTCTATTCTATTCTATTCTATTCTATTCTATTCTATTCTATTCTATTCTATCCTAAAATGTCATCATGTTTTTCACTGCACTGCTAATGCTTTACTGTTTACAAACACACTGAGTACAACTGCAGATTCCCGCTGTAAGTCGGGTGTATGCTGACATGACTCAGTGAGGGGATGGATATTCAATGCTTCATTCACAGTCAACCAGCAGAAATACTGCCCTTGAATTCAGTGAGAACTGGAACAGGGCCTGCCTAGAGCTAATCAAATATTGCTAGTCTATCACCTATTTGCCTTTTTTTTATGCAGTTGAAGTAGCTGATTGTACTATGAGAAAGAGTATGTTTTTACTTCAAATCATCCCTTTTCTTTTTACAAATAGTTTCAATATTTTGCCTTGATTTCCCCTTTTGAAGTCCAGAGGAACGATGTCACGGGTAGCTTTCCATCTGTCCATCACTTAGGAGGCAGCGTAAGAAAGACAAATAACTGCATGATAACAGAATAACTGTAGAAATTTAAGTGAGACTTCTGCAAGGGATGGATATCCACCAACCTCATTTCCACTTACTTCATTTCAATTCAATCCTTCATTTTTTTATTTATGAGCAGAGGGCAACTCACTTGTAACTGCATAAATTAAAGTGAAATAGTAAAATTTCATCAGGCTTGCACTGCAGAGCTTCAGGTCAAAAGAATTCAACCAAGTTGTATAAATCAATACAAGGAAATTCAAGTCCCACCAGAGTGTGGTTAGATTAAGCCCAAAAGAAAAAAGAGGCTCTCTCATCTCTTGGTCAAAAATAATTATCCCTTTAAATATAGGTGTAGACATTCTATAGATGTAGACATCTATCTCATTCAGTGTTCTTTGGGTGAGAAAGAAGAGAATAAGAGAGAAATGAAATCAAAAAACTCAGTTTGTAATCACTTTTACCAGCTTCTGTCAAGTCCACCATGCCATGGTAGTGTATTCTGAAGTTCCTTCCAGCTGTGCCTGGGTAATTTCTGTGTTAGTTGTTGACATAAGTTGGGCTGTACAGCGCAGAGAGATTTGAAGGGGGCTGAGGGGAGGGGGTTGGGGGGAAGAAAGAATGAATATTGCTCAATCACTTTAGCTTTTTAAACTAAAATGTATCAGCAGTTTCTTAATAGAAAATTGCCTCATGCTTTCCATGAAGAGCACTTAGCGCTATATGGAGACCAGGAGAACTGCTTCCATGTTAAAACTCTGAGTGGTTCTCTTGTTCATGCTTAGACAGCACTCGTTCACCACTAGCAAAAGTAACAGAAAAAAAATCATGAAAGCCATTGTAATTACTGATGTAGCAATCGTAGCCTGGGAGTTGAATATAGCTGTAGGTATCTTATTTAGTCAGGAATTAGCTAACTGTTGTGTGCTTTCTCAAGAAATAAGTAAGAAGCCATGAAACCTTAATAGATGAGATTTTTGCATCATTTGTTTATGGAGAGAAAATAAATTGGTGAATTGTAATTTGAAGGAAATATCACATAGAAAACTATAAAGCTGGTAGATGCTTTTCTTGTTCCCCATCTTCAAGGGGGAAATAAACAACAACCCGTAGTTTTGTTTAATGCTGCTTGTACATTTGTGCTCCAAATAAGCATGGTGTTTAGTTGTACTGGGAGAATAGCTGGTTTATACCAACTACCTGGAGCTCTGTCAATGCTGTTCATTGCATTATGTGCTCCATACCGTGCCTTACACATTAAAAGTTCTGTTACAGATTCCTATTTTCTTATATTTGTGTACACAATCTCAATATGCAGTAGGCTAATTACTTATCTCTTTCAGGGAATAAAAGCAGTGTCCAGAGTGTTCCTTCAGTCACATCACAGAATCGCAGAATGGGTCAGGTTGAAAGGGACTGTGGTGGGTCATCTGGTCCAACCTCCCTGTTCAAGCAGGGTTATCGTAGAGCACATTGCCCAGGGTTGTGTCCAGACAATTCTTGAGTATCTCTGTCCTCTGGACACCCTCTCTTCAGATACTTATACACATTGATGAGGTCCCCTCTCTGCTGTCTCTTCTCGAGGCTGAGCAGGCCCAACTCTGTCAACATATCCATGTAAGAGAGATGCTAATCTTTCTGGGGAGGAGGAGTGATAATTAAGCTTACTTTCTGTCATCATATGGATGCTAAAAGATGTTCTTTTCTTTAACTTCTGGTTTGTCCCAGCAACTGAATGTTAAGCTTTTCCCTCATGTCCCTAACATCTCGTAATGGGGTGGTTGTTACTGTAAGGTTGTTTATTGCGTGCTAATAAGCTGCTTGTCTCCTGTAGTAGTGCTTGTGAAGCAGATTTGTTACTCTTTGTCAAATGGTTGCATGAAACGTTTATTGAAGTGAATTATTCTCCAGCCATAAAAACTGCTCTCTATTTTGGTTCTGGCCCCTGTGGCACCATGTAGCATTGCTCAGGTCATACTTGATTGGTTTTAGAAGGGTGTATTCAGGAAGTTTGCAAATGAAGCCACCTATGCAGTAACAGAAGAGAATGCAGTGGCTGAAGATAATTTTATCCTATTTCTGATTTGATGCACCTAATTTTTTGTCATATTTCCAGAAATTGACATGGGCAGATTATTTGGATAAACTGAGTATTCAAAAAACTTTAAATCATGAAGCTATTTTTCTTCTTTGTAGAAGTGTTTGCTCCAAAGGTTACTGAATAACATCCAATTTTCTCTACTACTGTGTTATAAATACTGATTTTCCCCTCCAGTCTAAAACCAATTCTCCAATCTTAAAACTGAGCCGAGCTTATGTTCAGATTTGCAACATCACCAATAACCCCTAGCCAGCCAATTTGGTTTCTGGAAATGACATCAGATTGTGCATGTTAGTGTGGTCACGGTTTCTGTGAGTATAGGATTCCAGTCTGACCTTCAGAAATGAAGGACAAGTTTCACAAACTGAAAATTAGAAAAATACCTTAATTTGAAACTTGCATAATATGATTCTTGAAGACATCATAAACCCAGGAGGACACAGAGGCATAAATTTGCAGTCATATGGATTACCTTAAATCAGTAAACAGTCCGGTTTGAGATTGGTATATTAAGAAAAGAGCTATTCCATCACAGGAATAGTTAGATGCTGGAACAGCCTCACTCACTGGAAGAATTGTGAAATCCCATTTACTGGAGTTCTTTTAAAGCAGCTAAAACAAGCATCTGTCAGGCATGTCTGGCATGATTCATCCTGTCTCAAAGCAAGAGGAGAGACAAAGTAATCCCTCCAAAGTCTCTCTCAGCCCTTTGTATCTAGAATTCCAAAATGGCCTGTTATTCATTAAAAAAGGGAAGTTTGTTTATAAGGTACATCTGCTATTTCCATAGACTAGCAACAGTGGCAAGTTCTCGAGGTGAGCTATACCAGTGAGAGGTTTATAATGATGCCAGGCCCATAGAGCTGACACCCTGCTGAAATGTGTGTGTGCAATAATTATTGTAGCAGCAGACAAGTGTTCTCTCCAGCCTGCTCATGCAGTTTCAATTTATGATCAGTTGAATTGTCTTACTCTTAGTGATAGATATTTTGAATTCACTTGCAGGTTCTAATATTACTTGCCAAATACAACAGTTGCAGTTCAATGTTCTTCTGACCATGACAAGGAAAAGACCAATGAGGGGATTTTCAGCATTTCGTGCAGTTTAGCTGCTAGCACTTTATGGATAGAAAAGCTTTAATGGGAAACCTGTATTGCTTTTTTTATATGTTGTACCTTCCAGAGACATATTTCAGAGCTTTGGGAAGTAACTCTGGCAAGTTATTTAGCTTTCAAAGTGAACACAGCACAACTCTGCTATCTTATTCATACAGTTGTGCAACTGAATATGTTATCCTGGAAATTATTATTACTTTAATTCTTTGCAAGATCTACAGCATTTATTCCAGGGATGACAAAATTTTGGGCTGGATGCTTCTTCAGACTCCCATACTGCTGAGAGTAGAAATCACTTGTTCTGATTTCTTACACCTTCATATTTTAAACCTTGGGGAATAATGGATTAATGATGCTAGTGCAGTCAGGTAATGAATTCTGGAATAGCCATGCATATCTGTGACTAATACAGTACTTTTTATACGGTCATATCCAATTACCTGGAAGCTGATGTTTTTCTCTTTGTTTCATTAGTCTCCAAGATTTTTTGATTTGTAGACTCCTGGCAAGCTATCAGTGAAGTTCAACCTCCTGAAATAAGTTTCTCAGTCTTAATGTGGACCTCTAAGTTCTCAGCTGTCAGGATGCCCGTATCTACTTCCTTATCTGCTGGTTTTAGCCAACTGGCCCCCTTTCATATCGCTGATGGAAAGGCATGGAAAGGAATCAATTTTCACAAGAACTGCAGTTTTCACAGGTTAACAACAATAATATTTTTCTTTTCTGGTATTGTTATTCACAATTCAGATAGAGGAAGAGCAACACATGATTTCCACAGTCTGTGTTAAAGGTTGAATACAGATAAGGAGTTTCAAAAAAATGCTTCTGTGTTTAGCAGTCATGTCACAGAAGTCATTACCAGCAGACATGCCATGCAACATAAGAAGAACTTGCAGCCTTTTTTAGCAATGTGGGAGCAGGCTCTGCAGAAGATTATGGGCCCCAAATCTCTAAAGGAGCTCTTTGTATTTTATCCCTGAAGCACCTATGTAATGTGTGGACTCTCTCCTTAAACTGTCCAGGTGGACTGTGAAAGTAGGATCTTCCTTTGAGCGTTTTGTGTAACCTGTGGAGAAGCCTTTCACTATTCACTAACTTGAGGGAACCTCTGGTGCCTAACTGGGACTGAGAGCTGTGTGTGGGAATGTCCTTCTGAGGGCCAGATTTCACTTTCAGGTATGATGAGGCACTGAAACACTGACTTGCAATAGATGTCCCAAAGTGGCCTAGGTGGCTCCATGGCTTGTGTGCAGAGAGGCAATGCAAAGTTAATTCTCAGGGCCATGAATCAAGGCAGTCAGAAAATTCCTTTCTATTGTTTTTTTTTTTTGTTGGTGTTTTTTTTTGTTTTTTTTTTTTTAATTTCTATTCATAGTACCTTCTATTCACCTTCCTCTGCACAGAACAAACCCCAGGAGTCAATCTTGTGCCACTAAAATTAATAACAGGACCTTTGTGAACTTCAAGGAATACCATGGCACACGTTCACTCAAGTCTAAAGCATCTTGAATATCCATTCTGCTCAGAGACATAATGTCCTGTTTCCATCCAATTTCCTACACCAGTTGCAGGAACTCTTTCAAGTGACTAGTCTCAGATCCATTCCATTTCATGTTTGTTTTCTTGCCACTGTTGAGCTCCTTTTCCAGAACACCACTCCCAACACAGTTACAGTGGCTTTGGCAATGCTAATCCCATCACTGCCATCCAGTAAAGGAGTGTTGTAACTTTAAATGACAGAGCTCAGTGTGTGTCTGCTCAGTTTTTGTGTCAAGTTTATCCAGGGTTCTTCTTTACCAGAATGATTCACCTCCATGTCAATCCAATACGGCTAAAATCTGCTTCCACATGATGGGTTCATGGCACCAGGTAATTTTCTGAACTCTGAAAGCTCTGGTACTTCATATTGTAAGGGAAAAGTCTGCATCATCTAACAAAACAATCAAGTCAGCCTCTTAGAATCCATTTTTCAATGCCCTCCCAGCCTGCATCCCTCTAGTTGGTGGTTTCACTACATAATGCATGGAAAATGGTCTCACTGAATCCCTGACATTCCATATTGTACTTGAACAACTCTCTGGATATCTGCTAACTAATTACTTTGGCAGCCATAATAAGAAAATAAAACTATCTCTGGCCACAGAGGTCCAAAGAGTTTTATGCATTTGCTGCAAACAAAAGAGATTTCTGGAAGAGTACATTGCATCTTAAGTCTCTCAACCTGGATTCATTGAAGCTACCATTAGCCAACACCAACCCCTTTCTTAGTAGAAATTGTGAGAATCACAGTTTACATTGCTCTGTCAGGGCAGTCCTGTTAAAACAGGCACTTAGGGCAGCTCCAGGCATGATGCTTGAGACATCTTGTGTGATAATTTGTGCTCCAAAAGACCCTTATCCCAAATAGTGATTTTCCATTTTAAAATTTATGGCACCATGATATGGTGTCCCCTCCAGGGGAATAATCTCACCTTTAAAAGCCTTAAAGAAAAATGGGTGGGCAGCCCAGAACCAGAGTTCGTATTTTACTCTTGTCAAGAATCTAAATATGTTGGTGTGTGAGGTTAATCACACAGGTCATGAACGAGCAACAAACCTCATAGTCTGTCCCCAAGGAACAGCATGTGCATGGCCATAAAAGTACCCATAGTTCTGGAGAGACAGGACTGTATTTTTTAAAGAGTGTGATGGAGGGTATGCATGGTTGGGGACTGTAATGGGGAAATCAAGTTAGGGTTCAGACAGCTGGGGTTTTCTTGCCTCCATATGTCAGTTCTGTAATATTTCAGCAAATTTCAGGGAACACTGTCATGAAAATACCTGTACCTGTGGCTGTACAGAAACTCCTGACAGAGGAGGTCAGGTGGAGAAGACAATGCCAGACCTCTCACTGGTGTACCTGCACTGCAAGGATGTGCCTCCTTGGCAAGTCCTTTTCAAGAAAAGGTCCCTGCGCAGGGAACCACTGTGGATGCCAGGATGGGAAGGCAGGCTGGCTCTGAGAGTGCAGCAGAGGGGAAGGCAACACAAAGCGGGTGGCGCAGGCAACCTCAACTAGACAATGAACTGGCTCAGGAGTGGGGCAGCTCCATGGGGATCCTGGCTGTTTTCCCTTTAGCCTGGCACTGTAGCATGTGGGAATGAAAGGTCAAGCTGTTGGCAGCAACAGAGACGGAAAGCTTGAGGCATCATGAATGTTGGACTCTGACAGGAAAATGTTTTCTGTCCAGCCAAAGACAGATGCTGTTTGAAATATATGAATTCATGAATTCTGAGTATTATCTTTGTGCTGTATAAGGCCAAAAAGACAGTATAGTATCTGCTCTACCTGGCTCCCACTCTCTGGTGGCAGAAGACCTGGGTTAGTATTTTGGACAGGCAGGAGGGGATGGGCTGTGTACACTGCCCTTCAGTGGAGGCAGCCTGGTATGGGATTCTTCCATGCAGTGAGGGACTTGCCATCTGGGAGGGAGTGCTGCTTGTGTGATGGTGCAGCCAGGCCAATACAAGAGACGACTGAGTACCCTGCATGGACCATGTGGCTTCACAGAGAGCATCCACACATGGTTACCAGGGTGTGATGTGACAGTGTGAACATGCAGGAAATTTGATCTTGAGGATACGGCTGCAGAGCAGCCTGGATGCAGAATGAACCAGAGTCCAGGGAGTTAGACCACCCTCCTGAAGTGTTTGAGCCATGTGCAGCCTGAGGCACCCATGATTACCAAAACATGGGAGTGAAGAGGAAATACCCTGGAACGAAGACAGCTGTGAGTGGTGACATGAGAGGAAAGTGCTGGCGCAGCACCAGTGTACTTCTGTATCTCGTCCTGGTCTTGTCAGCAGGACTTATTAGCTTGGGCACAGTGCCACAGTAATGCTGCTTTTGGACCCATGCTAGATTATATCTGGCCATTTCAGAGTGTTAGCAGAGGGAGTATGGTTCAGTTTGCTCCTTCCTGCATAGACGTGTCCTAAGGGACTTGGAATAGAATCACTCCTCATGGTGGAATTTTCTCTGTTAAGTTTTAATCACAGAAATCTACCAAATTATATTGACTAGTAAGTGGCATAGCTCACTTCTGACTGATATTTAATAGGGCTAGTCTCTTTTTAGCAAGTCCAAGAACATTTCAATTATTTTAAATAAAGCAAAAATTTTCTTAATTTGCCAAGAATCACACATGTGTGGGATTTACAGTGTGGTGGATTAAGCTTGAATATCAAATGCCCTAGGCACGTACTGAATGCCACACTGAACCTTACAAGGGATTCATATAAACCAGTACTGGGGTCAAGTAGTTATACAATACAGCTCCCTAAGAACAACGCAGGTCACCAAGGATCCTATTTATTTATAATCTTCAGTCATCCGTTCTTTAATATTTCTAAAAAAATAAAAATAAAAAAAATTGTCAATCTGCTAACAATTCTCCAAAGAATAAAAATGCATCTATCTTTAGGCAATCTAAGGCATATGGTCCCATTGGGAGGGAACGGGATTAGTTTAAAACACCAAAGGCAAATGTTTCAAATTATGGTTTAAAAGACAAGTTGACAGGGAGGAAATGTAAGGGGGCAAATGTGTACAACAGGGCAGTTAAACAAGAAGTTCACAATTAAAGAAGCAGAGGTAGAACCAATGTATTCTAGTTATGCTCAACATCCATATGTCTAGGGCGACTCAATTTGAGTCTAAAGACAGAATTTCATCGGCAGTGTCTTTATATACGTATATATGCAAAGAACTCTGTGTGCTAGTACCAGCAAACTTGTTAACCTGGTGGGAGTGACCAGTCATGCAATGTATCCAGCAGGAATTCAGGAAATGTATTTCTGTCTTAGAAGTTGCATCAGACAGCATGAGTAAGGATTCCAAACCCAGGAACTGCAAGCATTGCAAGTTCTCCAAAGGGTGATGGAGGTGACCAAAATAGATTTATGGTCCCAACAGTGGTATTTAATGAAATATGTCAAATTCAGTAAGATAGCCAATTTTTTTCAATGGAATTCTCCAGGAAATGCATTGCAGTCAGTTTGCTGTTTTTCTTATATTACACACGAAGTCCCAGAATACTTCCTCACCATCTTCACAGTGAATACCTTGAAAACTAGATTGATTCACTCTTATTTCCTGAATAAATGTGCTTAGTCCAGAGGGAAACAATTTCACCTGAGGAAGCTACAGTGCCCTTTTGCAATGGCAGTGCTAAGTTTGGAAAAGGAAAAGATTTTTCTTCCCTCTTTGTCTGGGAAAGGATTTGAAACAGTGTCTCTCCTCCAAGAATATAAACTCATTGGGGAAAAAGCAGAACCAAGAGGAGCCACTACAGATGCAGCCCACCATGGAGCCCAACTGCCTACACTCCTCTGAAACTGTCCTTCAGGAAACATAGAAAGGGGATTAAAAATGTGGAGCCCAAAGAGTTTAGAAGTGAGGTGGATGTCAAGTCGTGCAGCACTATCATCTGAACTGCACAGCTTCTGGGAGAAGCAGACTTTGGGGATCTTTGGAACAAGGTGGTCATTACTCTGATGTTCCTGAGAGTCACACCTTTGAGCAGAGCAACACCAGGTGACAGCTAGCTTTCCATCTCCTTTTGCTGCTCTTTTACCTATTGCACAGTAGTCTCATACTATTTCCCAAGTGATTCTGCATTTTATCACAGACTTATTGCAGATCAAGTAAACTGTTGCTCTGGGGAGTATGTGTAGATTGCAGAGCTCTGAGGCACCACAAGGAACAATGGAAGGATTTGGAGACTGGTATGAAATTGTTACTTAGCAGCAGCAAGTGAACTAACAAAGCGAGCAAGGATACAGTTAGCAAAACAAGGTTAAGAAAAATAAAAGATGCTGAGAACAGAAAACTTTAATAGAGAGAAACATCATAAGAGTCAATAAAATGGGCCAGAGAACTGCATCTTTCTGCATTGTGATGCAGACAGTGTGAAACAGATGCTCTTTCAATGTCATCAGCAACTTGACAAGCTGGGCAAATAATTTTTGCCAAGAAAAATAAAAGCATGTGCTGTCAGTGTGGGTGGTTGCCATGATTGCCATGGCCTCTGGTTCAAATGCAGTTACAGAGATGATGAAAAAGAAAATAAATATGGAAGTGGCTGAGGAAAAACAATTAGCTCCCCACAGATGGGCCTTCGGCATACCATAAATTGTAGCTTCCTTTTTCATCATTAGTTTGGGTGGCAACCTGGGAAATAATAAAAGGTGGAGAATTATGGGTACAACCATTTCCCAAGTCCTCCTTATAAAAAAGGAGAAACTGTTGATGTGCAATAAGATTGATTATGAGGAAACTGCAAGAGACATTTCAGCTGCAAAACAACCAGACACAAAATTCCCACCTAACTGCTGCATAAATATCCATACTTTCAGAGCTCCAACTCTGCAACCACACACCATGAGGGCTCTGATATGTCATCAGTAGTTCTCTTCTGGACTTTAAAACCTTCTTCAAGACATTTCTACACTTGCAGCTAGCAGTTCATACACAAGCCCCTAAAGATCCAGGCAGGAGGCACTCCAATACTTTGGAGTATCCTCACATAATACCTGGATATCAGGTGTTCACATAAAACATGACAAGAGGAAGCCCTTACTCAGGTCACTTGGTCTAGAGATGTTTGCTCCATTCCCATCTTTGCCTGAAGAGAATAATTCTACATCTACAGCCTCTTGGCTGAAAATAGGGCATCTTCTATGCAGAGTCATAGACAGAATCACCTGAGTATCACTCTTCATGCTCTATACACATCCTCCAAATCCCATAAAACCTGAGAAAGACAATCAGATTTATATTGATGTCAATCCCACTTAAATCTTACTTTAGGAAGGTGAGAGATAGAAAAGACACTTGGACATCTTGTCTCTATCTCAAGGACGAAGAATGCATTTTTATACCTCCTCTACAATTTTCAGCTTCTTAAGCATTTCATCCATTGCAAATCTTCATCTCAGTTCCTAAGAAATTTCACTTACATGAACACAGAAGTGGATGTTGGTATAATTTGCTACAGTTCAACATAATCTGTGGGGTAAATTGTCAATAACTAACCAGTGAGTGGTTATCAAATAAATGGCAATGTTGTTCCTTACTCATGACACTTTGTGTAAGAAGTAAAGTTGGCTACAATTACCTGGGATGCTGATTTGTGAAGTGTACTGAATGATGGTTGAAAGAAGAGAGTATAAAACTTTAGACTACTGACAGGATTCATCCAGTTAAAGTACATGCCTTGCCTACAACCATATTAAAATAGCATTGTAATAGGCATCAACAACGGTGACAACAGTGACAGAAAAACTTAAAATCCCTGCTTTAACATTTGGCGTGAGACAAAATTTCAGGCTGTTTGTTGGTTCTTGATCTAAGGCTGAAATCCACTGAAACTGGGTTTATATATTTTGACTAGAAGGAAGAACAACAATAAACCACACATCTGAACTGTCAGCGTGGCATTGTCCTGCACAAGAAAAATCTGCTGGCCTGGTTGGGCTACCCTTGGCAAAAGAGAAGAGGTGGCACAAGTTTGAGCCACTGGCAGGGTCTGAGGTCCCTGGGAGGAATGGAGGAACTGGCAAGTGGCTTGGCTTTCTGGTGCCACCCTGATTCAGGAGGTGTAAATTTCAAATTTTCAAAGGGTATTCCCAGTTTTAGGTATGCCTGAGATTTCTGCATGTTTGCACCCTTAATCCTTTTTCTATTTTAAGAAGAATGGAAAGCTTTTACAGGAACACTTTTGAACTTTGGCATTCAAGGTTTAGCTTTATCCCCCATACTTGCATGGATATGATGACCTTGGTCCATCCTCAATGTAGATGAAGTCACAGATTTTGCGTTGGTCTCTGGTTTTGTTCCCAGACTAGACAGAAATGTCAAGTTTTTCATTTCAGAACTTTGCTCTAACATCAGCAGAATAAAACCAAAGTTCCAACAGTAACACCTATTGTTCCCTCTGATAATTCAAAAAGAGTAATTAATACTCTTCATGAACCGAGCTGGCAAAGAGACATATTTAGTGGTCAATTGGGAACAAGGAGGGTCTCAGAAGATTTAGGGGAGGACAACTGATCCCTATCTGCTGCTCCTCAGAAGTCACTGTTTCACACAGGATGATATGGTTAATGCCTTTCTGATTCTTGAACGCCTGCCCAGTTTCTCTGTGTGATCCTATCACTACCGTTGATAAATAGGTCTGCCTAAAGCAATAAGACCACAACATATTCACCTCCTTGAACTAGAGTAATTCTGCTGCCAAACCAGAGCTCCCAGCCTTTCAAGGTTCAGCTAGAAAGTTACATGTGTATTGACATTTCTTTTTACCTCAGGCCATATGAGGGAGAAACAGTTTCTTACTTTGTAAAGCACTTTTCTTCGCACTGTGTGACAGCTTTTGATACTGCATATTGGAAGGAGAGTGAAGGTGGTTTCCACAGAGATAGAGAGAACCTCAAACTCTTCCGTTCCCAAAGGGGGACCTCATTCAAACAAATAGGACCAGAAACTCTCTTAAACGTATGTTTCCAGCAACCTACAGTGCCATTCCTTTGAAAACTGCCTTCTGAACTTAATCAAGATCCTTCCCAGCCTGTTTGCTGATTCCCTATGTAGGAGAGAAGCTTTCCTTAATACATTGCTTTGGTATACATTACTTTTTCATATCAGATCATCCAAGAAGTTTTGAGAAGGACTTAGGATAAAGGGTAAATATGTGTGTCATGCCCATTCCATCATCTGCTGTTCAGAGGATTTAGTTGTAATGCTGCAAACAAAGGTTTGTATGTTAGGAAAGATTACACTTCTGCTATGTTTCTCAACAGGTTTAATTCTATTTTATGCAACCTTATTAATGTGGAAAGAAATCTAAGTCAGGCTTCTTTCTCAGAAGAGTGAATTCCCTGTAAGAGCCTGAATCTGATGTCTGCCTAAACCAGCATTGTTATCTTATAGTATAAAATAGATGCCTATATGCTCATGAATTCTGTTCTTGGTGACAATTTGCATGATATGCTGTATTTCCTATTCTTCAGCAAAGTCAATTTCAAATAGACTTATCTACTAAAGGTTTGATGTTCATTCAGCCCCTTCCAATTACTCCCAGCAAGTCAAATATCTTTTTTAATGAACATTGTGGTGGTATCTCTTCACCTTTCCATATCTCTCCAGAACTTTTGGGACCATAATTTTTCCTTTTTGTGTGTTTTTACTGAAACATTTAGGAAGTAGGAATTTCAGAAGTAGGAATTTCAAGCAGAAGCTCAGAAAAAAAGCATAACTATCAGCAGAACTATGACATTTCTTCATATAAACTTGTTCATTATTCCTATATTAATGGTATTACGTCTGAAGTAATTTGATCGCTTGAGTTTAATGCCAAAGCAGAGACAAGCAGAGTGGAGTGCACAGTGTGGTTTGTTCTAGTCTCTGTCAAAAATGGTCTGCATCAGAAATGTGCTAATTTCACTTGATTTTAATCCCCTAGTTATAGCATTACAGCAGTTGGAGATGGAACAGACCTACCAGATCTTGCTTCTGATTTATAGCCATGGACCAACACAGGGTGTTTGCCATATATTTCATGATTCTTGTCCTCTCAAATTTTAAATATAGCTTGATTGGTGGCTAAGTGTTGTCACTTGTCAAATTTTTAAGAGTTGTTAGGGGCAACGACAATTACACAGAGGAACTGCAGTTTCGAAACCTGATGGGAATGGTTCTATTTTGGGCTCCAGTAGACTTTCTCTACTAAAGAAGGTAGAGAAAGTTGACAGCATGGAAGAACAGTTGTAAAGCTGTAAGGTGTTGGAAGATCCAGATTTGTTCTTATAAAACCTGTCAGTTCAAGAGATTGATGGTTTTTTTCAAAACAAGCTCCATGAAGCTGTGAGAAGTCTCTCTCTTTTATAGCATACCCATGTGGTCTTGAGAAAGAAAGAGGACCAGTGAACCACGAAATAAAGTTAAAGACTTGTATACACTCCAACACCATAGCACAGTTTAGCTTTATACAGCCCACTCCTCTATTTAAAAAGAAGAACTCAAAACTGAGGCAATAGTCTAAGAGTAAACTTTGTACATGGTACTCTAAGGGATAAATAGTGCAATATCTTTTCTGAGTGAAGACACTTTCATGGACATGAATGGTACATTATAAGTCTTTAGATGATTTATTTTGATTTACTTTGAAGTGATTTTTTAAAATGTGACCACATAATCACACATCTATTTACAGTGCACGGTTTTCTCAGATCTAAAGGCACAAGCACAACCACATAGCAGTGACTCTGCAAGGAACACTGATCCAGGACTGTGCATGGGCATTTTACAAAATGAGGCCTTGAGTGTTCTGGCATATGGTGAGCCCCTCATCCTGCATTTGGAAGCCACTCCCTGTGAGTCCCTCTGTAATCTCATGTCTCTGATGCCATGTGTCACAGTCTTTTTTTGGTTCTAACACCTACAAATTGTCTGACAACAACGTGACTAGCACTCAGTGCTGTGACCAGGTTTACCTTCTAGTGTGAGCTGAGTCTCTTGCCCTCTAATCAGTCAGAAAACACCTCCTGGGGTGTATGAGATAGGAGGGAAGATGTGGCTGGCTTTTCCCCAGAGCATCAAGTTCTCCCTAAGGCAATGCCCAGACACAGGAAGAAGGTTTCACTGCAGTAGTGTAGCTGCAGCATCATTCACTGGTTTCTCTGGGCTCTTCAAATATATGCTTGGTTTCAGGGATTAGAGTAGAACTACCCTTAATTTAGATTAAACGTGCTTAAGAGTGCTGCTGGTGGACAAAGCATTCTACTCTCCATAGCACCAACACACCAACCAGTAAGATAGTTTAGCATGTAAGTCCAAAGGACTTCAAGGGACCCGTTCTTATGATGAAAGGCAGGTACATTCTGAAGTACTTTTCTGGATGAGGGCATTTTAAAATATTTTTTTCATATTTCTTGCACTTGAAAGATCATAAGCAAAGCTGATAAGGCTAAGAAATAAAAAGGAATAAAACCTGAAAGAAATATGTGAGGATATTAGGGATTCTAGACATAAAGTATCTGCAACACCTATTTTATGCAGCCATGCCCATTTGTGTGGGTATAAAACAGGATTTTTTTAATTGTATTTTATGAATTGACTGTAGACTATGTAATACAAGAGAACATAAAAGAATAATGAAAAAACAAGACACAACTGAGTAAGTCTCCTAAAAGTTTTCATGACCTTTGTCAGAAGAACAAACACACCTTGCTTTCTGTCATTGCCTTCACATAAACATGCAATATTAGACCACAATCTGTTCAGAATTCTCTTTTACTGGATCCCCACAACAAAAGCATTAGAATCACAAAATGAATACAATGATACTGGTTACAAACAACACAAACTGCTTATTCATTTTGCTAACTAAAATTGGAAGTTGAAAAGGTGAAAAATTCATTATTTTCAATGCCAAATTCTTGCATCTTGTTAGTATTTTACTGCTATTTTACTTGAATGATCCTGTAATGATGCAAAGGTAAATGGTAAGAGTATTCTGGCTGATGAGCATACAAAGAGCTAATGTTGTGAGAAATAGACAGCTGGGGATGTAGCTTTTGTGTATAAGTCCATTTGGTGGAAAAAATGCCCATCTTCACCAAAAACCATTTTAGCTTTGCTGGATACAGGAGCAGTTGAATGATTTGTGTGATATAGTCAGAATGCTCTATGATAAAAATGAGGTATTGATTCAAGGAGATTTTAATTTAGATTAGTTCACTTAAAATGAGTAATAAATTGAAATGAACTCTACTGAGCTCACGTTCAGAATGAATTGTCTTGCCACCTCATTGAAACCTTAGGGAAGGAATAGTTCTCGTTATGACCCTAACCTAAATCATCAATTTTAAATAAGAATTGTACAAATAATTTGGACAAGAGAATGACAGATGTGATATCTGATTTGTAAATGAATTCTATGGAAAGGAAAAAGAAGAAAAAATTATTTTTCTAAAATATATCAGAAGGAAAAATGTTAGTAATTTCAATACTATGCTTTAATGTTAACAGCTCCTCATGTGTCAAATGCTGTGTTAATATTTGACAAAAACTTGTATATTGCTACTAATATTTCTTTCCAATAATATTTTTTTCCTCTCCCTCTCCATCTAAATGGATAGGATTTTTAATGAGTTATTCCTGTACTGAAGCCTTTTACAATAGCTCACCGTTCTGCTTGTCTTGCACTGATTTAACCTATTTTGCTTTACATATTGTTTATTCATGCATGTTTACAATAGTTGTACTCACCACCCACACTCAGCCTGTTGATGTATGTAAGCATACGTTCACACATTTCAGTATATGATCTTTTCTTGACTCATTTCTAAAGCCTCCAGTTCTCTGTCCTTTTTTTTATTATAGTTCTGATTAAGATTTTTTTTCTATATTCCTTTCTCTGTATATTGTTGAATTCGTTTTCTACCTTTGTTGAATTGGAAATAAAAATTCTAAAATAGATAACAGAATTGAACAAATATAAGATGTATTTGACTTGGATTTTTTTTTTTTCTGAAATAACAGCTTGAATTTCCATCTTATGTACTTTATGGGATTTTTTTTGTTGTTGTTGGCATTGCTAATAATAAGTTTTCATTTTAGATCTGGTGGTCTTTGTCTGACTGTCACTTTTTAAGCCCAGACAGCAATTAAGTCCTATGCAGCGACTTGCTAACTCCCCTCACAATGGGGTGGGGGAGAGAATCAGAAGGGTAAAAGTGAGAAAACTCATGAGTTGAGACAAAGACAATTGCCTTTCCAGCAACAGGTAAAGCAAAACAAGGAATTTATTCACTGCTTCCCATGGGCAGGCAGGTGTTCAGCCACCTCCAGGAAAGCAGGGCTCCATCACATGTAACAGTGACTTGGGAGGAACAACGCTGTCACTTTGAATGTCCCCCAGACACAGCCCAGAGATGGGGCATTCACAGCTTCTCTGGACAACCTGTTCCAGTGCTTCAACACCCACACAGTAAAACATTTGTTCCTAATATCTAATCTAAACCTGCCCTCTTTCAGTTTAAAACCATTGCACCTTGTCCGGGCACTATCTGCCCATTTAAGAAGTCCCTCTCCCTCCTTTTTGTAAGCTCCCTGGAGGTACTATAAGACTATGATGAGGTCTCCCTGAGGACTTCTCTTCTCCAGGCTGAACAACCCCAGCTCTCTCAGTCTGACTTTGTAGGAGAGGTGCTCCATCTCTCTGATCATCTTCATGGCCCTATGCATGTGACTTTTTTCAGGTAGTTGTAGAGAGCAATAAGGTCTCCTCTGAGCCTTGTCATAGCGCATGTATAAGAAAATATACATATTCCACTGTCCATAGTATGGCTACTTTGGTCTTTTCCTGCCTGTAGGTCATGACCCTGAGCTCCCAGCTCATCTCTGCTTATGGAGTTGCCCTACTCTTGCTGCCCTGCTCTTGCTGCCCCTTGACAATGGGACTGGCAGGTGATTGACATTAAAACAATGATGACTTCACTCATGTGCTCTCACAGTTCCACAGACAAGCACCAGTGGTCTGTCCAGCACCAAAGATGCTTGAATTCAGGTGGTCTGTCCAGGGTTCCTAGAGGAGGACAGGACACCATCTGTTGAGTCCTCACCTTGTCTCCTGGTTTGGGAACCATGTGCTGATTTCTCTATGTGCTTTTCTGTATTCCTTTGGGCCTGACAGTCCTTTGTGTCTCCACCCCATCCCACCTCTGTGAGTTGACAGGATTTACTCACTGTCCTTTGTCACCTGGATGACCTGTGAAGTTGCACTTTGGTACATGCTAGGATTGTGATGTGCTGCTGATCTCTGAGTGTCTTTAAAACATTTGTTTCCCATTCACACCAGTCACAACATTCCTATTACCTTTCTCTACACGTTCTGCACAGTTTTTTTATGCACTGAACACTTCCAGTGGTGGTCAGATCTAAAAATGTATCAGGGTGCCCTTTCTCTTCCCCATGGAATAAATCAAATGGCACCAGCAAATTTTAGACACTTTAATTTAAGAAGAGATACATTTCCAGAAGCAGAGATAAAGGGAAAATTAATACATTTTCTCCATGTCACAAAATAAATTCATGTCTAGACTTAGAATAGATTGTATTTGGCAACAGAAAAATACCATCTTTGCTGTCTGATTCAAAGGCTAGCAAGGATTCTGGATGGGAAAAAAAGCCACTAGCTCTTTGACAGCAGTTTCTGTGCTGCAAATGCAATAATCCGTGTAAGCCAGCAGCATTACAAAGAAAGGCATTTAGAAAAAAAATATCGGGCATCCACTTTCAACAAAATCTTTAATTGGGATCTAGTATGATTTGGTCCTTTCTGTGACCCTCATGTAGCTTCTGGAAGTAGTGAGAAGATCCTAAAATTGTTGGATGCTATCAACAAAATTCAGAGTTTGTGCTATTTCTAGAGAATGTTAATTTTCCCTGAGGAGTTTGTGACCATACAGGTAAATTAAAGATGTCCAGGAATATTCTGCACTACTGAGGCCAACTGGTATGCCATCGTCTGCACCCATCAGTCCCAAAGCAGGTTAGTCATGTGCAGACTGCCCATGGGACTGGCTGCTTGACCATGCCAACTTTTGAACCTTGCCTGGGAAATATTTAGGAGGGAGAAAACTGGCAAAGTCATGAGATTTGTTCTAAGAGTTTACCACTGTAAATGAATGACTTATCATTCCCAGGACCTTTGGTACAGTTCAATTTCGCAGTATAGACATAGCCAGTGTGGAGTCAGTTCTTTGAAAAAACACAACATATGTCAGCATTCAGTGTCAGAGAAGGGGGAAGACAATCACTGCACTGTGTCCAGATGTATTGTGTCTAGTTGGTTTTTCTTTTTTTTTCTCCTCAGTGTCTGCTTCAGTCATATTATCTCCAGAGTGGATATAATGCTATTTAATCTTCCTTCTAACTTTCTTTCAGGAGATTATGTAGCTATTATTTAGGTAATAATTAGATTTTCTCTAACATTAGATCAGATCTAATGTTAGTAGATTCTTTGATTTTAATAAAAAATATTTCTATTTCATAGATAGAATTACCTACTTAGTAGAGAGGATCATGAAGTCAATACATTTGAATCCCTTCCTCAGATTTGATCAAATGCTAATTGCAGAACTGCCATTTGCACATGATAGTTAATAGGAGGTTTAACCTTGCATATTTCCTAAAACTTTAAGCTTTTACTAATTTTTTGATGCTTCTTTCCTTTCTAGCCTGAATCTTAGCTGTAGGCAGCTAATCTTCATTCTACTGCCTTCGTTATTTAACAGAGAAGCAAGTGGATCTGAGATTTTTCAAATCTGTATTTGACAAATAATTCTTTCTCCCAGTGATAGCCTGAAAAGTGTTTTGAAAGTAATTTGGAGACAGGAGATGCTGTGCCTGGGACTGGGCAAAAAAAAAAAAAGGTTTCTTTTTGTTTCTTTTTGTTCACTTGCTCTTTTTAAACTTCCACTCCTCCTAAATCACAAGTTGGGAACATTACTGTACTTACTCATCCTTGTCTCCCAGTGTCTTGAACAGTTGGATGTGTTTCTTAACAGAATAAATCCTTGTTTCGTGGTAGTTTTCTTCCAAAACTCAGAGCATCAGCAGCAAGGAATGTATAAAGTTCTTGCAATTGCTAGGTTCAGTGATAGGAGCAATAGGCTCCACATGTGAGGCAATTAGAATAGCACTGGAAAATGAGACTGAATATAGAGAAGATCTGTTCAGTCTCTTCAAGCAGTGTGAGCTGCCAGATATAAAATAACTGATGCAGTTGCCAAGATACCAGGATCAGGTCATGATTCATACAGCAGACAGCCATATTAGGAAATACCTTTAAAAATAACTGCAGTTTGAAGGAGGGCTATTTTTATCTATAATAACAAAACAACTGGTCTGCTTGTTATTTGCCCTGAACGATTTGCTAAAAGAGTTCATCTTTGTGTCAGACTAAAGTAGAATTCATTATAAAGTCATATGTAAAGTCAGTTCACAACAACCATCTGTGAATGGAAGACTGACATCCCACAAGAAAACTCAGGTGTCTGGATAAATCTAGTGATTCCCAGACATCTGGTAAGATTTTTTTGCATGCATGTAGATATACAACATGATATATGTTGTTTCTGCAGACCAAGATTCATTTGTACAAGAAGTACGAGAGAAAACTAGCACTCTGATCCTGCTAAAATAAAAGATACATATTTTTGATCAGAGATTTCTAAATAATATGACAATTCAGTAAACACATACTGGGGAGCACATCTGCAGCTGCAGCAGAGCTCTGCTCAACTATTTCTTGTGCTAGCTGGGCATAAACCAGCTCAAGTGCCTTCTGGGCTGAGCTCAGGAATGAATGGCTTTTGGGATGGTTCTTGCTTTGGATGCAGGATGGATGGTGGGTATGGTGGCCACCCTACAGGCCATGAAGTAGAAGGACTTGTAGTGAGGCTGTGTTGCCTTAGCAGAACGAGTGACTGCCCTGATTTTGGAAAAACAGCTCCTCAGCTGTGTGGGCACTGCCAGGTGAGGAGCTGCCAGGCAGGGGCAAATGTCGTCACATCTGCCTGCATCGTTTACAAATGAGGCTTTTAGGCAGCCCTGGTCATCTCATGGTCGGCGGCAAGAGAGAAGCGCCGGAGGGGGCTGAGCTGTGTCCTGTCTCTTGTGCTGTTATCCTCAGGGGGGAGGAATGAGATCCTGCTCCTGCCTCAGGATCCCCAGAGCCCACTGGCTGCAGCAGCAGGGAAGCGTCATGGGGAACTGTTCATGTTCACACTTGGCACCTTATGCTGACCACCTCTGGAGACACAGTAAAGGACTAGGTGGTCCATTTGTTTCTACCTGTTCTTAGAGTTTCATTTACTTATGAAATACCTCTGGAATTTCTATCTGTTTCCATTGATTTTATACAGCACTAAAGTGATTAGCTGAGACTACATGCCTTAGTTTTAGACAAAGTCAAATTATATCAATTCATCCTTAAAATCTTAACATTTCTACTCCGGGAAAAGCAAACGTACAGAAGGTTTTCACTCCTTAACCTGCAAGTAAATCTATAACATCAATGGGACTCATCACATGTTTAAAGGTTCATTAGTGCCTTAATAACTAAAATGATGCTGAACCATTTTGGCAATTATGATAACACGACTGTGCATGAATAGAATAATTTTCACCACACTATGGTGTATGCTACAATATGCTTGCAAAGTAAACCTGCTAATACTTGCTGCTTAGCCTTTCTCATCTCTGAAGTTTGTAATTAGTTCAATCAGGGACTTTTCTGTTTACTTGAACTGGCTTTGATTTGAACTGTAGTTAAGATAGCATTATGCAAATTCATGGCAGATGTGCAGAAAATTATTTTTCTGCTGTTCATAAATTTGTCCAATCCCTGTCTTTGTATTCCTAAAAGAGACCTATTTCCTTTTTCATCATTACCATGCCTTTCCCAGCCCACTAGATACATTTAAAAAGAGTTAGAGAATTCACTTTTAGCTAGGAAAATAATTTCCTTTTCCCTACCCTACAAAATACCTGAAATGCTGGTCTGCCTGCTCCCTTTAAAAGAGCTGTCTGAGATGGAGCCCTCCTGCTCAAAGTCATACACAGAAAAGTGGAAATTCTTGCAATCTGATTGTCAGAGATCTGTGCTGCTTCTGAAGTTACAACAGAAATGTTGCAGCATGAAAAAAATGTAATTTTCTATTTAGATGTAGAACAAAAAGTCTACATCCCAAGTTAGTAGTGGAAAAGAGTAGGTCAGAAACGTCTTCATATGACAAGTTTAGGCAGGTGGTCTTCATGGATTTATGTGCAGTTCATACTTATACTACTTAGACAAGAATTTCAGTCAATGGGAAATAATGTTCAACTATTGCTATTAATTGGATACTTTAATTCTTTAGCCATTTGTTAAATCAATTCCCATATGTCTAGGTAATGAAATGTCATTCTGCCAACCAAAGCAGTTGTTATACTGCAATGCAGTGGAGGAAAAATATAATGTGCTGGTGTAAGGAAAATTTGTCTGGCTTCACCTTCCTCTTCACTCAAAGTTTTGAAAATATTGCACAACAATTCTAATAAAGATCCAGAGTTATAATGCAGATACAATACCTCCAGAGGCATTCTCATTATGGTGTTATAAGTATTAATACATGTGTAATAGTTGGAAATCTTCTCTCTTCTATGCAAATGTATATGTTTTCATCAAGCTGTTCCTTATGCACTACAAAAAAATTCATCTCCAAAATAATCTTTTCCCCTGATCTCATTTTGTAAGAGTCCTGAGAAGATCCTTTCTGATGTCTCTCTCTTTTTTTAAAATAAATAGTTTTCTAGGGTAGAAGAAATGTTCATGGAAAACATCTGCTTTCCCTCAAAGCCTGTTTTGGTTTTTTTTGTCAGGAAATGAAATCCACACTCAGAAACCTTTAATCCAGAAATCCAAAGTTCATCTGATTTATGCTGGCATATATTTACACAAGGTTCATATGCGTAGGTTTAAGACACTGCATAAGCACTCAATATTAACATGTCCCATGGAATTACCAGCCTCATTCCTGTTTATTCATGATATATGGGAATGAGGCATCTTTGCTTCTGCAGCTTCTGTCATTATAAACCTCAGTTGCTGCTTTCAGCCATATCTTCTTGTTATTTTCTTGCTGTCACCTGTAGTCAACAGTCCATCCATCACCGTTGCTTTGATGATTGCCAGAGCCCCTGCATCGAGACCACACTGTCAGTTTGACATCCTGCGTGTGGAATAACCCTCCCACCACAGTAGGGATTCCTAGCAGCTCAAGTGCTGAGGGGACAGGCTATTCCTTGGCAACAATAAGCATGCAGATGAAAAACCTCACATCTTTCCTGGGTTACTTTTTTATTTTGTTTTACCATTGTCTGTTTTTATTTGCCTTTTTGTGCGTTCTGATTTCCCTCCTATGCTCGTGTTGCTTCTGTGACACAATCTTTTAACAAGGAATACCTTTTGGAAGAAGTGAAGATGATTTTGTTTGCTCCGGTTGACCACCAAGAGTAGGAATGCATCCCACTGTCTATATTAGGTCTGATTTCTCAGTAAAATGGTGCCATGAACACCAACTTTTCTCAATTTTCCTTAGTTTGCATCAAAGCAGTTTTAAATGGCATGTTTAAACAGCATGCCTGCTTTCATCTTTTCCCATATAAGTAACCCCCACACATTCACCTATATGTATAAAAACAATTGAGTTATATACATAAAGCAGGATAAAGCAAGTCAGACTTGAGGCATGAGTGGACCTGATATGGAGGTAACCATGCTATGTCCCCAGGCATGATTTAGCTTTGGAAGTGTGTCCTTGGAATGCTAGGAATTCCACAGTGGACACTGTCTCTCTACCCCATCTGTACAGTTTGGGACATTCAAGCAGACTCAGAGGGTTTCCGTTTTAATCAATTACAGTCAATTATTACACTTATGTCTTTCATTACATTCTCTTGTTTAAAAATAAACAAAAAAAACCCCAAACAACAGAAACAAACTACAGAGTATTTTTTAAAGTTATATTTTGGTATAAATGTGTTGTTTTTTTCCTACTCCCTAATGCATATTTCTGCTTTTGAAAGTCTTATCTTGGACAGCTTTTTTTTTTTTCGTACTCAGAGCCTTACACTATTAAGTTGCCTGATTAGTCAGTCCTACAGCATGGGAATAAAACCTCTTAGAAGATACAAACTTGCAAAGGATCTGTTTCAAGATCATCTTCCCTTGTTGCATATTTGTTGTACTTCTCGTTGATGTAGTCCAAGACTGCTCAGGCAACAAATCGTTCCTGTTTTGATGTTAGAGGAATGATGTTGCCACAAAGGATTTGCATATTTCCCACTGTAGCAGAGGTTTTCCTGATGCAGTCAGCACGATGCACACACAACAACAAGGAGATTTACCATTTTTCTTGCTACAGAGGAGACAGCTAATGCATGTGAAAAGCAAGTATTCTTGAACATCTGCTCAGAGATGATGAAAATAAAAGTTATATTGGGATAAATCTTTGCTTTCTACTTTCTATTATAAAAAAATTATAAGAAATCAGGAGATAGTCACTCGCCTTATAGTTACAATTAATGAACAGCATCATCACTAGTAGAGCAAACACCTGCTCACTTTATGGTTTTCCAGGTACACCTGCAAATGGAAAGGCCAAATCCTCCAAGTAACAGAAAGTGTTAAAGAAACTAATAAACAGCTTCTGTACAATCTTGAAGACATACACAACATAAAGATGAAAAGGTCTCCAGAATGAGAGGAAAAGTATTTTGGAAAGGAGATTCAATCCAAATGCTGAAAGATGCTGAAGGGCTAAAGAATACAGTTTGATGCAACTATCAGAATGGAAAACTACATTTAATATCTCCACAGCAGAAAGTGCACCAGAAAATAACGGGAAAACTGCACTTCATTACTGGAAAAATGATCATGCTCATTTCCTGAAGACAATCAATTCCTGACCTGCCAATAAGTGGTCTGTCTGTGTCCATGGCATCTGTGCATGTCAGGAATTTATCAGTTCCTCTCAGAAAGTTTATGACTAATTCAGACATTACTTGGTCAGGTAAATTCCAATTTTGGTAAATATGTGTCATTCAAACATAAGAAATGGGAAAACAATTCAGAATCTTAGATGTCAGTTTTCAGTAAACATAAATGGCAGTCTCTGCAGCCCTAGTTTTAAGTTGGTGTGTCCAATATTCGCTAAATCATCCTTTTTTTAATGAGGAAGAATCCCAAACTAGTTAAAATGTATTTTTTGAGGCAAGAAAAACACTCTCAAAAGGAAAGTGTTACACAGTCCTGGAACAGGGATCTGCACAGGTGCAAAGAGTGGGAGCAGGAACAGAAATATTGAGATGAGGACAACCTCCCCCAGCTACTCATCTTGGTCTGCCTTTGTGTGTTAAGCAGAATTGCATGACTGTCAGAAGAAGAAAACTCCAAGAAGAGGAAGAAGGAAAATGGAACATCTCCTACGCAATTGCCTCATTCTTTTTAATATAATTTTTGCATTAAATGCCCCACAGGCCAAGGATACACTGCCAGCTTGGAAGACAAATTGCCCTCAGAAGAACCAAAAAGACAGAAGAGCAACACCTTTTGTCAAAGAAGACAAGGAGATTCTATTATTACCTATCTCCAAGGTCATGCTCAAGCTACAGATACTGAGCCTGGCTTGAAACTCACAAGACCGAATGAAAGGTTAAACTTATTATATTTATTACCTGATACCTGAGCCTGTAGTAAGGAGACATTTGTGTTACATTCTCAAATTTTCCAATGGCCATTAGGGTTAGACATCGTGGCTGCCTTTGTTACTTTCAACAAAAGAGTCTGAGGCTCGCACTGAGTCACCTATTCCCAGAAGTAATTTTCCAGAGATAAACCATAAAATATTAAAAGAATCAATGAAATGCTGACAGTTGTCAGGACCAGGTATGCTAAAAAGTGGCAGTAATCTGACTTTGGCTTTGCAGAAATAATAAAAAGTGCAATTTCAAAGCAAATAGGACTGGGACAAGCAAGGCTTCTATCAGATTCATGTTCTCATTTCCTTATGGCTCTCCCCCTCTTTCCAGATGGCTGCATTTCTTTTCTACTGGTCACAGGATTTTTACAGTAGTTTGAAGAAGAATATTCTCCTTTTTCAGCAAGTTTTTCTTGCAAGGTGTCTTTTGCTGAGGAATTTTTGCAATCTCAAAGTTTCTCTGTGTCTACAAAAGATATCTTACAGGGGAAAATTATTTGTTTTACATAAATGCTACCATAGACTTAAAATTTTAGACTCAATTTGTTATCTAGCTATCCAATAATAAAGACATTTCATGGCATCTGGGGCAAAAGGCTGCCCTGACAGAGTAATACATTTTTGTGTCCCCATTATTTGCCAGATATGGGCCAAGGTCTATTTTCAGTGGTGGTGGTCTGAACCCAGACCAGTTTTGCTGAAGTGAAATCCAGTGATGCACTGATGTGAAGGAAGGCATTTCAACTCACTCCACATTCATCTATTAACCTCTTATCTTTGCATTTCTTTGCTTTATTCTTTTTGAATGCTTGTCAGCGTGACTGTGGCCCCTGCAGAGTCCTGATGCTGTGCTGCAGCAGGCCTTTCACTGAGCAGTAGCCCTGCATGGCAGAGCCTGGTGAGGCACCAAGGTCCAGCCGTGTGCTGTGCCGACCCCAACACCGACTGAGCTCCCCTCTGCCTGGCTGCTGGGGATGGGGTCAGTCAAAGGCCAGGGCTGAGACAAAAGGTTTATTAAAGTTTAAATGACATGGTTGCTGTGAAGATATCTTTTATTTGTTCTGACATCTCCACTGTCAGTGGGAATGACTAAGAGCTCATCACTCACCTGCTTCCTGTAAGGTTGAGGGAAATGGAAAACTGGAAGGGTTTGCCTGGGGCATCCAGTCAAAAAGAGCCACCGAGTTTGATGGTGTTATGTCAAATGTTAAGAAACAGGCAAGGCAATGGTTACCAAAAGAAAGCTTAAATGGCACCAAGACACCTTCACTACTGATGTTCCAAAGATGCCCACTTTGTGGCATGTGGTGTGGGTCTTCAAGCAAGTATCCATTTTGGACTTGTCAGGAGGTAATGGACTCTTCAAAAGACAACCAGGCCCCTAATACTCACTAAAACCTGTGCCTCTGAGGGTCAAAAACTGAATTCTCATCACTAAGAGAATAACTGACTGCAACAGGATAAAACAACTTTGTTTTTTTCATGTCCTTTTTATGCTTCCCCAAATTCTCAGTTACCCTTGTGCTATCATGTTCTCATCCATTTCCTCACCAAAAGGTTTCCTGAGGTACTCACATTCATCAGGCTTTCTGAGGTAGAAATATAAAACTGAATGTTGTCAGGATACCCTTTAGGCCATGCCTCCTCTGAACTAAAATGAGCATTTTTAAAAGAAAAATTAATCTGCTTTCTCATTAAAGCTCAGGGGCTGAAGATGAATTGTCCTGCCTTAGCCCCAGGCTTTCTCTCTTCGAGGCTTTTCAAGTCAGTAAGTACCACATCACTCCTGGCTCCAAAGTGTTTGTTAAGTAAAACCAAGGACATCTGAGGACTAATTGTAATTTCCTTTGTCTCTACCAAGAGATGCTTCTTGCTCTCAGTCACACAAAGCAGCTGGCAAAAACATGTATCTTCAGTAGATGGCCATCCAAACACAGACGTCAGAGACTGGGACTTGTAAGGCAAAGATCTTCCTTATGGGTGCTTTTCTCCTGTTTCTTGCTAGGTGCCATCAATGAAAAAACAGCCTTAAATTTGTTTGAATTCGATCTCCTGTTTGATACCCTGGCCATGGAAAGGACAAAGCAGTGACTGCTGTTTGTTTGATATTGCTAGGTTAGAGCTGAAATAACTTTTATTACAAGTAAGTGACTTTAGGCACGGATTTTTACAGTGATAACAAGACACATACTAGTTATTTGGGATGTTTTACAAGTAGATCAGATAGATAGGATAATCTTGTATCTTGACCCTTGTTATTTGGTATTGTAAGAGTTAAAGGCTTTAATACTTAATCTTTTCTAATAAGTAACTAATATTTTGTATCACATCACAGTTACTGCATGAGCATTGTAGATGACCTTTCATTTCTCTTCATTAAGACACTGGACATATTTGACTGTAACTTATTGAGATCAATAAATGCTTAATGTGTTAACTTCTCAGTCTAATTTTATGTGACACCTTGCTGAGGCAGCAAAAAGAATGGAGAACAGATTTGGATGTGCAGTGATATCTGAGAAGTATTTATATACAACAGCTATGGATTTGTGGCATGTTTGCCAGGGTTATTAAACTATTTTCACACTGCTAAGTCCTCTAACTACCTATCCATAAAAAGAAGAAAGGGTTGTTTTGCAGTTCAAATGCAGAACTTGATTTCAATAGATCAGTATTTAGTTCCTATCCATGCTATAGATTTCAACTGTGACCTTGGTCAAATCACTTATTCTCTGCCTCTCACTTCCCTGCATGCTAAAGTAGGGATAATAACTCCTTAAAAGTAAGAATGAATATGTCAGTGTTCATGCGACACTCACACTGTTATTCAGCTCAGTGTCTACCACAGCCTTGAGCTCAGATGATGTTGATCAAATTTTATTTTGCCCACAGTTTATTTCAAAGTGAATTTCTTGTTCTTTAAATTTTTAGACACAGTCATAGACGGTGATTGGTCTGAGACTGTTCCCAAAATGGTCAATCTGTACTTTGACAGACTTGAACACCTTTATTCACTCTGCCTTTGGTGTGGAGTCTCTTCTTTCCCAAACATTAAGTCAGATTCTAACTTATTTCAGAAGCTGAGGTCTTTCTGTCTACCCAGCATTGCCACATAGCCACAAGTAGGACTTTATTTCATCACTGTAACAAGGCACAGAAGAAAGAAAAGAAGACCCTGCATAAAGAATTTGTTGTTTTTTCTTCAATGTAAATTATATGTTTATAAGGATTTACATGGTTCAGCCTGGTTTACAGCATGCCAGCGGGCATGAGTTTCTGCTTACCTGCACAGCAGTTAATCCAAGGTAGTTATTAAACATGTTACACAGTTTTGTTTTCTTAACAATGAAGACTGAATCATCTTTCAGAACACTCCAGAAGCCCAAAAGGTTGCAGTTGAAAAGATTATCAAAAAGCCTTTGTATAATTATGGTGTGCTAGATGTAATCACCAGGATGCATTTGGTGCTGTGGTGTGGTTCCTCGCCACTGACAGCTGTTGTGGGCTCATCTGTCTCTCCTTCATACAAAGTTATCTTCATCATCTTATGCATCTGGAACAGTTGTTTAGTGTCACTACATCACAGGGTATGGAAGACACATAGGAAGGTTATACCTGTGCCCTTCTCTCTGTTTCTTTCTGCATACTTGATAAATGGCTCCTACAGGTTGCTTCTCTTTTCCTTCCCCAATGGACAACATTTATCAATGGTGGAAGAGTCACAAACACCCACCACATGATAACTACATGGTACAAGGCCCAGCAAAGCCCTAGATTTGCCACATGGCATTGCATCAGTGATAGTTAGACACACTGATAAAGCAAATAATATTTTGGTAAAATCCCAGAAAACAATGAAGGCAGCAGGAAACGTTGCTCTGATCCTGTTAACAAAGTAATTGCTGTCTCCTCTCCATCACAAGTGCCAAACCACTCTGGTTACCCACTGAGTCAGCCTTCATGCTACGTGAGGTGCTAGCAATCAAAATCTGTACACTCTGAACTGAGGGGAAGTTGCCTTTCTCTTAATGCCAGGGAAAAAAACCCACACAACCCAAAACAGCAAAAGTCATACTGAATCCATCAGCCTGCCTTTGAATGCAAGTACACAGAAAAGTCCCAATAAACATGGGATCAGTGCAGAGAGCAACACTGGAATCACAGAATATAGCTGGCGAGCTATAAAAAAAGAAAAATTGGAACCAATTCTGTCTGTGTTATCTCAGATGAAACCATCTTTTCTACTAAAGAAACAAACTATTTTAGAATGAAAATAGATGGGGAAAAAAAGATGAAATGGGCACAATTCAAGCTTATTTCATCCTGAAGCAGTAACCATGATTGGTAATTGTTTGTTACTGGCATCTTAAGTTTTTTAATTAGAATCAAAATCCTATTTTCTTGGATTCATAAAGGAAAACTGAGAGCTTAGAGCTGTCCTGAGGCACTTCTGTGGTCTAGAGCAGCTCAGGGGAAGCCTTTAGAAGTACCCTTAAAATTAAAGAGAAGACTATTTCTGCAGAGAGGGTTTTTTACATTGAAGGGTTCAAAGTGCTTGTTGAAACTGTTCAGATTTACAGAATGCAGTGTAAAAGAAAAGGTTTTGAGAACCAAATATAATCTAACAGGCACAGTTTACCAAGGGTGAACTAGATGTTTGGTCAGCTCCAACCTGTGCCAAGACTCTCAGAGATGCAATCCCTATGTCCTTTTGTGTTTCAAAAGCAATAAAAGGAGGGCTAAGGAGAGTCTCCATCCTTTATTGAATGTGGGGAGAAAGGTAGTAACAAAGGATGAGGAAAAGGTTGAGTTATTTAATGCCTTCTTTGCTTCAGTCTCTTACTGTAAGACCAGTTGTTCTCCAGGCACTCAGCCCCCTGAGCTGAAAGACAAAGAGTGAAATTAAGCTCCCATAATATCTTTATCAATTATCTGGATGAGGGAACCAAATCCTACCCCCCCAAGTGATTTTGCAGCCAACACCAAGTTTGGTGACAGTGTTGATCTGCCCAAGGGTGGGAAGAGTCTACAAATGGATCTGAACAGGCCAGATTGATGGGACAAGGCCAATTTTATGAGCTTCAACAAGGGCAAGTGCACCAGGTCCTACACTTAGGCCACAACAACTCCATGCAATGCTGCAGACTTGGGGCAGAGTGGCTGAAAAGCTGTTTGGCAGAAAAGGTGCTGGGGCTGCTGGTCAACAGCAGCTGAACATGAACCATTGTGTGCCCAGATGGCCAAGATAGCCAAGGGCATCCTGGCCTGTGTCAGAAACAGTGTGGCCAGCAGGACCAGGGCAGGGATTGTCCCCCGGTACTTGGCAATGGTGAGGCCACACCTCACATCCTGTGTCCAGTTCTGAGCCCCTAATTACAAGAAAAATATTGAGGTGCTGGAGTGTGTCCAGAGAAGGGCAACAGAGCTGGGGAAGGGTCTGGAGCACAAGTCTTATGATGAGCAGCTGAGGGAGCTGTGGGTGTTTAGGAAAAGGAGGCTTAGGGAGCACCTTCTCACTCTCTACAACTGCCTGCAAAGAGGCTGTGGCCAAGTGAGGTTCGGTGTCTTCTCCCAGGTAACAAGTGACAGGACAAGAGGAAATGGCCTCAAGCTGCACCAGGGGAGGTTTAGATTGGATATTAGGAGAAATTACTTCATGAAAAGGATTATCAAGCATTGCAAAAGGCTGCCCAGTGGTTGAGTCGTCATCCCTGGAGGTATTTAAAAGATGTAGCATTTAGGGACATGGTTTCATGGTGGACTTGGCAGTGCCAGATTAACAGCTGGACCCCAGGATCTTAAAGGTCTTTTTCAACTGATTCTATGATTCTGAAGCTGTAACATGGAGGGGAACAGTGACCTTGCTACTTGCATGTAAGCTGCATGTTGATGAAATTGCTAATGGTTTTAGTGAGAAAAGTCAAAACAGCATCTTCTGAACAAGTACCCTACAAAATCAGCCTTTGCCTTACAAAAACAAGCACAGCATCCATGCTGTGTCAGGTCCCCTCTAGTCATTTCAGTAAATTTTTGACTGGAAAAGGCTCTGCCCCCATCTGTGAAGAATTTGCTTCAGTTAAGCTTGGAAGAATAAAGATAATGAAACACTTCGTGTGTATTGTGTCCCCTGAGGGAGAAGAGCTGATTCACGTAAGAGGATTAGAGAAACAACTTCAGTGAATTGATGGGGGTTACATTCATCTCTATACTAAACTTTATATAAAGGCCCTAATTTCAGCTTCTGATGAGAGTTCATGGATAAGGTTTGTGCTGCTTAAAGTCTGCACTCCAGACTTACAAACACTCAACCTGTTGAGATCTTAGTGTTAGGATGGTTGTGTCCTGATGTAAGACTGAAGAAAGTTCTGATACAGGATCCCAAAGTTCCTGCTGAGATTTCATTATTCTTTCATGGCTGCTTCCTTTGGTCAAAGTCTAGTTTGTGATTTTAATTTTAGACTCCCCAGTACCTGAAAGGCATTTACAGACTGGAGCAAGTCAATGGACAGGCCACCAAGATGGTCAGGGGCTCAAGCCTGTGACTAGGAAAAGAGATGGAGGGCTGGATTTTTTCAGCCTAGGTAAGAGATAGCTCAGGGAGATCTTATTGCTATCTGAAACTACCTAATGGGAGGGTGCAGAGAAGACAGACTCTTCTCAACAGGATCAGAGGGCAATAGATGCAATAAAAAAATTTGGGAAATTCCTCTTTGATATAAGGAAAACTTTTAGCATGACTGTGATCAAATATTGCAATAAGTTGCATCAAGAGGTGTGGAATATCTGTCCCTGGAGAGATCTAAAATTCAACCAGAGTTGAGCAGTCTAACTCTAATTAGGCCTGCATTGTGCTGTATGTTGGACTAGATGACCTCCTCAAGTCCCCTCCAACTTAGATTATTCTGCGAGTTTATGAGTCACATCAGGATGATGTTTTCACTGATTGAATCAAAGGCTTGTGGTTTCCACAGTTTGAGATAAAGGCTTTCTGAAGTGTCAGCAGAGTGGAAATCAGAGGGGCAAGTAGTAAGCCTTGCTTCTAGCTTCTGCTACAGTGTGTACCAGCATGACCTGCTTGAATCTTCATAGTCCTGAGCACTACCCAGAACACATTCAGGCAGAAGGAAGGGGCTGAGTGGCAGCACCACTGGTGATAGCTAAATTCAGCATTTGGAGCATAAACCTTTTGTTTATTTAGCTGTGCTCTGTCTTTTGAGGGGTTTTATTCAGGTGGAAGGATAAGGGTTTTTGGACATCTTGTAAAATGCTGCATATTTCAGCTGCAGCTGCTGGTTCAGACCCCTAGGAGGAGCAGAGAAAGTGATTAAGGCCATTAGTGCAACTATAATAATAATGAAAAATATATATAAAAACTCTGTTAAGACTAAGCCTACTTCTGAAGTCTGATGGAAATATATCAGGTGAGGTAAATGGGAGTAGATAAGGCCTGAGAACATTTCACCTGGATTTTCCTTTAAGAACTTAGCACTACTCTCTTTTTCAGGTAAATCTTGGTGCTACATCTCATTCCACACTGGCATGCTTGCAGCTCAAGGAAATATTTATACAGCAGAGTAATTCACAGCACTCTTTCCCCTCCTATATAAACCTACTTCTTATTTTATTCCTTTTCTGCTCACTTCCCATACACATTCACTAGCCTAAACTGTGCTAGTTACATAAACTGTCAAGTTATCTGTTTAATGTTGTGTTAGGGATTTAGCTAGAGAAACAAATTCCCTTGGTGTGTGAGTAAGATTAGAACAGTGTGTGTATGTGATGGATTTGTGGACTGAAAACTCATTCAATTTTAGTTTGATTATGAAGGCAAGGTTAAATGTGAACTACATTAGCAGAAGTCTAGGTATGACTCTTCAAAAACCCATGAACTTTAAAATCTCTGCAAACCTGTTTTTGGTGCAGCAACATCACATTAAAAATGACATGTCCTTCCCCACTAGTTTCTCTCTCTTCCCTTAAGCAACTAAAATTTCTAAATACTTCAGTCATCAGCTTTCCTAGCGCTATTTACTTTTCTCAAAGCCCAACCTTCTGGACAACCACACAAGAAGACTTCCAGTGCATATTTTGAAAGGCTAGAGAGAGCAAGACAAACCCCTCACTAGTGTCAGAACTTGGTGTCAGTGATACCATTGCCAGAGAGACACACTGAAACTTTCCCAGGAGTGTCCCAAGCTCTGGTGTCTAATCTGGACATGGTAAAAAACACAGGCTGGTGCAAGAGACTATGCGGTAACATTGAGTCTGAAGCTCACTGAAAATGCACTCAAGCCCCTGTCTCCTCTGTGCCTTTGGAGCAGTCAGGAAACATGAGCCAGGAAGGACAGGCCTAATGTCATGTATCTGCCATGAGATTTATTACCACAGCCATCCTCAGACCACAGGTGTCCTGAGCATCCAGAGGCCACTAGGGTCAGTTGTGAATGGGGCATGTATGACTGGGTGAAACACGCTTCCCATCCAAATGTCAGGTCTATAAAGGAGAGCAGTGTAATTGAGGCTGCCACACCATATTTCATGGGTTTTTCAGAAACAAGTCAGCTGGGGTGGTCTCTTAAGCTCAAATTCCCCACAAGTCTGATGATGAACTGACTAAACTAAGAGGAAAGTCTGGATTTGATTTCTCTGTAGAAAGAAGTAGGTTTGGATAGTCATTTTAAACAGACCCTTTCACATAACCAGAATCAATGAATCCAGTCTGCTGGCTATTGCTACTTCAGTGACCTTTTGCAAGTATTTACCTCTAAATAGCAGTATGTGTTTCTCTGTTAGACAGCGGCATAACCAGTGATGTGGACTTCAAAACTCTTTTATATATTTCACTACAAGAAAAGTGAGTAAATAAATCAGTGCTTATGACCTGCCAGTGGTCCATTGCCTTTCCTGTTCAGGCTCTTGTTAATAATCAACAGAATGATGGAAAAACATTTAGCAAGCAAACTGAGTCTTGAGGTCTTCTCTCCGCAAATCTTCTCTATGTTTCTGTGGGAACTAGACTGCCTTGTGCTCTTTGGCAATTGGAATAAAAACCTTTCAACCAAAACCATTTGCACTTTCAAAAATAGCAGTCAGAGGAGTCAGCAAAGTTGACAAGACTACTGTTGAGCTGCTATAATGCTTTTTATCTCCTGCTCTTGTGGTGCAAGGAATTGTTTGTAAACTGCATTTGAACACTGGCAGCCCCAAAATTTCTCCCCAATATGCCAACTGCTTTGTCTCATTATCTGTACTTTGTGATTGCAGACTTCAAACTCCCCTTCTTATCAGAAAGTGTGGTCATCTGCAGAGAGAGAAAGAGATGATGCATACTTCTGTATGGATTTATTGTTATTGCATGTCACAAAGCACTGTGTTTTGAAATATCATCTATTGGTCCTGGGTTGAGGGCAGACTAACAGAGCTTTTCGCTACTGATTGTGCCTAGGTAAAGCAGCTTTGTTAAACACAGGTTTTTTCAGTAGGGAACAAATAATTGGTGACTACTACAGCTCTTCTACCAAGTGAGGTAACTGCTAAGCATCAAGGGAGTAAAGCCTGCAGTCAAACAACAGCCTGTCCTCTGGCATCAGTGGATTGCAAGAGTTGGAAATTCTTTCAAGTTCTGCTACACACCTGGGAGATTCTAAAAGCAAGAGAAAGCTCTGCCTGACATCTCAGGTACTGGCAACTGCAAGACAGGCAAAAGACATTTTCTTAGTCATGTCTGACTGAACAATAACATGTAGCTTGACAAGTAACTTGAAGCTTCAGCATCATCAAAAATGAAACTACAAAAACATCACTTTGAGCAAACAAAGACATCATCAGTATGTTTTCTCCACATTACTAAAAAACTCCAGGGCTAGTTCCTGCTATGAACCAGTCAAAACTTAAGAAATGTTGAAATCTCAACAGCAAATCAAGGTGTTAGCTTGTAAATGATAACACATGGGTCATGACATTTTGTTTCTTCTGCTCAGCCTTATGTTCTGGTAACAGTATGAGAATTCAAGGACTTACGAGAAGAGCCTTTTAACAGCACACCCAGGTTGTTGAATACCCTTGTTTCTGAGTAGTATAACAGAATTCAGAGACAGGGACTGCTTTGGTTTGTTTTGTTCAAGAAATAAGAGCAATATTAGGTTGGGCTTTCTCAGTCTATCAGAGGGTTTTTAAACCCCGTAGAATTAAAGGTAGAGGCGTTGCTGGAAGGCAGCAGACTTTTTTCCTTATCATTTGGTTTAATATAGCAAAGCAAAGCACAATTTAAGCTAAAACTGCAAGTAAAAAAAAAAATATCTCCCTTATTTAACCAAACCTTCCTCCTCTGATACATTATAATCCTGTTTATTCTCCAGTGAGTTTGGTTTGTAGATTCTTTCTGGGGAAAAGACTTTGCTAAAGTAAAGTAAAATATGGAGGGAAAATTTCACCTTTTTATTCCCTAAACAAAAAAGATAAAACCACACACTGCTCCCCTTTTGCAAATCCTCTTTGAAATAGCCCAATGAATTCAAATGGTTTAGCAGTTCAAACTGAGAACAAACACATACCCAGTTACTCTTTTGAACAAACATGTAAAACATAGAGCTGCAGCGATAAGGTGAGGTTACTGAGGTACTTTGTACTTACCAGAGCTTTAGCCTCTGTTATTTGATGGACTCCTAACCAGCTTTGACTTTTCATTGACTTTCCTCACCTTTAATTTAAGACTGCATTGACTTTTCCTGTCACCTTAATCCATTTCTAACATTAAATTGCTGCACAGCTGGCTATAATGCTACTCAGCATTGATTATATTCTTTCCTCTCAATAATGTTTTGTTACATACATTGAAAAATAATCAAAGAAGCTTCCTAGTGCTTTGCTGATTTTTAGTATTTAATATTTCCACTAGTTTTTTGGTGTTTTGTTGTTTTTTTTTTTAATGTTTTCTTCAGTGTTTCATTGCTCACTTAAGCCAGGTCAGTGTTTTGGAGAAGGGAAAGCTGTAAATGCAATACGGTGCAGTGCCTATACAGAATGTATTTGATCCCTGGGGTTTGCCACAACCGACAGGTCCTTGAGAGTAAATCCTTACCAGGTCCTGGTAGTGGCTTTTCAAGACAACAAAATCTTATTACTGTGGCTGATTCACAAATGGTGTCCCAGCTGGGTCGCCACAAAAGGAGTGGGTGACAAGGAAGAATGAAAGCTGTCTCAGCCTTGAGACTTCCCAAATACAGAACCTATTGACAGGGAAACACAACATCCCTGGGGTTTTGAAGTTCATACTTAAGACACTCTGAGCACCCTCCTCTAATGACCAGCTAGAGATGAACTCCTCAGGAATGCAATGATGCTAGAGAAGTGAGACTTGACCACGTGATAAGGTTTGCGCAGACAGTGCTCAGAAAGCCAGGACTAATTTACTCCATGTCTTTGCCCTAAAATGGTGACAATATTTCCTTTTCACGTTTCTTTTTTTCTCATGTAAGTTTTTACACCAAGGTAGGACATAACCTCCACTACAATAACTCAGGCCTGATTAATAGGCATCTCTTTTTTATGGAAGAATTGGAATTACAGAAGTGAAAAGATGAAACAAAATACAGTATTCTAGAGGCAACTACTGTACAGAATAACACTGTGTTAGCTGAGGCTTAAAATACTCCAGGGAAATTTAAAAGTTGCCTGAAGAATTACACAAGGAAAGACAAAATCTTTTTTTCCAGCCTCAGGATTTAAGCTTAAATTTATTGTTCCATGACAGGATGTCTCCTCTCACCATTTAGTGGATCATAAAAAGAAAACTTAATTTTTCTAGTAAAAAGAGTGACTCATGCTTGCAGCGTAGGCTCTCAGTGATGTGCTTGGCTGGGTCTTCAATGTTTTCTTGGTAGAAAAAGTATGGGACATATCCATGATAAATACAAAATGTTTTTTATATTTTTTTGTAGGGAAACAAGTACAGTGTTCATTTCTGTCTCTCTCCTTGACTGTATTGTCACTATACAGGTTCATTCCCTTGCCTGAACATTATGCAGGGGATGTAACACAGGGCTCATGGAGAACAAATCTCTTCTTCCAAAAATCTGCAGTCACTCCCAAGGCAAAAAGGCACACCATTGGTTGTCCTCAAAGTCAGCCTGCTTAAGTGGATACATTACTAAAAATAAACTATAAGGAAATTTAAGGTAATGTGTTCCAATACACACTTCTAAGAGCACCTTTAAAAGAAGATTTTAGTTTGTTGGGTTTTGGGGGTTTGTGGCACTTTTTTTTGTTGTTTTGTTTGGTTGGTTGCTTGGCTTTGGTTTTGGTTTTAAGGACTCTGACTTTCTCTTTCTCATAATATTAAAGTAGCTGTCTAATGCAACCTGGTCCTTACAGGTAAGTGCTGACAGATATATTGTTAGGTGTCTGTTCCTGGGCACAATATTAAAGCATGCTCAGAGAAAGCAGGTTTGTGTAACAGACATGACCTCACAAAAATAATCACTGATTTTCCTCATTGTGTTCCCCCTGCTGCCCCTGGTCTGTTCAGCTCTGGTAGAGCAGAGCCTTCTGGGGCCTGAGCCCATTTCTGTCCACAAAAACCTGAGCTGTGCCTGCTACAAACTCTACATGCTCGGAGAATACAAATTAATGACATTAAACTACTATTGAAAAGCCTTATTGACTCACGTCTTTTATACAATATTGAAGCCTATATGGTTCTTAAGCCTCTCTGTCACAGTTAATACCAGCTTTCAGTCATATCTTTGCAATTGAAACTCAGCGGGGGACTAATGGACGACCAGCCGTTTTTTGGTAATACGCTGTAGAAATGACTGTGCCTGATCAATTCTTAAAAACATTCACAGTGAAGACAGTACTCAGAGAAAGTAAAAACTGTTCTTTTTAAGAGAACATTTTTTTTTATGATCCCTGATTCTGCATTTAATTCTGTAAGTGTAGTTTAAAGGGCAGAGAGAGCTGTTAAATTTCATTTCACATTCACACTCTTCTCCTGTCGGCACTCCTGTGGAATTGTTGGTGCTGCTCATGCATATTGAGGGGCAATGCGCCCCTTTGTAGGCAGAGTACAGCTCTGCAGCTCATTCCCAGCCATTTCCCAGATGCTTGGCACTGTGAAAACATTGCAACCCAGGGGATTTCCCATTTATGCCCTTATAAGTTTTTCTTCTATCCTACAAAGGATCTGCTTTTGTAAAAACTGTCTCTTTGGCAGAGGAGGGCTGGATGCGACATCCTCATAAGCTCATCAGTAGTTTCTGCTGCTCCTTCAAAGTGCACCATATCCTTCAAAGTGCAACACACCCTTCAAAGCACAGCATGTCCTTCAAAGCACTGATAATGCTTGCCTGTCAGCAAATGAGAAAGCAGGGCAGGAGCCAAAAGTTAGAGAACCAGGTTTCATGTTGCTGCTGGGAAGCAGATCGGTTCCAAGCATTTTGACATCAGAATTACTGCCTAGACCAAGAGCTAGCCCAGAGTGCCTTGTGCCTCTTTGTGGATTAGCAGGTTGTGCCATGATTAATGAATTCCTGCTCTTTCTCATTTAGACAGAAGGTGCATAAACTGTTCCAGTCAGCTCCAGTCTCCAAGAAGAAAATTAGTACAGAATATAACAACACAGTAGGAAAAAAGAAATCAGTGCTTCACCAAAGCCTGGATGATGGCGCTGCCCTTGCCATTCAGGAGGAGTCCCCATAGCCAAAAAAATTGTAGCTATACCATGCAAGGGGTCATATGGCACATGTCCCAGTAGGACACCTTTCACTGCATGCAATGCCAGTTTCTGTGGTGTGTGGTAAGGAGGGACAGCACAGCACAGCAGAGCATGTGGCAGTGCAGTTTGGAAGGCAAGGCTTCAGAGCCCTGCCTTAGAGTGCAAGCCATGGGCTAAAATGTCTCTGCTGCCACCAGGAATGTTTCACAATACAACCCTTATAGCTTCCATTTATTCATTTCTTTTCATCCTTTTTTCAAAAATCAAAAGTCAAACCCTGAGACTGTAGTGAAAAGCAGACATGTCTCTCATCAGCATAACACCTGGGATGGAAAATTCTGAATGTGCACCAGTAACCATATAAAACCCCCTCTTCTGTGCTCCCGTTCCAGACACTGTTCTCACTGGGCTGCTGTCCAAAGCTTCCTTTGCTGCCGTGCACTCTTGCTAGACACTGACTGTCTGACACAAAGTCCAAGCAGAGAGAAGTTGAAGGAGGCAGTTAAGCAACTGGATGTCTCTAATTTCTTTCTTGCTAAAACTGTGTGTACTGAGGTGAGGAAGGATTTTATTTTTCTTAGCTGAAAGAGATTATCGGAAAGCTTAAGAACATGAAAGAGTACCATAAGCTGGAGACAGTTCAAATAATTCTTTGGTGATGAAAGTTCTAAATAACTTTAGTACAAACTACGTATATAGGGGTGCTTGGCATGGGCCAGTATGTGGTGGCTTGAACGGCTGTTGCTCTTTGTTTTTATTAAGCCCCTGTCATGAAAAAAGATTGTTCATTATGCCATGTTTTCGACAAACTTGGAACAAAAAGCAGTTTCTTTCTGAGGAGCTTTTGTCTAACCACACAGATTGATGAGAAATGGGAAGGGCTATAAGCAGAAAGGATATGTAAGGATATGCAAGTATATGCTGGCACTGAAATTTGAATAGGTAGGTAATAGAGCACTGATTAAAAAAACCAAAAAACAAATGGTAAAAACAAAGAAGGGAACAATAATCAAAGAAGATGAAAAAGGAAGGAGAGCACATCTGCTGTGGCTGGCGAGGAGGCACTGGGGAAGGTGTGTTGGGGTATACCAGGTTTTATAACAGGAAAAAATGCTCAGAGTCAAAACTGATATAACCTCTTGGCATTGAAAGAATCATATTGCAGACCTACACAGTCCTTGTTGCTTAGGCCATTGTTTGCTTCCATGGTCTGGGATATCTGTTTGCTTTCCTTTGGAGATGACGAATTACTGCTGTGATTTCTCACACTAAGCAGGCAATATAATCCTCGATTTCATATGTAATTCTCATAATCACATCTCAGACAGGAGAACACAGAATTATGTCTATGAATTTAGTTAGAGTAAGAGACTATTTCATTGGTGTTAATGACAGATTTGTGCCTTAACTGTTCCCAGTTTGAATAATTATAAATAGTTCTGTCATTGTTTGATTGTTATTTCAGCACACTATTGGCACTTAAGCTCTTTGTCACAAACTCCTTATCTTTGTGGAAAATAAAAAAGAGAGAGTGCTTTTAGGGGACAGGAAAAATATATAATTTACAAGGTACAAAATTACTACTTTAATATTTTGAAGAAAATTAATATACTTATGTTCATAAAATTTCAGTATGGGCTAGCCAGTAAAGCCATATGAACTGAACTCCATCAAAAAGTCAGTCAGGCATCGAAAACATGACAAACACTTTTCTATTTCACAATAGTTCCAAGAATTATTTAGAGAGAGCAATTTTTGGTCAGTTTTCTTGTAGTTATTCTTCAGACAGTCATAAGAATGTAAAGTTAATAAAACAGACAAGTCTAGAGATTGTCTCTGAACTTCTCAGCCTCTGTATATTGCAGTAGCATTTCTACAGAAATCCTTCCCAGCCAGTCAGACAGTATTCTGAAAACAACCTTGTACCAAGATAATATTCCTGAGGATCAGACTAGACAGGGATGAAGAACAAACATACATTTTACATTCATATACATAGCAGAAGCATTAAAGATTCAGCTCCTTATAGCAATATTCATAAGTACAGGTAAATATTTGCTCTAAATTCATTTTCAATCTATCGTGTTTAGGTAGAATTCCCCTAGGTCTCTAGATTTTGCTAAAGATGCATGGTTAAATTTTTTGCTTGAAATACATCTACTGCTGCTAACAAGCCCAGACTTCTCCTCTGCCTCCCCATTCCTGCCCTGACCCTTACTACTCACATACCCAGGTTACACTACTGTGGATGAAAACTGCTGCCTCACCTCTTTCTTGAACCTTTATTACAACTTTCCCCCACTTTCTTTCATTAAAGATTTTTATTTTGGATTAACTCATTCTTTCCTCATACCTCTATATTTCACTGCTCCTTTTTCCAAAACGTAATGGAGCACTTTCCCATCCTTTCAATTAATTTGTATGATAACCTCAGCAATCCTGGTGCCGACTGCTGAATCTTCTTTTTTTCCAGCCCCTCCTGTGTTGCTTCCATCCAGCTTTTTCACAGATCCACTACTCAGCATAACTTTCTTGGTGGACCGTATCACTTTTCTGTTTAATTTTTTTCCAAGATCCACTACTGCTTTGAAAATTCTGGTCTTTTTCTCTACCCCTGACCTAAATCTCAGAACTGAATCTGTGTCCTATAAGGACATTCATCACCCACTCATTATCATTTATGTTGTCCTTGACCATAAAACTTATGCAGAAGTTGCTATTATAATCAGGTCTGTGTCCTCATTTTATTCCAAACATTTGGAAAAACTGTTTTTTCATACGAAGGCCACACTATTAATTTGTCCTCCCTAACTAATGAAAAGAATACACAGGTTACCTAACAATCACAGCTGAGTTGCCTTTGGTAGGAGGTAACTATGCTAAATTATACCAGAAGAGAAACTGGCCAAAATACAAGTTAACTTCTCTGTTTAGAATTTCTTACTGTGCTTTGATTTATATGTGTCTTATCTTCTGGAGTTTCAACTGTGAAGGGCAAGAATTGTCTTTATCCTTGTACTGAATACCACTGCTGCGGTCTCAGTTCTTTCAAGCTGGTAACTAATGAGATACTCATGAAATTCTTAGTGGGTGTTTTGTGTTATTATCTCATCTGATTTCAGTGGGAGGTTTACCTGACTAAGATCTTCCACAAAGCAGAATAATTTCTTGTTCCCCCTACCAGGTAACAAATGCCAGCTTAATACATCAATCCATCATCATATAGCTATGTATTATCCATAGCCAAAAGCCCCAATAATAAATTCTAATCTCCTTCGGATGATAAAGTAGAAAAGTAATGTGGACCTCTTGTAAATAAAACTGAATTCCCTAAAAAGCAAGGCCTCTTTATACCTTAATAACACAGTGGTCCTTCCATCTGTCAGTCTAGAAACTCAGTACCACTTGGTATCACATAATTTATTTTGTTCTAACAAACTTGTTAGTAAAGTGAGCCCTAAAGCTGTTGGAGAGAGGATGGTGGAGAGGGAAAACATTGTGTCTAGTTCTGCATGGAAAACCAAACTGCACTATTATGGCCAGGGGCAGAATTGAAGTTGTTTTTTGAAGCACTGGAGCATGAATTTTGAAGAGCAACTCTTACTTTTGCTCACAGGGCAAAAATAGAGGCACTGCAGCAAGACCATACTCTTTGTTCCCAGTTCCTCTGTAACCACTGTCAGGTATGTAAAAGAGGAAGATTTAACACATTGTCCTGGTTCTGGCCAAGACAGGATTAATTTTTGCAGTAGTCAGGCCAGGGCATGGCTAAAACACTCGGATTATTCTATAGCACCTCACATCATTTTCCAGGGACAGGGGAAGGGTTCCCTTCTAGGTGTGGCAGCACAGTGGGGTTTTTTCTCAGTTTCCACAAGGTGTAGTGGTGAGCACTTGTGTGGGAATCATTTGCCTCTTTACACTCTGCCATTAATATTGTTGCTGTTATTGTTCATTTTCTTATTTTGTTGCTGTTTCCAGTATATTGTTCTTATCTCAACCCATAATCTTTACCTTTTCTGCCTCCAATTCTCCTCTCCATCCCACTGCAGGGGAGGGGGAAGGGAGATGAGGGAGGGAGGGAGGGAGTGATCAGTAAGTGCTTTGGAGTGTTTTGGTAGGAACAATAAATTGGGGAATACCATTCCTAAACTACTACACAATCCTATTAGGAAATGTGGAAACTAGGTACCTGGAGGAGAGGCACTTCACTACCCTTTACAGTGAATGGCTGTGTGATATGCCAAAGGGTTTTTTTAATTACCTGGTATAACTTCAGGGATGTAGTGTTACTGGGTAACACTCCACAGGACATACTATGAACTATGACACTAGACAGGATGTTCACAATGGGCCTCATTCTTTCTTTGCCCTGATTTTTTTTCATTTTCTAGGAGCACCTGGTCTGTTCTATTGTCACGACTCAGTGGTATCTTCTGACATGGACATGCAAAAATCCATCTGAAATCTTCTATCATAACTTGCCATGATGCAGTGGAATACAAGTTATGAGTTGCCTTGATAGTAGAAAATACTACTCATGTTTGGCAGAAAAGAGTTTGCCAGAGGACTAGATAAAAGATAAACAGTGAGAGCTAAAATACAAAGAGCTATTTGCCAAATGTGAATGGAATGAATTCTCTTGTGATCCATGCTGCAGAGGATGGTACACATCTGATTCTTTCTTTAATATGCAGGAAGAGGTGTGTCTGCCAAAAGGCAAGGAAAGCACATGCTACCATCATTTTCTTTCCCAGATCCCTTTTCCCTTGTGGTAATTTAAATGTTCCCTTTCATCTTAAGTGTTGAGCTTTGCTAACACCAAACTTACATTTCATTACATTTTGTGATAATTGGTCTGTTGGTAATTTGTAGGTTGATTGCTTTTTTGTTACCTGTAATTGCAAACAGGCACACTTAAATGTTGCTTTAGTGCCAATCTGCTGCTCTAGTCAAGAATAATTTAGATATTTTTCTTGTAACTGAAAGAAACTGCTGATGGACAGGCAATCTGGCTGGTGGATGGATCCAATACGTGTTGTCTCATGGCAGATGATACCAACAATGAAAGGACTGTGCACTGCTTGCAATGACAGGGCTTGTTAAGACTGTTAATTACCATTTGTTGTTAATCAGGTACATATAACCAGCACATATAATCTCCATTGACCTGTAAGAGGGGTGATCGTTATTTGGCACAGAGCACTGCTCCCTTTAATCCCTGGGCTCTTGACAGAAGATACAGTCTTGTTTCTGATCCTCTCCTGATTCAATCTGAATGGTGATGGAGTGGAAGCTGTAGCGCTCAAAGAGGGCTTGGGTAATATCTCTCAAAATCTTCTGGCTGTCCATTGTGTCTGCTATAGATAGCAAGCAGAAAATAATCAAAACACATATATTTTCATAATACTTTAAAGAAGAGTGTTTTCTGACAGAACCTCATAACAAGAAGTTTGTTTGGGAAGTGCTTCTTGTCCTTTTTATCCTTCTTTCTGGAACTTCCATGTCAGCAAAAGTTTGTTCATTCAAATGTGGTTGGAATATGCAATTTTTGGCAAGAGCTAAGCTAAGAGTAATCACCATAGAAATTCAGTTTGGCAGAAGACTGGAGGAAAGCAAAAATGCTTAATAAAGATTAGTTCATCCAGTCGTGGAGTAGCAGCAGTGCCAAAAGATTTGGGTGGCTGATAGACCCTCTGTCTGTGGGAGGTGGGGATTCCATGGAGGACTTCACCTCCAAACCTGTCCTTGGCCAAACCCGGGTGGAATTCTTTTTTTCTCAAATAGACCTTAATATATACAAAGCAAAAATTATCTGGGTAGTAGAGAATTTGTCATCTGGAATCAGAATTACAGTTTAAAAACATATTTTAAAACATTAACTATTGCCATGGAGCTACCTCTACATTCCAAACACTGTTTAAAGATTGTTTCACAGCTAAAGATGCATCAGCAATGCAGATTTGCCTGTAAGTTTTTCTTATAGGGATCAACAGTTTTCAAGTTTGACAAATTCACTCCAAAATCAATTTGATATTATGAGAAAAATCCAGTCTGAGCCTAAGTCTTCTAATCCATTTAAAATATCTTGTAGTTTACTTCTTCGCTCCACAACCTGTGCAGTTCTCAGGTTTTGGGCTAAGTAGAGGTCCCTGTTGTTTTGCCAAGATTTTTGGGAGCAGGATTTGAGGGCTTTTCTTGTTATTGCTGTTGTTTTTATTTTTCCAACAAAATTATGACAACTAATTTCACAAGCAACCAATATAGAGTCAGTTTTATCTAAATCAGGAAAGACTGACCTTTACTAGACAGCTGCTGAATACTTCCTCCCTGCTTACAGAAATTTACTGACCTGTGGCAACGTGAGCAGACAGAGCAGTTTGATTCATTGTCAGAGACCAAAGATGAAGGTTGTGGACAGACTCCACTTTCTCAACTGCTAAAATTCTTGCTTTCACTTCATCATAAGCAAATCCTTTTGATGTTCCTGAAAAGGAGAAATTGATGGGAAAAGAATAATTTCAGGGCATAGGAATTATGATAAATAGAGGAAAATGCATCACGAACATTTACTTGCTTAGATGTGTAATTTTTATAAAAATATTCAATGCTTTGAAAAGCGCATCTATTTCAGAGTTCACTGTGCTATTTAATTCTATCCATTGTTTGATACTTGTCCATGTTTTAGGAGATACCCTGAGGGTTCAGTTTACATAGGGTGAGCTATTTAGCCAGAACATGTCCTAGTTTTGCAACAACATCTTTTGTGAGTGCAGATTTTACGGCATCACTTGAGCACCTCTGGGGCATTTTGTCCTCAATATTTACACAATAGAGAAGCATCTGTTTAGCAGAGAAGAGAAAACAACGTAAAGATTAAACTGGTTTGACTCAGGAATGTTAAATTATATTAGATCCCAGGTCTAGTTACTGAGTAGGAGTAGTCAGTAATGGTTTTCCTAGACAAGCCTTCTTACCATACATGATAGTAGTGGTATCTCTCTTCATTCAGAGAGAGGACAATTGTGACAGGATGAGTTGCAACATGAAATTCAGAGTTTAATTTAAATCCAAATTTGAATAAGAAGTTTAACTCCACATCATCCCTGGGGTGAGACCCGGGAATTTGCAAAAGCACATGAACAGCTATGAGCTAGGATGCTCATCATGACCCACTTGGATCAGTAAACAGAAAAACATTTTTAATTCCACTGGTTATGAAATATAATAATGATGTGCACAGCATTGGTTAATTTTGTCTTTCATACCATAACTGATATTTATTTGTAATTGTTAATGAATTCAGTGCTGTATGCTTTGTCCTACCCATTTATTACAAGAACAGTGTGCTGTATGGAGTACTGACTTGTGATGCTGACATGCTCCTGCCCTTTTAGAGAAAACCATGGGCAATCAGTGCCTGTGTGACACAGTCAGTCACAGGGGCTCTGGGGCTGACAGCCTGGGACAGAATGGATGCATGGGATAAGAGCTACCTACAACACCAGCTCCAACATTCAAAATCCTGGGCAGAATGCTATTTAGGAGCCAGGAGACTGGCTCCAGAGACCTCCCCAGGGCGATAGTGTAAAGGGGCTTGTCAATTTTGGCATGCCAGCACTGCTAACAGAAGCTGGGAGTCACTGCTCTGAGAAAGAGACTCTTGGGCATCAGAGATTGCCAGGCCTTCTGGTAGTTTGATTTTTTTTCAGTAATGAAGAAATCTTCTGATGTTTTGGCAGCCAAAATGCAGCAATTTGCTGCACTCTTGTTCTATGTGTACTTCTACATGGGTGTATCTCTATCTCACAATCACTGAAAGCAAACCAACCCTAGAATGAAGCTTTACTGTAAAACAATATTGGAAATTTTATTCCTTGAAAGAGAAGTGCAAAGTGAAAGAAAGAAGTAAATAGCCATGCAGACAGTCACACTGAGTATCCATTCAAAGCCTGCACCATTACAGCTACTTTTCCCTTTAGTTCTTATGTCTTCATTGCTGAGAAAGAGGCTGTGTTATATTATTCAGTGTGAGAAAAGCAAAAACATGCCTCTGTGAATGCTCAAGTCATTTGGCCTTGCAAATTGAATGTTCAGGCCCATAGCTGACAGGATTAAATGTTGCTAAGTCTAGTTCTTGCTGCTGATGTGCTGAGAATTGTCTATTCCCGTGCACTTGAACGTGACTGGAAAGGTCCAATAACTTGCTTTTCTGGACTGGTGTAACTAAAAACCTTTTAAACTTCTGCCTCTTTCACTCAGCCTGTTTAACAGAAACATTTATTTTTTTGCAAAGACTTGTATTTCACACAGTGAAGGAAATGAACACAATGAACAAGGTGAGTAGGTATCTCATATATAAAAAAGGTGATAAAAATCAATGTTACCCATGCAACAGACAAAAGCAACTCAGAGCTCATTAGCAAAACACCAATACACTAATTTTTGCAAAAACTGGCATATGTGTAAACCTAGCATAATGGTAGAAAAGTTTTAATTAAAGTTGTAAGTAGGTTTAAAGTATAATCAGAATCATGAGAATATTGGAAACTGATGCAGAAGTGTATTATTATAATTTTTCAGCATATATAACCATTATGGAGAAAGAGGTAAAAAAAAGAAAACAAACCCAAAATATAAATGTATTGATTCTGGAATCAGGTCCTACCTTCCATTAGCACAATCAAAATGTCCCTTAAAATGGTGATGGTAGTTGCCAAAACAAAGATGGAAAACACAAATGTGCAGATTGGGTCAGCTATTTTGTATTCTGGCTAGAAAAATATGAACACATCACTTTGTTAATTTCATTATTGTTGGTTATTGTAATTTTCAATTACTTAATATCAAAGAATAATATATTCCATTCATCTAGTAAAGAATGAGTGCTGGCCTCCTTTGCCTGTTAGGAAACCTCAGCACAGGGAATGAAGGTGCTACAGATGAAGAAAAGGAGAGAAATCGAAGTATCCAGCTGGAACACCAAGAGGCAAATGTTACACTCTCAACAGTCATTTCCTTTCCCAAGAATAATTCCCTTTGACTAAATTGCAATGTGCATCATTAAGATAGACGAAATATTTACATAGCACCTCTGTGTCACAATTCTGTGAAAGTAACACTTATCCTTAATTGCAAGGAAGGCAAGTGAACTAATAAAACTAACCTTAAAGAAGATGATAAGTGCGCTAATTAGCACACTAATGCTCTGGAATAAGTCTCCGATGGCATGCACAAAGGCTGCCCGCAGGCTGGCATTGCTCAGAGCTGGCTTTTCCAGAGAGGCTGACACGTGTTGTTGCCCGGCTTGTGCCCCGTGGCTGTGCCCGTGGCCGGTCTGGTGCAGAATCAGGCTTAGTCTGCAAGAGATGTAAAGTCACAAAAACCAGCAGATATATCGCATCTCTGAAAGTAGTGATGTCACACATACCATCACCCCTCTCACTTCTGAATGCTGAACAGTAAAATCTGACACATTAAGTAGAAATGCAGAGTGGCTAAGCAGATAATTCCAACATGTTTCAGTGGTTTGAATACAAACAGGGAAGTCTGTGAACAGGGTAATTATAAGGCCTCATTTTCTTCTTGAATATTCTGACATCTAATAAAAAGTGAGATGGAGATTAATTTTTTCCTAGAATTTGTGCATTCATAATTTGCCTTCCCAGTGTGGCAGCTAACAACTGCAACTTTCAATGAGAAGCAAGATCTCTCTTCTTGACTCCTTTCCATATCCTTACGAAACTCATAAACACTTAATATTTTTGAGGCCAATATCTCTCTATAGTTTTTTATTGAATTACAGACGCAGGCTCAAGGTTCAAATATTCTATGGAAAGGAAAACAAAATAACTTACAGGATGTTGGCGAGCATGGCACAAGCAGAGGTGATGAGCATCACTGTAGCATCAATATCGTAATCGGGGTGTAGCAGCCTCATGCTAGCCAAATATGTCAACACACCAGTCACCATCCAAACAATTATCATAGACATCAAAGCTCCCAGAATTTCTACGAATTAAAACAATCTGATTTTAACAGTCAGAACTGAAATGCAAGAAATTTTTAGAGGCTGATGGTAATGGTTCCAGGCTTGTGAGCTTTATAGCCAGGAGACCTGCTTCTTGTATGCTGGCAGATGAGGCACGCAAAGAATGGGTCAAAACCCCTTCTGGTCACAGCAGATCCAGGGGCCTCCCAGGGCAGCCTTATGCATGTGGTGCCCTAATGCTGTTCTACCTGCTCCTACTTTTGGCTCTTTTCCAGTTTAGAGTGCATGTGGCATTAGAAGATTATCTTGGTCACAGGAGCAGAGGCTGGAGGGAAGGAGAGAGGCACAGCTCACCCAAACCCACTGGCAGACATAATCACCCTCCTTTAGCTTTTCCTGTTTTTGCACACTTCTCATTACTTCACACTTCAGAAAGGCATTTACAGCCCGCAACGAGGTCCTGGCAGCAAAACTTATCCTGGAACTCATCCTGCCAATGCCACAAAATCATTTTTGTGCCACCAGCTGTGATGAGAACAAAAGTAGTTATTTTTTCCCTGGGGCAGCAAAATTTAATTTTGTCTCTATTGGCTCTGAATTGGGCTCAAATAAATCCAGTCCCCAAGGCCACCTTTTATTGCACTGCCACAGAAGAGGTCCAGAGAAGTGCCTATGAACGTGCAGCATGCTTTTAATAGGATGTGGGACTAGTAATTGCCATGTGACTTGAATGGGTAAATGAGAACAACTGAGACAATACCAAGGAAAAGGAAAGATCACAGTAAAGTAAAAGGCAGTAGATAGCCAGAAAGCATTTTCACAGACATCCACTGACAATTCATGAAAACAGCTTATGATTTTGAATATATTTTTATGAGGGTCACCCCTTTTGCAGCAGTTCAGGCTCCAAATGCTTATCAAATAACCATTTTTTTCTAAAACTGGCAAATAACAAGTGAAAGTGCACTGAGAGGGGAATCTAGGTTTGCTTAAAAGTAGATAGAAGCTCACATAAAGGATACAGGGTTTTTTTCTGCAAGTTAGGGGTTGAAACTCTGCAAACTTGGCCAAACTGAAGGTGTTGATGGGTGTACTATTGTGGGCATGAAAGCAGCCAACAGCTTTTGTGAACACCTACATTCATATCTGTGTGGATGGGTGCATATCCTTCACAACAGAATAAGAGTTCATCTTTACCTACATAGGTTAATATATATATAAATTTTCAATGTAATATTTTAGCAAAAGTTCAGCTAAGTTTACAGACCAGTTCAGCAGCAGTAAATACTTCACTCTCAGTTACATTTCTTCAGAACTACGAGCATTAACAGAGCATAGCAAACAACAGTGTGGGATTGTGGGGGAATCTCGGAAACAGAGGGAAATTGAGGTGCCAAGAGAGTTTTTGTACCTGAAAGTAGATTTGACTCACACTATCAGTCTTACTCAATGTTGTGTATCTATTTGTGTTGCTGAAAGTAGCTGCACTTATTCTGGCTTGGAGGGCAGGAGGCATTCAAATGGCTTCTGCTAAACCTGGACCCTTTCATACAGCCTTTTCATGACAATATCAGTCTGAGAGAAGCAGTGAAGAAACAGCTTCCAGTGTGATGGAGGGCTGCACCTGCAAGACCTTGGTAGTCAGTGAAGAATGACTTTGCCACCTGACTGCCCTCGGCTACTCTATTAAGGTACCCACCTGCATATTAAACTGGAAGTATAGATGGGAAAATAAGCAAGAAACTGGATAAATATAATGGAATGCAATTAAATAGCCTCTAGCCTTTGATGTGGGGCTCTCTTTGCAGATAAAAAGGCAATAAAGAATTGATTTTGAATTTCGGCCTTGCAATAACATAAAAACAATCTCCTTCAGACCGAGGATGAAGTTACATGAGGTGGCTGAACCTGCCTACATCAGCAAGAGAGAAGTGTCTCACTTTTTTCCCCCCAGGCTAAGAGAGCATAAACACAAAAAGTAATGATGGTTCAACTGATAAGTTGGTACTGGAAAGTAGTAGCTTTCTAAGGCTGAAAATTCAGCTGTGTGTTGCCTACATAATGCCAGTCATGCTTGAGTCATACTGAACCTCCTCTCAGCCAGGAGCCTGTTTCCAGCAGAGCTGATAGAATATACTTAGGGAGCTACACAAAGGCAGGATGAGCATGGCATATGTCTTCCCTGGTACTTTCTGCAGCTACAAACAACCTTGGGCTACATATATCCTGAGTCAGAAGCTGCTTCTGGACCTTTATATTGAATGTCCTTGAAGAATTTATCATCTGAGTCCTTGGTTTAGGTGCACAGGTGTCTAGAGTAACTTGAGACATCGCCATGTATAGCTTGACACAAGATGTGTAATTGACCCATAGAGATCTGGAGTAGCAGCTGGATTTCAAACAGCACAAATCATTCACGTATGAGAAACTAAATGGAGGCCTAAGACATCCAGCAGGAGATTCACTTCCAGAGTGAGACAACTAAATTACAGTGTCTACCTGTAGGTGTGAGCTAAGTGTCTAAGCTCTCTTTGCAGACAAGAAACATCAAATTAATGGTGATTGACACAGCTCCCTGCTCCATTAGCTGATGGGAACATATACTAGTTTCTTAACCATGAGTGTCTGATCACATTTGAGATGCCCTGGTCTTGTGCGTGACATCTGTGTCGTCACCTGTGGGTCTTGTGTGACAGCTGCCATTCCTCAGACACCCTACATCTAGGGATGTAGCACTGGACTTCTATGTTTAGGCAGCTGAATGGAGTCTAGATTTCTGTTGAATATATCAGAGACTTGGACTCTGTGCTTATATGTGCTCATGAACATGCAGACATCGATATTTAGGTGTCTAAATCTTGAATAGACTCATACTCTGAGAAAATTTTTCTCATGGTTAATGTTTTGCTGATGTCATGTCTTTTGTAAAAACACTTGTGGTTGATTGTCAGGCTTTCAGTATTAGATGTCATCAGTAAAAATATTGATTTTGATTAAGGACAGAGTACTTAAAAAACCTGCCTGTGTTTGCATCTGATAAAAAACAGCAGTGATAAAAAGATTTGCAGGGAGAAGATCTAGAAAAGGGTAAATGTTAAAGGATCTTGCTTTTCTACAAATGTAACATTGTTGACTTTTAAAAATAATTTAATAATTTGCTTTATAAATGGAGTAAACCCTTTTTTTCAGGAGTATTGCTGCTTTTATAGAAATTTGTGTTTCATTACAGATTGAGAGCTCAGCTTTCCTCGTGCTCAAGTCACTGAGGGAAGTTGCTGTTACCTTTGCCAAAGCTAGCACCAGCCCAAAATTATAGTAAATAATGAACTGAAAGATACGCTTGCAGATAAGAGATGAGGACACCCTTTACTTCTTTGGAGTTCACTGTATTACTCTGTTTGTCATGTGTCCTGGGGGCTTTGAGAGCATTAGTGCACCATCTCTAAATGCCTACAGTCTTGTGTCGGATATGAGCACATTTACTAGTCCCTGGATATGATAACTTCCCTTTCCCATTCCACATGTTCATCCTGTGAGACGTTTGCTACCTGCTCGGTGCCACCCAAAAGTTAGCTGTTTGGTAGGAGGTTTGGAGGCAAGCCACAAAGAGAAGAGGCTGATCAGGAAACTTGCCAGATCCACCAGGATGTGTGCTGCATCTGTGATCACTGCCAGGCTCCCGGCGATCTGCCCACCTGTGTGAAACATTTCTGTATCATGGCTCTGGTCAGAAGTTTGAATCAATCAGATCAAACTCAAGACCTGCTTTGCTGTGAATAAAAGGGAACATTCAGTTTTCAGTCATGATATGCAAGACTCAAACCTCTTCAAAGATCGTTTCATTTTGCACCTCATTCATGCAGTGAAAGGCACGAATTAAAAGAATACATCAGCCAAATTTCTTTGTGTGAGATAGAAAGAGACTTAAGAACAGTAAGAGTTGTGATACATTAGTTCTGTGGTTATATTACTATTGAACTGTTTTACTGTGACTATTTTAATATCGGATTTCTTCATGAAAAGCCCTATCAGGAATCACATTTCCAGTATTCTGCCACTATCTTTTCATAGAACACTGATATTTTTATGTATGTACAAAAACTCAGAGATGTAGCTTATGGGATTTTTTTCCTGCTTGTTGTAGGAAAATACGCATGTTCTTCCTGAGGTTTGGATGGCTGGATGCCTGACTGCTTTTTTTTTTTGTCACAGGCAATACTAAAACAGGAATACATGGAAAGGCCCTGGTAGAAGAGCTGTGATAAACAACCAACCATTTTAGTGAGAGCATGGAAAAAAATGTTCTGTTCTCAGGACTAATCTATCATTTTGCAACTGTAATGCATAATTTAATTTTCCTGCTAGTGCTCAAAAAATGTGGCCGAATATCATTTTACTTCGGGGGAGGGGGTTGGATTTTATGTGAATTCTGAAATAAAAAAGCCAAATACCAAACTCAAACCATTTTAGGTTATTATAATCCACATTTCTTTTACCTAGTAAGCCAGGTATCATTGTTTAGCCAAATACTTCTAACCATGTCTCAAGGCTAAAGGCAAATACAAATAAACTAAAAGTTTGCTCTAAACAACCTCCACTGCTGATGGCTACAGGAGAAGACAAGAATTACAGGCAGGATACTGTCCTGCCAACTCATTACAGCAGCGGAATATTTTCATCAGAGAGCAAGTATAGAAGAATGGAAATGTGAAATAATACAGCCAAAACACCTAGTTTCCGCATTTGGCAATACATTTCCATTCTTCACTCATTTAATTAATTTCAGCTCACCCGTTTCTCCTGACCACAATCCATATGACTATCAATTAATCCTGAAAAACATCATAAAATGCCACATTCAAATCTTTGGCAGGATACCACTGCTGAAGGGACATATAGACACATCTCTTGTTTCCTTATAGATGCAATGTCTTCAGGACAGCAGGATGGACTGTCTATTTAATTTCCTCCTGTAAGCAGATTTTAGATTAGAATACCAAACACCATATGTTTTGTTGCCACAGAAGTACTTTGCACATATAAGGCATATATTATTTTTCTCTGTTGCCTCCCTACATGTCCCATTTACAACTGCCTGAAAGCTGCTTCCCAGAAGGGAGCAAGCATGGCTGCAGGATTTGGGGGCATCTCATTCCTGGCAGTGAAATGAAAAATTCAGCAGAATAGATATTTCCCAGGACACACACAGGTATAAATGCACACATAGTTTTTGGCCATGACACAGCTCTCAGGCTTCCACTATTTGCAGGGTAGCTCCGTCTCAAGTGGGAGGCAGTTTTACACAGCAGAGGGAAGAAGTCTTGCCTGAAAGTGCACAGCTGTTAACAACCAAAGCAGCAGCTACCTTTCAGCAAATATGTAGAACACAAGCTGCAGGCAAAACACTATTGCATTTTAGATACTGTATTTCCATGTTCTGTAGGACAGCATTGCAAAAGCTTGCTTCTAGCTTTCTGTCTTTGAAAAATGTTTGCAAATTATTATTTTATGTATTGTTAGCGTAACTAATGCCTTGGATGAGTTTTTGAGAACTGTCTGCTTACCTTAGCAACTTGCTTAAGTCGTTATATTTTGCTTTGACATGAGGATGCAAGCAGGGTTTGCCTCTCTTTCTAGTGCCCAAATGGAAATTAAATACTTTGAAATCCACATTTGGTCCTTAACCACTAAAAATGCCTGGAAAGTACTTTTCTATCGCGGCTCTACATAGGGTATTATTGGTTTGACTATATCTCCAAATCTATCGAGACTGTGATGTGTCTGCCTTGGAAGAATGGAAAATAATTGTCTTTCAAAGACAGTTGGCTTATTGGGCTCAGCCAACAGTGCCCCTTTTGGGAGAGCAATACTGGCCAGCACAGATGGTTTGAGCAAAAATATCATGGAAAGACCTAGGCATTCAAAGAAGCACAACTTTTCAGCCTCACTGAGAGTGATGCAGCTTTGGTTCTTCTGTTCAGCATAATAATGCCCATGGAAGCTGTTTGTCCTTCGAGTAGAAGGAAGGGGAACATATGATTTACTTTCAAGAGTAAAGCCTGTGTAATAATTATAAGATTTTACTGCTTTGTATCAATACTCCCAACAAGTGGCCTTTATGGCTTATTATTCCCTACAATGTGTGTTTATAGCTTTGTATACTACAAGCAGTGGAAATCGTCAGTCACTTAACGGTCAATCATGAGGCAGAGGCAGTCTTGCCTAACGATTAAAAAAATTAAATGTATGGTTCATAATTACTAAAATCTCCGTAGAGTGCTGTCTATAACTGCAGTTAATAACTGGTTTGTCAAAGTTTAATGGTCTGAAGCAAAATGGTCTTCAAGCCTGTTACTTAAGCTGTCACTGCAAAAAAGCTGTATGATTCATTAAGCAAAATGAAACATTTAGTTAACATATCATCTGTCCTTCCAATTATCCTCTAGCATTGCCGCATTCACCAAACTTAAGCCTACTGATTATATGGTTTTGTTAATAATGCATTACTTCTGGCACTGGAAATTACTGCATGGGGAGTAGCAATAGGCATGGGTTTTCATGGGCAAAATGCATGTGACCTACAATGGGGCTTCATGCAGATGGAGTGCGTGGGAGGGAGGAGTTGGAGAGGTCCCTGCTGGGTTTGGCAGCCAGGGGAGAAGGCAGAAATGCAACAACTCTTTCAGTGCCTTCACTTCTCACCTGTGGGGAAGACAAAGCCTTTCTCCTTCATTTTCATGGGCTCCAGAGATGCCTGAGATGGGAAAATATGGGTTTCAGAGGACTTTCTGGCTGATTTTTGTTACATTGCCTGGAACACATATGACAAAAGTCTGTGGGATTCCTTGTGCCTTCCCTTACCTCACCTCACTGTGGGGAAGGGCAAATTAAAGAGCCAGGAACTATCAGGCAGACATAAATGCCACAGAATCCATGGAGAGAGCAGATCAGTGGGACAAAATGAAAGCTAATGCTCTATGAGCAAGCCAAGTACTTATATTAGATATCGTAGGATGGGTCCAGAAGTGAAAGCTAATTAGGTAGGGGAATAATCTTCCATTGATCCAGAGACATACCAGCAGGCCAATTTAAAAGATAAACATGCCCAATATAAATACATTGACTTAACTGCAGAAAAACAGATGGTGATTCTGGCCCTGGATTTCCCTGGATTTTTTGGAGACTCTTGCATTTATTAACAATTTCTGCTGCTAGCAACCTTCATCAGTGCTGAGGTCTCATTGGCCTGGATAAATATGTAAAATCGTTTAATCTTTTTTAAAAAAATATAAACCAATTTATTAGAAAGCTTTTGTGACATGATGCTAAGACATGTTAGTCACTTTTGGTCAAGCTTAAAGACCTGGAAGAACAGTTCAGGCTATTAACTGATTTTTGTAATCCTGCCTGGATGCAATTCTTGACTGAATGTATGAAAATATTTTGATAATTTCACTTAACACTTGCACCCCTCCACCATGATTCTTTTAATTAATGGTGACAAAGGAAAGTTGCTTAATTGCAGGTTAATTCCCTCTGTGCACCACGGGTCCCTGCAGGCAGAGAGTGTACAGAAAGCATGAATGTGGCTGTACTGGGCACCAGGCTGAGCTCTCTTTGAACACACATACTCCCCTGTTATCTCAGCAATCATGAAGAAGATGCAAATTACTGATGCTACACAGAGCTTCCTCCTGGCTTGATGCTGCTCCCTCTTTCTGTTCTCATAGGCCTGTGAGTAGTCATGACAGTGATATGCTGGTTTAGCTTCAGTAACTTCTGCTTCCTGCTGCTGCCTCTCTTCATTTAAATTCTTCTGAAGCCAGCTCGTCCTTTGGGATAGAAAGAAACAGAAGGTTAAAAAAGAAAAACCCTGGTTATGTGGGCATCTAGCCTTGCAGACCCAGAAACTATATAATTAATGCTTTCAAAGGATAAAAGCAGTGTTGGGAACAGCAGAGCAGGTCATAGAAGAGGTTTGCTCTCACAAGCAGGGCTCTGTGGGAGGGAGCTGCACATGAAATGACTGCTCTGGCTGTGTTTCCCAGCTCTTTGAGCTCTCTTACATAATTCATCAGTTTATGAAGCACAGGGTGGCTTTCTTAGGCTGTGTATTTCATGCTCACCATACGATTTTCAAAAAGTCATATCTCATGCAAATAGTTACCAAATTGACCATAGCATGGAGACAATTCTACTGAAAAAATCAGGACTTTATTCCCAAAAACTTTGTGATGAAGACTAGTAAGAAAACCCCATCAAACTTCTTTTTCTCAAATATAATTGGCTAAAGATATTTCTCTCCTTCCTTTGCATGCAGAACTTTTTTATCTCAAATTTCCAGATATGTACCAAAACTATCAATATTTCAGCAGAGCCTGAGCATAGAAAATACTATCCCAAAAATTTCAGTTATTTAAAAAAATCAAGTAAATCAATTTTTTTATAGTATGCTGACCCTTTTGTGCCACTGATTTCATGGAAAGGTGAGAAGTTCAGCACAAGTGGCATTTTGAGCATTTCTCCGTGTGATTTCCCAGCCAAATCTTCTGCCAAAAAAACTCAATGTTGTCCCTGTCAGGATTGCTGCACAAAAAATATGGGGTGGGTGTACAGAGGTCCAGGGCCAAGCACACTGCATTGCAGCTGTGGGAGCCCCTGGATGACCATGACATCTGGTGCTTTCACTAGAGCAACCCCGAGACTGCCCCAGGGGAGGCTCCAAGGTGGTTTGATGAGCAAAGGATCCTCCCTTCTCTTTATCTCCCAACTGAGAAGAGCCCAAAGGTTCACTCTGTCCCAGAAGGCTCAACTGAAAACCATTATGTCTCTCCAGGTAAGACATTTGTTGCCAGAGCTACCCCTGATGTGATAACTGTGTCCTGAGACTGTGGCATCAGAAGGTTAATTCTGCTGAGATGCACATACATAACATCCATATAACCATGTGTTGTAGCTGTTTGAGGTCTGTGTGTGCAGGGCTGACCCAGGAACACAGCAAACTCCACTGCTTTATTTCAAGTCTGAAATTAGCCTGGGGTCAGGATGTGGGACTGGGCTGAGCTGCCCCAGTAATAATAGCCTCCTTTTCCCATCTAACTTCAGAGTTTCCTTTGGGACCCAGAAGAACAGTTTCTTCAGCTGAGTGAAGGAAACCTGTGCTCCAGGTAGCAGCATGGAGCCTGATGACTTTCTATAGTGTTTCTGCATTGTTTGTGGAAGTGTCAAGATGCCTAAAATCTCACTGGAAAGAAATCAGCTGGTGGCTGCCAACCTGCAGTAGTCAATGTCAAGAAAAAAACTGTATTGAAATCACAAGCCTTTTCCAGCTGCTTTTTTTGGGCAGCCTGAGCAGGCTGCAGCTGCTCAGCAGGTCTGAAAGCCTGCCAGATGCCCCACACCAATGGGTGAGAGGCAAAGGCACCTGCAGGGCTGTAGATGCTGTTGCCCTTTGTGTAGATCAGCACCACAGAGGTACTGGCAAAAGGAGAAAATCTGGCCCACCTTGGCAGCCCTGCAATTGTAGATAATCAGTGTGGATTTGGTTTTGTAAATATTATTGAGATGTTCCAAGGATGCAATGTTCCCCTGAGTCAGCCTGTTTTCCCAGCCTGGCTAGCATGTGCTCTCTGCTCAGCAGAGGCAACTGATTTCCTCTGTATCTGAGGAGCTGGTGTGAAAGAGCAACTGGTCAGATTTAATGCCTAATGCTTGGAGACAGTGAGTTTTCTTAGTCCTTTTGTCAGCATTTTCTTTATTTTCCTCACAACAACGAATCAAATGGAGCTGGGCTGTCTGGGGAGCTGGCTGCCCATCTGGCAGCTGGGTTCCCCACTAGCCAGTCCTTCTCCAGTCTTTTAGTTTTACATTCATCAGGGTCCTCATGTGCACTGTGTCACTTTTGTACAGTATTTTCCTGATGAATTAGACACAGAAGGTACCACAAATTAATTCCTTCCAGATGGCTGAATAAAATGCTGTAGTTCTCTCACTCTCCCCTGGAGATCAGGGCAGGCAAGATTTTCTTTATCGTGCTCTCTCTCTGGAGTTAACTTCCAATGTTTTTCTATAGTTTGCATGTAAAATTAATTTCCCCTTACCTCAATTTTCATCAGCTGGCATTGAATGTTAAAATCATCTTAATGACATGAGTCACGATCAGCTCAACAGCCTGTCAGGGCAGGAATGCCAAAATTACCGCTGCATATTTCTGAACCACCAAATCCTTTCTTTGCTGTTAACAAAATAGGTCGCCTTGCCTTTTTTTTTTTTTTTTTAATCTTCAGATCCCTCTGTCAGCTAACAAACCTTAGGACATCATGGAAGGGCAGGAAAGCACTATCCACAGATATTGTTGGACAGATGCAAAAGCAAACAGAGACAGCATAAACCCACAAATGTCACTTTTCTGTCTAAAGGGCACCTGAATAAAAGTGCCCCAGTTGCCAGAGGTGGCGAACATTCACTGTTCCCTCTGAACTCACAGAACAGCATCTGGCCTGATGAGCTGGGAAAACTCCTGCCAGCTCCTGTGCATTATTTTTCTCTTCCAAAAGCAGCCTGCCACTAATTAAAAGAATCTAAGAGGCAATTTTATAAAAGGGTGAATCAAAAGCTTAAGGTGCAAAGATCAGCTCTGTTAAACCAGAAACCCCTTAAGAGTGTGTTAGAGCAAGATGTAGCCTTTGACTATCAGATCTCTGCACCTGCACATTACAGAGCCACAGATTAAAAAATAATCTTTTCTTCATTTCAAATTCTCTTTTCTTTTTTAAAAGAGATAGGGGAATGTCACAGAAAGGCTCTTACTGAGTCAAGCCCAGAGGGAGGAAAGTAGGAAATATTAATACATATTGCAGATTCTACACAAATCATTAGCAATAGCTTTTATTACAACTTCCTTTTGTTTGTTTTCACTTGATCTGCTGGGTGCCTTGATCCGCAGGCTGATGGGAATAATTGCCATCCTCCTAGACCATTATGAGTTCCCCAGTCAAAAGAGCAAAATGTGGAATCGTTGCACTTCCCACAGGAGATCATCTCCTTCACAAGGGAAAATAGTAATTTTCTGTTGCCTGAAAGGATAATGAAACTGCCTTCAGAGAAAAATTTATCAAAGCCATAGTCATCTCCCTTATTCTGGCACAATTCTGACTTCAATCTTGAATATTTCTAAGGCATTTAAGACCCTGTTAATAGCCCGGCTGTCCAGTTTCTCATTTTCCTTATTGTGGGCACAAAATAAAGACAAATATTTACATATTTGCATACATTTAGATGTCTAGTAAATGGGGATTCATGTCTTGGTTATCTTATTTAGTCTCATTTTGAGGGCCTGGACCTGTATGCAGAAATGTATTGCCAAAAAATGTCCTTCTGCAAAACAGTATAGCTGCCTGGAGATAGACCAAAGGTGTATGTAGCCAAGTACCCAAACTCTGTTCATGAGCACGATGGAATACATAAGGACAAAGTACCAAAAATGAACATGTCCAGAGAGGTACTGCTCCCCAGTTGCAACAAATCTGGAGGCTGAGAGGGGGCTGAACCAGAGCTCCTGTCTAACAGCACTTTACAGATCTTTATTCCACAAACCCAGCTGACTTGAAAGTGTTGAGTTCCACAGTTTAATTATGATTTGTGTAAAAATAATGCATCCTTTGTTGCTCTGAAGCTGTCTGCCTGCTATTTTAATTAGTTCTTGTACTGTTAGAAATAATGAATGACTATTCCCTGTTTACCTTCATCACATCATTCATGATTTTATGTATCATTGTTATACCTCTGAACCATCAATTTTCTGAGCTGATGCCCTAGCTATTTAATTTCTGTTTCATACCACTTCCCATCTTGGTTCTAATTTTCCTTCTGAGATGAAGTGGCCATAATTGAGATGGCATATGGCCAGTACTGGGCAGATACAGTCCTTTCTGCAGGGTCCTAATGTCACCTCGCAGAAGAGCAAAGGCAATGGGATTGGTTTTGCTGAGTCTGCTAAAATACTGTGTTCTACTGGGACCAGCTGGCAAACCAGTACAAAGGAGACATAACCACAGGGCCCGCAGCTGAAACACTTCAGAAGTCACAAACAACAACTACAGTCTTTCTGAGAATTGACTTCTGTAAAGCATAAGGAGCGGTGGAAAGCCTTTATTTGATGAGGACTCTGATCTCATAAGGGTTTTCATATTGCCTGTAGAAAGGCAGAAAAGAAGAAAATATTCCCTATGTGCTTGCTGTACAAAATCACTCTTCACCTGAAGAAATTATCTCCCAGGCTTCCTTCAAACGTTTGCCTACTGGTATCAGCCTGGCAGACAGGACTCAGTTATGAGCCTAAGACTGGTTGATAGGAATATCTACAGGTCACATTAATGTCCTGTGTTAAAAGCTTTTACATAAAGACATATACATCTTTTTTGCTTTCAGCATCACCCCTCACTTGTTTTTTTTCTCTTGTCTCAGAGAAAAAATATAACCTAAAACTTTGAGACTAAAACCCTTGAGTTTCACTTGTGTGATGGTATTCAAAGTCCCACTGTAATGACATATAAAGAACATAATCAGAAATTCATAAAACCATGCTGGATCAAGCCCAAATCTAGTTCACAGTATAGCTGGCACAATCAGATGCAAATTCACAGATTTATGAAGTGGGATATTGAATATTTCTGGTCAATATTACACTGATCTATTGCCAGCAAGAAATAAAATCATCTGGCCTGTCTTCATTCCAGGAAACTTCCAGAATTTGGTTGAGCCATTACCTAGACTGTGATAATTTATTATTTAGATCACTAGATAGTTGATAGCAAATAAAAAATCAGCACAGTAAATGATTAATCGTTGGAAGAACTTATCCTCTCTTACCACCAGCAGTGATTGTGAAAAGACCATAGAAAACTATCTTAGACACCTAGTTCAGACCAAATTTAAAGAGAGATGATATGAATGTCTCTTTAAATGACTTACAGACAAAACTTCCTTCATGAAGAAGGAGGTTCTGAGCACTCAGCTTCAGACCCTGTTGTCATTATGGTTCATACCCTTCCTCAGGGCTAGTGGGAAGTGGTCTCCTGTCCTGAAACTCATCCTGCATAATGTCATTGTTACCTGGAGGAGAAGATGTAGTGCATCCTGATCAGGTTGGCAGAGAAGGCCAACCTGGAGGTGCCGCTGATAGATTGGAAGGCAAGGCTGCCATAAGTAGGCTGGAGGAAGGGGTCAACAGCAGCCTTCTGAAATTTTACAAGGATAAGTGAAAAGTCCTGACCCTGGGACAGATAGACTTGTAAGACCACATCTAGAATATTGTGTCCAGTTTTGGTGTCCCCAATATAGGAAAGATCATAAACTGACACAGGTTCAGCAGAGGGTGACCGGGATTGTTGAAGACTGGAGCACTTCTGCAGGGACCGGATTTGTCCAGTCTGAAGAAAAGGTGGCTCCATGAGCACCTAGCTGAAGCCTGCCAAAATTTTTGAGGAGGCTGTTGAGAAAACAGAGCTTTATTACTGTGCATGGAGGAAGGATGAGGTCATTGGTCATAAGCTGAAACAAGTTCAGATTGAACATGAAGAAAAACTCCCCAAAACCATGAGATTAATTCAGTACTGAAGCAGAGTGCCTAGAGAGGTTGTGCAGTCTCCATCCTGAGAGATTTTTTCAGGACTAGACTATACACAGCCCTGAGCAACCTTGTTCAGTGTCTTGGTTGACCCTGCTTTGAGCAGGAGGCTGCACCAGAGACCTCCTTGAGAGTTTTTCCAATGTGAATTATCCTACAAGCCTACAACTGATCTGATTTTCAGAGGGCTCAGTTAAAGCCCACCCCCTTGTAAGACTTTCAAGTTTAGCATTGGGAACCTCAATGCATCCAAACCTGCTAGTGACTACAGACAAGCCTGGCATGTGCAAAACACTCTCCTCCACACCCTGAGTGAAGGGAAAGGGGTCTGCTTTCAGGCTTCCTACTCACATGATCAAGATAGAACCAGTTTTGCTTCCTGTGTACTGTAATGGTGGCATTTATCAAAAAGAAAGAGGCTGGGGATGGCAAAGAAATAGGCATTCTGTGTGCAAAATAAATTCTGTTGAAAGCATTAGAGCTGTTCATTAAGCCTACACATGGGGAATGGAAAAATGTGGTAATTTATACTGAAGGCTTATTGCTACTGATCGGCTTAAGACACCTGAAGCTGTGCAGGCAGCTGGTCTGTGTAAGCCCAAGCCCAGTGGGCAGTTGATGGGTTGGCTCCATCCTGCAGGCTGGCACCCTGGGTCACTGGGCTCGCACCCTGGGTCAGTGGGCTCACACCCCAAACTGTTGGGCTGGCATCCTGGACCACTGGGTTGCAATGGGGAGCAGCACATGGGCTTCCCCTGAGCTGCCAGCTCTTCCTGACATAAGGGAGACTCTGGCTCTCAGTCCCGATTTCTGGTTATTTCTGGGACTGGGTAGAGTAATTATACTGTGCAGTTAATAAAATTTCATCCGGGAGAAAAAGCCAAACCGAGGTGCATCACAAAAGCCACAAGGTCGGATGACAAGTCCTCCTTGTTTTGGAGAACTGTGTTACCAGCTCCATTGCTCAGGCACTTCAGAACCAGAGAGCCCTCCTGGGACCAGCCCTCCAGCTCAGAGGTGTTGGATGTAGCTGCAGCCATCAGCCCAACGATTGCAATTGCTGCAGCAATTCACCCCAACTAACTTCAAGTCTAAATTAAGACATAATTATCAGAAACAATCTGACTCCTCCAGAAGGTGAGTCAGCAATCAGATGGGAAGATCAGCTGCCAGGCATTCTTGCCCCCAGTGTGCATCCTAATCCTCCTCTTACCAGGAATATTCCCTGTTATCAGTGATCCAGGGAAACCAAGGGCTTCCTCATAAGGCAGCCTAACAACTGTCCGTGTCTCAGGGAACCATGAAAAGGGGTTGTCCAGAGTTGTCCTTTGTGTCCAGAGGTGGTGAGGGGCCAAAGAACCTCAAGCACTGAAGCTGTGTCTACAAAATTGCAAACTTTCAAAAAAACACAAAAAACCCTCTGAGAGTCTTCAGCAATTAAAATGAACTGCAGAATCCTATGGGAACTTTTTGAAATATAAATATTACACAGAAGTAATTTTGGACAGTACCATGTATATTTATGGAGCTACGTAAAAATATTTAAATAATAACCAAGACATTCAAAGGACTAAAATACGATGGCAGTGACCCCAGGGTAAGAACATGGAGAGACAAATTTCCATTTGAACTGACAGCATTTACGCCAAGTTTCTGTCCCATGCATTTTAAGAGAGTCAAGCAATAAATAACCCGAAAACCAATGAGATAATGGAAATGTCAAGAGGTGCTGAGCTGTAACTGAGCAGCTATTTTCTCTTACTTGTCTGAGTCAAAAGGAAGAATGAAAATAAGTTAAACTGTAAAACTATTTTCTGATGGACATTTATACTCATTTTTAACACAAGCTGCAGCATATCTTATGTTTTCAGAGGATCTTTCTTCACTCAAACAAGTGTGCACTCACAAGTTCTCTGGCACATGAGAGGTACATCAGCTCTAATTCCAATAGACTACCCACAGGAAGAAAGCATCGCCTTTCTTTCAAACCAAATGGATGATTTAGACATTCAAGCATGAAGGAGCCTTGAATCAAACATGGTGTCAATAGCATGATTATAATTCAGCCTAAAATTGCAGCCTAATCCATGAAGTTTTGCATCCTACAATAAATCTACTAAGCTTATAAAATACATAGCAGGAGACACTTGCTTCAACAGGAGATTGGTTCAATCCATCACATACACAGACACATCAGACTGCTGTCTTGTAAATGCTTCAAACATTTAATAAGAAAGTTTGGGAAGGAAAAAATCAAACAAAACATTTTGAAAGTAGTTAAATATATTCCCTGTATGCACTATGAAGTTCTCCAGTCTTTGACTCCTGCAGACCGTCGGCAGATCGGTGATCTCATATTGCTCAGACACAGCAATGGCAGTGAAGGAAACAAAGAGTTGTGTTACCTGTCTAGGGCCAAGGAGTACTTCTTGGTGTCCTTTTCACTCACAAGACAAGCTCTTTCAAGACCCTTTTTGGTAGCCATGAGGAAAGTCGATGGAGTTTTGTTTAGGTTTTCCCCCTCTTAAAGTCTCTTTTCTCTCTTGGAAGCAGATATGGGCAGAAATGTCCTCTTGACTTATGTAGAAGTCTCTGCCAAATATTTTTAAATGAAAATGTTTTAATAATCTCCTCAATAAACCCACTGTGAGAGAAAGCTGCTTTCCTAGTGTGGATGGCGTCACTACCATGCCAACCAGTAACTTGCTGAGCATGGCAGGTTGGATGTTGTGGGCCTTCCTCCCTGTTTTTCTTTTTTCCCCCTCCATGTTCGGTGCTGGATACGCTCTTTGGTCACGCGATGGGTGCGTGCCCTCCCAGTTCTGGGCTGGGGGTCAAGCACAGTGTGCACACATCGAAGTGCACACAGGTGCTGGCATGGATGCACTGAAAGCGAGAAGGAACGTGATTAAAACAGCCTGATTTGCCTGGCAACAGTCAAACCCCTGTTTGCCTTTCTGCTTCCTTGGCTTGGGAGGAAAGTAAACCCCCCTCACTCCAGCTTTGTGCAAGCCTTTTAATCTAAGCAATTGCTCTAAAGACTAATTTCTAGCCCTGTCATATTTGCTCCTAATGGTTCAAACCAGAAGAGACTGCTTATTATTGCCATTTGCAGGTTATTGAAATCTTTATTTCAGCAGGAAAGACTGAAGGTTGTTATTTCTGCTTTATTCAGTTAGTTAGTTCTATCAAACAGCCACAGTCCCTGGAGGAGAGAAGACCTCCAGCCTCACCTCTCTCCCAGCCTGACCTCAGACATTCACTTCAGCACTAATGGGAAATTTTGCACCGACGCTGTCTGTTTTACCATATTTTTGGCAGAAACAAACCATGATTGAGATCCCTACCTGTGCACTGCCTTTGTAGGAGAGAATAGCACTAGTCAGTGAGCAAATGCTGGGGGCTGCACTTAAATCTTGCGGTCTTTTTTACCATGGGTAGCCTAATACGGATATGATGAGCTGGGATCTCACTTCCCCCAGCTCACAGAACACACACTCTGCCTGAGATTCGTGGGGGACAGGAGGCACATTTGTATGTGATATAGATGCAAAACAAATGGATTTATGCCATCAGATATCCACACATTGCCTCAAGTATGTCAGCTATGCAAATATTTCCCCAGACCCTGTAAGCCACGGAGCTGACTGTATCTCAGGTGGTTTTATGATCAGCCACAGCAGAAATGCATGGGTTTTTTTCCACAATGTGCTGTCACCTTTGCCTCTCTAATGCTCTTTCCTTGAGAGCCTTTTCCCAGGTGCTTATACCTACCTATGCACCTTTATTAGTCCCTTTGGTGGAAGAGATCTATTCTATGACTCATGCCCGGAACTTCCTATCTCCTTCTGACCATTAAAAGGTTGGTCTTTAATGGTTTTTAAAGTTGCTGCCACTTACTGGACCTGACAATGTAAATGGCTGGCAAGGCTGGTTTGAGTCACATCCAAGGCTGAACAGTATAGACTCAGGGCATTTTCAGAAATTTTACAAAACAAAAGTACCAAACTACTTACCACCCCAGAAAGGCCATTAAGTAGCAATTTTATTCTGCTGCAAAGAGGGAGGAAGGGAGGCAAAAGAAGATGGCTTTCTAGCTATGCACCCTGGAACCTGACACAGGCTTATAATTCATGTCCAACAAGGGCTTCTGCTGGCTCCTCTTCCCATAAATGTCAGTATTATTACAGTCTCTGTGAGCTTCTCAGTTCATCTTTCCTTTAGAAATTACCAAACAACAACACACTGTTGCAGACTGGAGATGCCTGAAAAATAAACCTTGCCTGGGATCTCATTTACAGTGGATCTCAGTCTTTCTAAGGTGCTAAGCCAAAGTATCAGGTCTAAGCACCCTCAGTATAAGGAAAATTTAAAATCAACCTCAGAAGATTACAGTTAAAGCCAGTTTCTGTTTCAAATCACTGCAAGCATGTAACTTTTGTTAGTGAGATAGATGAGTTTCCATCATTTTACAAAAGGGTCTTGAGCCTCAGGTGCATACCAGCCAAACAAAGCCATAGATCATTCACAACATTTAATCTAGACTTCTGTTTTGTGTTTATTATTGTCAGTGCTGATGGTTGTGATTCTCAGGAGACAGGCTGTGAGGCAGGATAGAAAGAAATCTCTTCAGAGCTTTCCACAAAGACTTGGGTTTCCTCTTTATACGGACTCTGAAACTCATTAAGAGAGAGACAGCAGCTGTCTGTGGAATTTCTGTTTCAGAAAAATTATTCAGACCATCTCAATAAATTCATCTTAGGCTTTCAATAATGAAGCAGTTTGTTTCTGAGTCTACATTAAAAATGTCACATATCCAATCATACCAGTTCTAATGACCCTAGTCAAGGACATCTCTCAAGATTTACATCCAATGCAGCCATGTGAGGCATCACATTGGCTTTTGCAAATGCAAGCTTCTCGTCATTATTATCCAAAATCTCCATTAGTAAAAAAGCATATCCTTGATCCCATTTCAACTTTAATCAGTCACACTTTAAATATGAAAAAAAAACCCCTAAAACAATCCCTCTCATCCTGTCATTATGGGAGTAGATACTGACAGCTTAAATGTACAGAGGAAAAGTCAGAGCATCTATTAATTGAAAATGCCAGTAAAGTTGTTCATTTGTATGAGCCATGAGACCTCTTAGAGATCATCTGCAAAGTTCCTCTCTACCTTTCTCTGGCATCAGCTCTAGTAGCTCTGTACTGCATTGCCTGCAACCCAGGGATCCAGGCATTTGTGATTTCTGGGGCTTGGTTATTACAGTTTTTACATTTACAGTGAGAATATGCTTTTTCACCCAGTGAAGCTCCAGTGCCTTCCAGCCATCTGTCATTTTGGGATCCAAGGCTGGAGGCAAGACAAATTGAAAGAAAACCCACTTTCCTCTTCCTGTGAACCTATCAATGCAGTAACTTTTTATAAGCGAGTGTCAAAAGGAAAATATCTACCCTGATTTAGATACGATTTAAAAATCATTAAAAAGATGTTAATGTTAAATATTTTAAAATACTAAATTTTTAAACTTCAATATATTTATCTTGTGTTTGCTGCCAGTATTTCAAAAGAATGGAGACTTTTGACAGTAACTGACTGAGGGGTAGAAGTCATCTGCAATGTTTTAGATGGGATTTTAAATTGCATGAAGTCATTGGGGAGAAAAAGACTTTTCAGCCTCTTGTCAAAGAAATTTAAGCTTGCTTTGGGAGTGGGGCTCTAGCAGAAACACAGTGTGGTACTATTTTGTGGTGTACACCTTTACCTCCAACAGTAAAAGTCTATGCTGCTACCAAATCAAGTGGGAATCTTTCTACAGAGCCTGGAGCTTCAGGTCCGGAGTATCAGACAGCTATTCCCCACACAGGGAACTGTCCAACCTCAGAGTTCCTCCTGGTGAAGTCAATGGTATCAGATAGCCCCTCCCTAGACAGAAATCTCTGGAGGAGCTCAAGACCTTGTTATGGACAGTGAGAGAACCCAGGGTGCCCAGGCTGGGCAGGGAACACAGTGGTAAATACATGAGGAGATATGGATGAATCTAGACCCCAGAGTGGGCATCCTGAAGGACACCACAGACATGAGTCTTGCACAGCTACAAACTTGCGATGGTCTGTGCCAGGCCTCTTGAAGGTTTTCTTTCTCCAAGCTGTGATATGAATATGGGTCTATTCTGTATGGTAGCAGAAAAAAAAGGTTTTTGTCCTTTTTTGTCCTTTTTATCTTCTTTAGTCAAACTTTTATTTTGATCTCATTTTCTTAGGGCCAGCATTTCAGAAGTGTTCTGAATTAGCTTCCCAGTGTCTCAGCTCTCATGGTTGAATCCACATTGTACAAATAACCCAGATCTCATTAAGTTCCTTGGAGGGACCAGACCTTCTGAAGTAAGCAGTGCCAAGAAATGTTATTATGATACAAAGCTGCTTTGCTTTTCTGACAGTCTGGCAAGATACTTTGGTGTCTGAATGTCCCAAAAGTCCTGTTCAGGAGTAGCACAGTCTACCCTTAGAAGTTTTTCATTCTAGGCTGTAGTTTAAGACAGTGTAGTTGAAAAACAAATGCTAATGTCATCTCAAATGTTATTGTCAAAGAGTGTTATAAAAATATATTATCTTCCTCTGAGCACTTAGTGGTTTTCTCTCTCTTTTCCATTGCAATTGCAAAGGGCTTCTGCTTGGTTTTGTCTTTATATCTGAAGCTGGTTGGGGAATTAAGCTGGTAATTGCATTGCTAACAAGTATTTCTTAGATACATTTATTTTTCCTTGGGGAAAGAGACTGTTAGAAAGAGAGTACACATATTTTGGCAGCAAAAGGGAAAACTATGACATTTGGCTCTTAAGTTACTACCTGGATATCATTTTAATTGTTCTCTTCTACTAATAAAATATAGTAACTGTACTGCATTAGTTCCTTTATTACACTTCCAACATATATTTTGTTGTCATGCTCTTCCTAAGTATATTTGGATCATGAAGATACATTACAATGTATATTGAGAGCCAGTTTGTTAAAGACACAAGGAGTTCTGCATTATTTCTCACCGGTGCAAAACTAATTGGTTTTTCTCAGCTACTGCATATATATTTATTTTCCATTTTATCATCTCTATAATTGCAGTTTGAATTAGGAAAAGGACAGGGTGACCTGGTAAAAGCATTTTCAGGGACAATCTGCGTAAAGGCTTCCCAGCAACCAGGATTTCTCAAGCCTGTCAAATTACAGTGTTTGAACAGTCCTCACATCCTTCTTGCCTGGGCCATGCAGGCACTGGCCATTGCTCAAGAACTTTTTCTTTCCTGCGTGACTTCCAAAATGTATTTGCCATAATGTGTAGTATTATTGGAAGGAAGGAAACTAGGTCTCAAAATTCAAATGTTTAAGAACCATGAAACTTTGAAGAAGTGAGCTGGTGGGTTTTTTGGTTTTTTTTTGCTTACTCCCTATCTAGTTTCTGAGTATGTACAATGCCCTCAGGCTGGGTGCACCCCATCTGCAGGGTGAAGGCTCCTGAGCCGTGCTTGTGTCATTGAACAGGGATGTCATGCCTGAAACTTCCTGGTGAATTGCAGCCCAAATTGCTCTGTCTCCTGGAAATTGCTACCTGAGTAGGGTTTTCTCTGCAGCCACTTATTTTGTCTCTCCTTTTGCTAAAGTAAAACTGAAAAGTCCAGCATAAGTCCAGGACTGGGACTTCAAAGGCTGCACTCTTGCACGACGTTATGGCACGTAGTGATGCACCCATGATGTAAGGGATCCAAATGGGACACACTGGCTGTGTTTCAAAGCAGAAAACACATCAGAGAATCCTGGATCCAGCATCTCAGAGGTGTAGCACATACGTGGTCCCCAGGCAGTTCCCACCTGGACTCCCAAACAGGCTGAAGGGACATTGACCTTGCAGACTGAAGCTCAACTTATGGAAATTGTTGAAACATTTCTAGTTTAGGGAAGCAAATCACACTAGATAAACTATAATTTTAATGGCATTAAAATGCATACCTTTGAGCTGCCTACCGTAAGTCTGTTTCCTGCCCAGATTCTCTGGATACCTTTTATATGGTGCATATGAAGCATCTGGAAATTAAATGAAGAGTTAAATAATGGCTCTCTTGTGTATGGAGCACAGTAAAAATTATGCAGTGAGTTTTTATAACTTTTTTAATATAATGAAGTTAAAGAGACTGAATGCTAGTTTTATGATATGAAATTTCCAGAATGCTCCCAAGTCAGCAACAAGTTATTCATAATCTTTTATTATAGCATTGTCATGATGACTGTAATTGAGTCCCTGAGCTACCTGATGATACCAGGGGTAGCATCAAGCTGGTAAATAAGGAAAAGTTTGCATTTAATATGACTCTGGCTCTTGAATTTTTTCTAATATTAAAAGCCTGTTGATAAACTTGGATCAAGTTTTCTCTTCTAAAAATATCCGGGTTTTGTAGATACCTGTAGGATGCAAACATATGAGCTGATTTGGTAAAATACAAGTTAGTGGTCCTATTACAAAAAAAACTTCTTCACCAGCCTCCCTCCACACTCCCCCACTGTCTGAGGTTTTCAAAGACCAATAAAAATTTGATCTAAGTGAAGTCTGTCAGAAAGGCATGTAAGTAAGAGCATGCTGATTATTACAAACCTTGGTTGCACTCACCTGCTAGGTTTTTTCCTGCATATCAATACTAGTACATTGCAGTGTCAGCTGGACCCCAATTCCTACAGAGCATCTGAGCTAACCTCATACGAAATGATGAATCAGAAGGTTTGCTTTGATGCCCTGTTCAATGTGTTCCTAACATTTTGAAGTCCATCTGTAAAAACAGGCCTTCTGTTGGTGTTTCCACACATCAATAAATTAAGTAATTGCTCCGGGTCATCAGTGTGCTAGCGCTATGAAGACAGCAGTGTGTCACAGTCATAAGATTTGCATTTGGAAAGTGTAAGTCTTCTCCACTTGCTAGCACGCAAATCAGAACAGCTCTACCCCCTTTTCAGCCCCATGGCTGGGCTGTCTATTCTTGTAGAGCTTACACAGCCTTCTCTTAAAACCTCCAATGATGGATATTCCTCATGCAGTCTATTTCTGGGCTTAATTACTTTTGCTATTAGAAAGCTTTTCCAAATGCCTAACTTAAACCTCACTGTAATTTAAGCCATTATTTCATACTGGAGAATTAATTCCTTCCCTCTCTACAGCTACCTTTTATGTGTTAGAAGCCACATCCATGCCTCTCTGTGCTTTTCCTTTAGCAAACAGCTCCAGTTCCTTCAGGCTGTTGTTTTGGACCGTTCTCCCCTAGACACTCACCAGCATCTGCATCACTTCTGAGCGGCAACAGCCGGGCACAGGCTCCAGCTGGGGCCATGCCAGTGCTGAAAGAAGAAAGATTTCCACTATGTGTCACATAGGCAAAATCCTGCTTATGTATCTCATGGCAATAGATACTTCTCTGGAAACAGTATAAAGTTACTGACATTGGTTCATATTGTAATTTACTAAGTGCCCTCTCCCCAAAGCCAGATCTTCTCCTGTTATACTGGTGCTTACCCCACTTTGGCTATTGCATATTTGAGTAATTACCGCTATCTGTGTATAAATACCTTTCACTTGGTCTGATTGACTTGCATCTTCTTTTTTTTTTTTTTTAATCATTTATTCAATGTGTCAAAAGTATTCTGAATTCTGATTCTAATTTTCAGTCCTCCAGGTAACCCTTTCCAGACTGGGGTCATCTGCAAAATTAATAAGCATATCCTCTATGCCTCTGTCTACAGCAATAGTGAAAATACTGAATAATGCTGCAGAAGGACAAACCACAACGAAACCCTGATTGAATTAAAGTGCATTAGAATAAAATATTTTCAATTGATCTAGCATGGAACTCACAGATGTGGATACCTAACTGTGATCACCATGGCGATGCTGCAAGTCCAACAGAAGCAATGATGGCACAGTGAAAAACTTTGGAAGTTGTCCTTTATTTTCTAACAGCAGTATAAATCCTTTCCAGAACCATGCTTTAACCAAGAGAACAGATGGTGTCCTGGAAAAAAAGCCTCAGGAATTTCATTAACACCTGTGCCCAAGAACATGGGGAAATGTTGTTCTGTATCTTTATTTTTCTGAAACTTTGCCCTTCACATTTGCCACATGGAAAGACTCAGGTCAAGGCACTGAGAGTCGATTAATTGTGGGGATTTGGTGGCTGCAGTTCCACTGCAGTATCCCGTTGGGTGGTGAGCACATGTTCCTGCTTGTGTTGCTCTGCATGGTCCCCATTTACATCAGGCTTCCTTCTGCCCTGAAACTCACAAGATCTTTCACTACAGAGCCTGCAAAGAGGTTTATTTGTTTAAAAATAATTATACTTTAAACTGAGATTAAAAATCTTTTATTTAATTTTACATATGAATTAGGCCAAATGATGGAAAACATATCTTCTATGCATTTAAGAACTACTTCTGTTGAAAGAAGTAAAAGAGAAGAAAAAAAAAGGAAAAGAAAAATTGCTGTGAAAACCACATCCGTCTTGGTTGCAAGGTTATTTTTCTCTGGAAAAAAAAAAAAAGTGTTTAAAAATTTCAAGTGATTCTATTCAATGTCATGTCATCTGCCTCTGAAGTCCCCATAATGACCTTTGCTGTGGCAGTTTTTGATCAGCAGACAGCATATAATGCCTTAATACATGAGATGTCGCAGTATCAAAACCAAGGAGCAATCATCTTTGGAAGGCATCAATTGACAGGAACAAGTTCAGCTGAAGGCCACTCTGATGCTTGGGCTGTGAGCACTTGCACTCTGAGGACAAGCTGAGGGAGCAGGGGCTGGTTCATCCTGGAGAAGAGACAGCTTGGGGAGTACCTAAAAGCAGCAACTCCCAGTGCCCACAAGCTGGTCATCAAGGAGATGGAGCCAGGCTCTTCACAGCTGTGTCTGGTGGGAGGATGAGAGACAATAAGCATAAAATGAAAAAAAAAACAACAAACCAGTAGAGAAATTCAGGCTGGATATAGTAGGAGGATGGGAAAGACATCCTGAGGTCCCTTCCAGCATGAATTTTCCATGATCCTATGATTTGCACACTGACAAGGACACAGCTGTGATTTTAACTTCCACTTTGAATCTCCTCATGCGTTTAGCTCTGGATTGCACATGTAGTCAAATACGTTATTTAGTGGTTTTCATGGTGTAAATAATCCGAATAGTGCCTATGACACCCAGTGAAAAGATTCTGCTTGTAATGTAAAAGTAAACAGCCTGTTTTAAGAGAGAGGAATATGTCATGCAGTCTGAGGAAATATCCGCAATTAAAATAATTGCTGTTCTGGAACATGGCACTTATTCAGGAAAAGCCATAGGTAGGTAGAAACAGCTGTAATGCATCATTTTCCTAGCACCCAATCTACGGTAGTTTTACACCACAGATTTGCAGTTTAAAACTTTTGAGTGCCATGAAAGATGATTTATCTGATCTATATGGTACAGTCCAAATGTTCTGTGATAAAAATGAGCTATTGATCTGAAGAGATTCTAATTTAGATCTGCTCACTTAAAAAGAGTAATAAACTGAAACAGTCTGGGAAGCTTATGTTTCAAATGACTTATCAAGGAGTTAAAAAATTTAGTAACCTGAGCCAGCAATAACTTTAACAGTAGCCAAAGTCCGAGATTTTACTGAACCAAATTTTCCTGAACTATTCACAGAAATATGTGGATAACAGTTTGTTCTGTTACACTGCTGTCCAGAGAGATGCTCATTTGTAGCAGATCTAATGAAAAGTAAAAGACATTCTGGAGAGTTTGAAACATAACATTAGCAGTGATAGTGAGTAATAGCTTTTTGAGCATAAAGTGTTTTAAGTAAAGGATGAAGGGGTCAGTCCTATTTTCTCACAGATTTTCCTTTGCTGGAACTTGAGGTTTTGCCAAGGATTTGGTGAGATTTCTAGAAAAAACTTTGTTAATGTTTTATTGCTGAAAATGTGACTAAATGGGTACTTCGGCTGTCCAGTTCTTCACAACTGCACCTTTTTTTTACTGCCTAGCCTGCATAGCTCTGATTTTTTAATGATGTTTATGCAATGAGTATGAATTTAGTGGATTCAAACACTATAAAGGTGAATGCACACATTGCTATAAGATTGCACTCAATTTTCAATAATTCACACAGGCTGTATCCTCCACAGTTAGGTGTACTGTGTGATATTCTCATTAATGACCTGGATAACAGAAAAGCATGGATGTCCTCAAATATGAAAATAATGAGCAAAGGAGGACTGAAAGCACTTGAGAGGGTTAGAATTTAAAACAATATATTAGAGAAATTATCTGAAGTTGGAAAGATGGAGCATAGTGTAGAGAAGGGCAAAAAGTGCTACGCTTGGAAAGTAGAACAAAATGAAAAAGGAAAAATAATTCAGCATCAGCAGCACAGCAGAAAAGATGATTGTAGGGAATTGTAATCTAAACATAACTGATGTCATGCTGTTGCCAGAAAGGTGGCTTCTATCCTGGAAAATGGACAGCAGTTCTCCTCTCACCAGCACTTGTAAAGCCTGGCAAGGAGTGCCATGTCCTTGTTTAGATGTTGCATATCTGCAGAGATAAAGATCCTCTGCTTGGTGTTAAGAAAAGTGGCACTTTGAAAGTATTTTCTGCAGAGCATGATTGAAACACAATAGGTTTGACTTAGGTTGGCAGGCTGGTAGAAAGGCAGAAGAAAGGTTGCAGAGGTTGTGCAGAGGACAAGAAGGACAAGCAGCAGATTAGGATAATTTGCAGCAAAAGAGAAAGCTGGGCAAGAAACTGTCTAGTTAGAAGAACAATTAAACAATGGAACAAGTAAACAAGGGCACAAGCCCTCTGTCACTAAAGGTTTTGAGAAATGTTTAATAGAGATATGAATTGCTTCTTCAAAATGCACTCTGTAAGGGGAGCCATGAGTTCCCAGCTCTTAATTAGACTCTTAGCAGTAAGAGGAGTTCCAAGCAAGATGGCACAGGAGACTGCAAGAGGTCTTACCCAAGGTTACAAGGATGGAGTCCTGAGATATGTAGAATCCATATTTAATTATCTGTTATAAGATTTGATTCAATTCTCCATGTCAGACGACTGTCTAATGACCACATGATACCTATGACGTGGTAGAAAATATTTGTTACAGATCCCATTTTCAGTAAAACAATAAGATATGCATTAGTACAACACCTGAAGACCAAAACAGGAGTTTCAAGGGAAAGATATGGGTTGTATTTGCTTTCCATGACAAAGGAGGGCTGCTCCAATGGAGGTGAAACTGTGTTTCTCTTTTCTGTTTGTTGAGTGTGTTGGGGACTGCTTTATACACATTCTCTCTGTGCCCCAGGACCACTGAATCACTGTTGCACAAACATTCACAGAGCATTTGTTAAAAATAAATAGATTTGAAGAGTTGTTTCCATGGGGTAATGCTCCAGTCCCTCAAACAGCATGGTTGGTTACTGTCCAGATGGTGATGGCAGTCTGTTGTGAGAGTCCTTGCAACAGCATCTTCAGCTGGACCTGGTTACACTCCCCAAACCTCTGCTCACTTGTTATGATTCATCTGGACAGTGGTCCTGCACAACCACTGCAGCACATTCATGGTCTGTTTCTATTCATAGTATTAAATTAAATTACGCACAAAATATCTATCTTGACTCTGTACCAAACACTGTGCTGCCCAGTTCTGCATCTGCACAGCTTCCACTGTTTACAAGTATATTACCTATGCAGAGTCTGAGGAGTTCTGCAGCAGAATCCGTCTAGATGGGTCCTTTGGATGGCCGAGTTCTTGTCCAGGTTAATCAACACACCTAACACCTAAACACTTCCTGTCGATCCGTCCAGGCACAGCAGGAGCTGCCCTGGGGAATCTCCAGGCCCATCTGACACTCCTGCTAGGGGCTCCCGCAGCAGCTGCCCAACAGCTCTGCTGTGCAGGGGCTGGGAGCTCAGGCGTTCCCCTCCCCACGAGGCAGTGTCTGGGCTGGGGCAGACTGCTTGTTTCACGCATGCAGAGGCTGACTGGGAGCTCCGGGAGCAGAAATTAAGGGTGAAGTGTGCTGGCTGCACAGCCAGGCGCATCCCTGATCCCCAGCTACACCACACTGGCAGCTGTAGGACAACTTGAATTTCAAACTTAGGTTTCATGTATGACTGAAATTCCATGGCTTTTGCCTCACGCACATTCACAGCACAAAGGGTACACACTAAGCTCCAGCACAGAGCCGTGTGTGCCGAGCATCCTCTGCACCAATTATCACCTCATTAATTCCCATGTCAGTGCTTTTACTCTCTCCCAAAAGAGCACATTTTCTATGCTTTCACTACTTGTCATCGTAAACTGAAGCTCTTTGTTAAAAATCTTCACTTGATGGACAAATTTAGAAGCACATAAGCCTGATGAGATAGCAAATTAATAATGGCCTGCCTGCATCAGAAAGCAATAGAGATGCAATTTAAATGACTGTTTCAGGGTTGGTAGATAAGACCTTTCATATGCTGTATGCAAACTAAACTTCCTGACCCAACAATGATGTCTGTCAGCAATAAACACAAAGCCCTACTTGTATTTAATTCTTGTACACATTTCTCAGTCTGGGGAACTGTACCTTTTGCTACATCCTTGAAGATTCCTTCCCCCATGACTTTTCCTACGTATTTGGTGTAGAGAAGACAATGGTGGTACAAAATTCAGTTCAAAACATTGAAACTTCTGCTTTGCAACTCCACCAGGCTTGTGAAACCTTTGATACTTCTCTTAACATTATCCGTGCAATTAAGTTAAATTAATTTAATCACCTGCACATGAAATGGCTTCACATAGTGACTGGTAGTTTCAAAATAAAAGGCCACACTGTATTTTGAAGATCTGGATGGGAACAAAATAAGATGAAAGATATTTTGAGGGGAGTGGGGTGGGGGAGAGAAGAAATGTGCCTATTATATAAGAAAATACAGAAATGTCTACTTCAAGGAAGTAATGACAGATTTTTGGATCTGTCATCAACCAATTCTCCAATTCTTGGCTAGACACAGAGTGGAAGCTCTGAAAGAATGACAAAGATCCACACTGAGGAAAATTCAGAGAATCAAAGATCAAGTAATTATCTGCTTTGTACATAAAATAAGCCATAGCTAATTCCTTCATTTTTTTTTTCCTAGTTAGACAGCAAGGTAAATAGTGGCTAGAATTTTTCTGAAATCAATTTTTCATTTACAAACAACAGTACAAGTCCCTTCTACTACAGCATGAAAGTATTAATAGTTTGTGAACAGATATCATATAATCATAACATCATAGAATTGTTTGGTTTGGAAGGAACCTTAAAGAACATCTAGTTCCAAACCCCCTGCCATGGGCAGGAACACCTTCCAATAGACCAGATTGCTCAAAACCCCACCCAACCTGGCCTTGAGCACTGCCAGGGATGGGGCATCCACAGCTTCTCCAGATAACCTGTTCCAGTGCCTCACCACTCTCATGGTACAGAATCTCTTCCTGGTATCTAATCTAAACTTGCCCTCTTTCAGCTTGAAGCCATTCTGCCTTGTCCTGTCACTACATGCCCTTGCCAAAAGTCCCTCTCCAGCTGTCCTGTAGGCCTCTTTCAGTACTGGAAGGTGCTATAAGGTCACCCCAGAGCCTTCTCTTCTTCAGATTGAACAACCTCAATTCTTTCAGCCCATCTTCAGAGGAGAAGTGTTCCATTCCTCTGATCATCTTCATGACATTTCTCTGGATTCACTCCAGCAGATCTGTGTCCTTCTGTCCTAGTTCAGCAGGTGGGACCAGTTATCACTGTGTGGGGGTGATCAAAGCTATGTATTCTACCCCCTCTATTCATTTCCCAAGACCAATGGACCATTTGCAGCAGCTGCCCAGGGAGTCGTTAGCACCTTCACACCCAGCCTAAGGGGCGTGACTGCTAATGGGCCATCAGCGGTTCAACAATAGCCCATGACTCAGAGTTAATCACCCATTGGGTGAGTCCCTGCCCTGGGGGAGGGACTGGGTGCTCCCTGAAGGTACATAAGCGGTACATAAGCGGGAGTAAGAAAACCTTAGAGGCTACTTGTTGGATCCAGAGGAGCAGCAGAGCCTTGATGGGAGGAAACCACCACTTTCAACCAGACCACAGCCAACATCTGCACCAACAGGTTCTTCACTTCCTTTTGCTTTAGACTTGGGGGAACCACATGGGTCTCAGCACAAGGGCTAACAAACCCCTTTGGGCTTGTGCCCCAGGACACTGGGTTATACTGCTGGGTTTTGGTGAGTTGAAAGCAGTTTTCTCTTTATATCAGTGTATTTATTGTAATGCCTTTCATTAAATTGTAACTCCGATTTATAATCTCCCTTGTGGTAGGTTCATTTCTCCTGCCGGTTTGCATTTAAACCAGCACACCTTCTTATGCTGGGGAACACAGAGCTGGACACAGTACTCCAGGTGGAGTCTTGAAAATCAGTGTAGAGAGGAAAATCATGCCACTCAACTGCTGGTCATATCACATCACCTGAAACATCAGTGACAGCTCTTCTGAAGAGCTAATTCCTTCAGGATTTCATTTCATATGCATTCACTGGGAAATGCAGTGAGACAAGGTTGAATAGCTAAGAATTTTTGAACTGAAATGTAGTAGGACAAAGGAGAGCTCATGGGGGTGAAGTGCTGAGGATTTGAGTTTCTCTAGCTGTAAAATAATGTCACTGGTCTTCTCTGGAAAACACTTTGAGATAAAAGCAATCTAATAGCATTGTAGGAGAAAAACCAATTTGGAATCAGGAAGTTGCCATACTCAAGTGGATACTCCATCAATATAAGTATCCATTGGCTGCTAGAAAGCTGCTTTTAAATAAATGGAAATTACATGGTTTTATAGTATTTCAAGGGGGAAAAAAAATCCCCTCTTTTTTACTAAAGAGCCTTAGTCTTTATATGAGCCTAGGGGATTTCTACAGCTTTCAGCATCACAGCATCTCAATAAAGGATTATGTTTATAGTCCTAAACACAAAGAGCCCCACAACTGCCACTCTGCTTCACACTCAGGACTTCACAGTCACAACCAGAAGAGAGTTCCAAAGCCTGCTGGAAATGACTATACTCATTCCAGCTATTTCAGCGGCCTCCAAATCAGACCTATGCCTCAAGCACAGGCTGCTTGAGCCAAAGTGGATTCCTCTTTTGCTACACCATTATTTGATCCTCACATTGAACTGGCAGTGCTTTAGGCCTCACATCATGCTATAAATGAAAAGATCTGTATGTAGGTCTTGTGTAGCACTATTGTCACAATACGTGGCTGGTAGAGGCTGAGAGTTCCAATAAGGACGGGTAGAGAAGGGGTTAATGACCTGCATGAAAGCACCTGAAGTAATAACATGCCTCCAGCCACACAGGTATCTGCCTTCCAGCCCATGAAGAGTAGTGACAGCAGAAGGGCCAAGTACTAAATGGACACAGCAACAGAAAGGTTAGCCTTGTTAAGATATACTCATTAGCAGTCACTTCTGTGGATTTTCAGAGTATTTTGGACACTGGGTGTAAAAATGCAGCATGTTTTCTGCACATGAAAAACTGCTAGATTTTTAAGAGCAAAAATACAAGTGTTGATATTTACACAGCAGGAAAAACCTTGTTTTCCACAGCTAGCAAAGGGGAAATAAATACCTCATGAATGGCAACCAAATTAAGGATTAAGCAACCAAATTCCAGATTAAGGAGGATTTGGGCCATTTGATGCTTGAAGGATACATGCAGGAGATTCACAAACTCACGGCTGGGTGTCTAAACCAGCCTGAATTATTGCAAATGAATCCTAGTAGGAAGATATCCAAATGCAATGTAGAGTTTCTTTCAATTGCATTGTGCTAGATTGTGTTGGGTGCCTGTCCCATCCCCTGCAGTTCCCACCTGCTTGCACTTGTGAGCCGTATCAACACCACTCCATCCCTTGCTTTGCCATATTTTGTCAAATGGCGTTTCATCTGTGCTTTGCTTTCTCATTGTAGACCAAATTTTAGTCTCACTAACAAAAGGCTACTCACTTGACATCAGTGCAGTAACACTCATGCAAGAGGAAAGTGGCAGCCTTTATACTCACTGTGCTGCTGTTTAGACCTAGTAAAGGAACTTGGGAAAAGACTAAGCAGTCTATCAGCTATTAACTTACAGACAATTTCACACTTCATATGCCTTTCCTCTGCTTTCAGAACTGTGTTGCTCAAAAAGGCTTGTCAAATTTTAGTGACTTTTGCAGCTTGTGTTCACATTGCCTGCATTAGTTCACTGAATATGGATTTCCAATACCTCTTTTACATTCTCATAGTTCTTACAATTAGACTTCTCTTCTATCAACATCTGAAATAGCCAGATGCCAATTCTGTTCTGTCCTAATTGCTGCTAATGACTTATTGATGCAAGCAGTTGCTTTCCATCTCTTTGCCCTCATTTTTATATATGGCTCTTTAATGCAGTATCAGGAGAAATATTTCTTTGTAAGAGCTAGGGTCTGGTGTAGTTTTCTTGATATTACTACAGTACAGCTTTACAGAATACTCATCAAGATGATGGAGGCCAGAATATTTAGAATTACTAAGGGCAAGAATGTAAATGTATGAAAGTACCTGAAAATGTGCATAGCTGACTAATGAACAGTCCTGAACAGTACTGACAGTAAAAAATGCCCAGGGATCTGACCTGAACTGAAATCAGTGATAATGATCTGTGAAATATACAGCAAATTAAAATAGGAAGTGTCAGAGCACAAATGAGTTACAAGTTTATTGTAGGCTTTTAATTCTAATATTTACATATCTGAATCATAAGAGTGGGAGTTACTGTGCCAAGAGAGCAAAATATGGGAAATTTTTAAAAGAGGAGATTTCAGAATGATAGTAGTTGGATTTGTGCAGGCAACACTTTTACTATCCAGCAAAAACTGATATTTCAAACATTTTTCTATGCTGTAAAGCAACAACAGAAAGACTCTGAAGCACTTCTTCCTGAATGACCAGGGAGGTCCATTCCCTGTGTTTCTGTTCATAACAAGTAAGAAGATCACTACTGAGCATACTACAAACATGTTACGCAAGTAACAGTACACAAGTAATATACACTACTCTATGCTTAGGGCTATGTTGGAATTCAATATTAATAACAGCATTATAAATGAGACAAGCAATTTCATGACCACACATGGCTCCTGTTGTACTGCACAGCTCCATCAACATTACAGATCTCCATCAGATCAGATAAGGCAAGAATTGGGTCTGGAATGTCTAAAGTCATTCCTACTCAGGTCACTGACTTGGGATTTCTAGAAAGCTATTATCTTTCACAGAAGTGAGTTACTCAGTAGTAGCTCTACAAATTTCCAGAGCCTCTCACTACCTGCCCACAGTCTTGCCACTGGTACAACTAGCTGTGTGAGAGGTCCTGGTTGCAGGATTATGCATTGGAAAGCTATGATTAGACTTCTGGAAGACCCAGCACTTCACCACAGAAAATCTCACTTAGGCTATCCTACGAGACTTAATACAAAAAGTAAAGCAGGAGTTCGAGGCACTCAGACTAATGCTTGGTTGGCCACATGTACCAGAGAACTTCTGAGGGTTTTGTTTTGAACTGCAGAACAACCTGGGATAATAATCTTGATAAATGCAAAGATGACAGGTCAAATAGGGCACAATTTTCTGCTCTGAAAAGGAAGAATGTATTTTCTGTTTTCAGGACTGTAATCCTTAGGAAGAAACTATAAAGTGATCTTTCATGTAATTGGTATGGCACTTTCTTGTAATTTTTTTTCTAAATAGTTACCTTCATTTCTGAAGAACAGTACTAAAAGTAGACATTAAAAAAAACTCACTGAGCGGTTAAGAAAGTGGGATTTTGGCATGCACAGTTAGCAATTCTTTTGTCAATTTTGCAACCTATTCAATTTGTCAGCTATTTGGACTAGTTTCTGGAATTCAGCAGCCCACACAACACACCTTTAATGTTGTAGTTTTATTTTGGTAAATTCCAGTTTAATTTTTAATTTCTGGGTGATTTTTTTAACTTTTGTATTTCATTAAATGAAAATTCTCATAACAGGGTCTTATTTTTTCAAGTTATGTTTAATGTTTTAATGCTGGTTTAAACAAGGACAGTAGCGGCATCTGTCAGAGAGATGCTGCCAATAAAATTTGGTGTATTTTTTTCAGCAGAGACTATAAAGAACATCTCTGACTATAATGTCCTCCAGAAACATGGTTGTAAGAGAGACCCATATCTTCATGTTCTCTCTCACCTTGAGATGGAAGTTAGTGTCATAAGAAAATTCAAGGCTGTTTCCTTCATAACACCTCCTGCAAATTGCATTGAGCATCAGGAGAGAATTGTTTCTAATAGTGTAAGAAACTGGAAGGTTAATTTTGGAAGCATTTCAAATATTGTACCATTCAACGTTGTCCCTTTCTGTCAAGCATATGGTAGATAGTCCTAATTGAAACAGAAGGGCACAATAAAGTTCAGATTACTTTTAATGCAGTGATTGGTGCTAAAGCAAATTGTGTTAATAAAAGAACAGGACAATTATGAAAAAAACTGTCATTGTATCTGGACTAGAGCTGCTCACTGATATGAGTCTTCCACAAAAGAGGCACTGTTTAACCTCAGACAATGGAAAGTAAAAAGAGAAAGTTGCCCTTTCATAATCACCTTTGTTCTAGGCATGGCACTCACCGAAGCATTCAGGGGAGGGCTTGTACCAGCTAGTATTTGTATGGGTTGTTGAGTCACTGACAAAGGCAGTTCCCTCCTTTTCACATGTTCTGCCTTCCATTTCTGAATTCATCCATTGTTATAACAAACAATTCATGGGTTAGTCTCAGTTTGGGATAAAGACATCTAAAATTAGGTGTTCACAAGTAAATGTCTGTAGGTGAGCTTGGTGCCTAAACCCCTGCTGTAGTCAGTACTCTCAGTGGGGGTTAGGGAGACCCAGCTGCCATCCTGGTGAGAGCTGAATCTCTCTACTGACTCTGTGTCCCTTAATCTAATACTAGTTAGGATTCTATTCAGTTAGTAAACATAGGCTTCCAGTGCCATTTCAGGTGACCTAGGAAATCTACACAGCTGGAGGATATAATCATGACCTGAAGGAGACCAGTGCTCTCTAGACTTGCAGCTGAAGGCCAAATGACCATCTCGACAAATTCATGAGGGCATCTTGAAAAGCACTAGGCACCTACATTTAGGCACCTGAATCAAGACCTTACATTTAGACATCTTAATTTAGGTGTCTCAGTCTTGAACTGAAAGCCTGTACTGCATACAAAGGATTTTTGAATCTGAGTTACCTTTAATCACTGAAGAAGTCTGCAAGAATCACATGTTCCTCAGAGGGAGGTAAGGACTCCTCCTGTAGCAGCAGATTATGAGGATGATCTTTATGGATACTAAATCTTTCCTTGTGCAAAGCACTGCTGTTAAGCTTAAGAGGCTAAAGAAATCCAGTCACGGAACTGGAGAATTAGAGTGGCAATATACAGTTTCACATGCCCATGCAAAGAGAGGATACTGACTACTTCTGTTAAAATGAGGATTAGATAAAATATCAGTGCCACAGTTATTTTAAACAGCCTTAATGCATTTTTTTCTCTAACTAGATGAGTCAATAAGTGGGAAAACAGGTTTCCAGACCACCTTTAGCAGAATATCATTAGAGTAATAATTAACAGCTAACAACCCATATATTCTTAGTGAATAAAGATTTACTGAAACAAGACAAATAAAAATAGAAAAAGTCTATGCAAATTCCAAACAACCATGGGCTCCTTCTTCCCATAGGAACTCAGAAATAATTAGCATCTCTGAAAATTAGTTCATGGACTTTGATGGCTATATATGATTCAGGTACTTCAGCCTAAATTGAGTATTCCATATCTAAAGGTTTCCATAAAATACTGCCATGGTAATAGAAGAAAGACATATCTTGGATTCCTGAAAGTGGCAGGACAGACAATTACTCTGATTAATAAACATTTTGGCAGTACAATTCAGTACTTAACCTCTGCTGGGTCATGGCTCACATAGACAAGGAAACACACTGAATTTGCTGAATTGTCAAACCATTCTTACTGCTTTAACAATACCTTCTTCTCATCTTTACATTGTTTTCTTCTCCTGAGCTATGTTTTAAATCTTGGCAAGTCCCCAAAGACAGTGGTACCCAAGTTTCAGCCTGGTTGTGCTTACAGACTTCACCCACAATCTTTTCTCCACCAGAGTCGAGAAGCTGCAGTCAACCAGCTCTCCACTGGCATGGGTTGTTGAGGTTATCTTGCCCCAAATCAGAAATCATACCAATGGCTTCAGCTTTCTCTCTCAGCAAAAGAAAGGAGAAGACAACTACAGCCTCCTTCATTTAACTCACTGCATCATTTCTTCCCCAAGAGTAGCCACAGCCTGAACAAAGAGGTCACAGTGACCAGTTCTCTCACAACTAGTGCAAAAGGAGCAGCTGAAGGAAAGGTCTCTCCAGGAGGTTTTGTGTTAGAACCATTGAAACCAGTATTTCAGCAGTCATCTGTCTCAGTGTATGAACGAATTTCCAGAAGAAGTGGCCTCTCTTCTCGGAGCCTCCTATGCAAGCATGTTTCTCCTTAATGTAGTGGTGAGTCAATATGTGCATTTATGCAATGTGTGCTGAAATCACTCTGGGTTTGCTAAGTAGTAAATCTCCAGTAGGAGTCATAGCTGCTCCATGAAACAGGAAAAGCAAGGTCACACAAAGCTCACTGCCTTCTCTTCCATCTTCAGAAGATGGAAAGTAGCCAAAGAGATGAAAAGTATGTTGTGTGGGAGCGTGCAGCACATTTTCAGGCGATCTTCACAGGTCTCTTGCCCGTGGCATGACTGACGTGAGCTTCACGCACCCACACTGTGGGGCTCTTTTGTTGTCTGAGGAACACTGTCCACCTTCTGTTGTACCTATTGATGGGGTCTTGGTGAACCTGCTTCATGGTCCTGCTTAGTTCTGATCCTTTCAACAGCAAGGGTTTGAAACTTCAGGTATTTTCAGAGGCCCAAGGATCAGACAGGCTTGGTGCAGTTTTGACATCAGACCTTAGGAGGAGAGTTACTTCTGGTGCATGAGGGGGTGGTGAGACATTTTAAGTAAGCAGTCAGATGTATTCCTGTCTTCTTGAACCTGCACAATGACATTAGAAGAAAGAGTGCTATGAGTGTGCTTGAAAGGGAAAGGCAAGTTTCTAAAAACTTTCAAAGAAAACAGACGATAAGGAATTCTGAAAGTTAAAAAGAATTCAGAGGGAAACTGTGGGAATGATTTGTGACCTAAAGGGAGGAAACCAAAGGAGGTGAACTTAGCTATTGAGAGCCAAAGAATATTGCAGAGTGGTTAAAAGTATCTATAAGAGAAAGATATCAGATAATAGCATGATTTCTAAAGAAATAGCAGGTCATTCCTTAACAACAATATCGAATGGCTGGAGGCTGAAGTCTGAAAATAAATTGAAGAATTAATTAAACTGCCAGCTAAAATAATTGAAAGCAGAGCAATTCCATTTGTTTTCCAGATAAATGACTTTGCAAACAAAAAGTTTTCTCTGTGGAAATGTGGATGTTTTCTATCTATTTTCGGTACAAATATGCTGTTCCATGCCTTTGTGGATCAGCTTTTACTAGCATGTTGCTCTGTTGACATGAAGATTACATTTTTTCATTATGCTTTGTTGCAGGAAGGTCTCATGATATCTATACTTTCTTAATAAAAAGAGAAAGACAAGTACAACAAAATATGTAAATTTATCAGATTTGATTATGGTGAGTTTGAGCAAATCACACCTTCTGTGTTTGGAGGTTTTTTTAGAAGCATTCTGAGAATAAATTACACTGATTTCAGGATTCAAAGTAATTAAAGGGGAGGGAAACATTTTCTAAACAGTTCTAGTTAGTACATGCTAGCTGATTAAGTACAAGATTAAATACTTCTTGCTCAGACCCCTTTTAATCAAGACTTGTTATCTTTTTAAAATATATATTCAGCTAAGAAAAAACCAAAATCTTGTGTTTCTTTCATAAATATGAAATTCTGGTTGAATATACAGCCATACTCTTGAGCATAGGTCAAGAGCAAAATGAAAAAGAAAAAAGAGAAGGAAGAAGAATAAAGAAACAAAAAGACAAACTTCCACAGAGAGAAGGTACCAGTTACACGGAAACCTGATTAGTTCTTACTTTGCTGAAATTCTTTCCTTTGCAGTACTTAGGTGCTTTCTTTGACTTGATTCTTAGTAATGCTCTAGGGAAAAGTTACACAGATGGCAGAAATTTCCTACAAGAAGAATTTACTGTCATTCCTCCCCTTAATAGATGGGAATGTAATATTAATTAAAAAGATTCCAAACTTCAGTCATCCCCTAATGATCATGCAAATTCCCTCATCAATGCATAATAGAACAAAAGAGATCTATGCATTAAGAATCACTTCTACCACTTTCCATGGCATTTCATTAAAATGTTGTATTTCAAACAACATTTTGCAAAAGTTACTTATCAGATTTGCTTATGGGACACATTAGAATAAGGAGGAAATGACAGATGCTTCCCTGCAGTTCTGCTTTGTTTGGCTTGGCTTGGCCAGACTTGGATGTGCCACAGGTAAAATCCAGCATAAAATATTTACGCTTGGTGTTGATTTTTATTTCTGCAATACAAATGAAACACCAGGACTCCCTTCAGGATGTGGGAAGATTTCATGAAAATCCTTGCAGACTCAATAACTAGAAACAAGCAATAAGAAACTCTGTGCCACTTATGCCCACGCTCTCACTTGACCAATGACAAGAAGGTACATTTGGTGCTGGCTGGTAGTGATTTATCTGTCTCTTTAGGTTGCTTTACATAATGTTTTCATTCACAATACCACAGATCCCTCAAAAAAGAAAAGAAAAAAAATTACATCATAAGCCCTGTCATCTGCCCAGAGTTATGGACAGTGGTGAGTAAAAGCTCCACTGAGTTAGACTCGACAAGTAGATGTTGACAGGAAGAATCTCAAGTCATAGTTAGGCTGGGAAACTGGACTGCCAGTGGGAGGAAAGGATAAGAAGGATGGACATCCGAAATTTAGTCCAATTTAGGTTTCTGCTCTGAATTGTTCTCAGGATGCTCTTTCTCTTGATTACGTGGGGAGTCCACAGAATAACTTTGTAACTTAGGTAATGTGTCTTAAAACTCTTCACATTGACCAGGACCTCTTCTTTCACGTGCATTTCAGCTATTACATGCCTGGGATAGCTGTGGGGAATCATATATGATTGCTGTTTTCCTTCTGCTGAAAAAACCTAAACTTTAATTCACCATGAAATAAGACCATGTGCTTAAATGATAGTTAAAATGGCTGTGAAGTTGCTCAGGCTTTGTGAGAGCTGGAAAAACACATGAAATGCCTGAGGAGATTAGCAGAACAGCAGGCCTCTGATGGTGTGTCCTTCTGGTCAGTGTACCATGCTCAGGGGTGGGGAGAGCATCACTCAGGTCACATCACACTGGGAATGACCTCTCGCTTAGACAGGGCTGATGTGACTGCTGTAAGAAGATGTCTAGAGTAGTTCACTGAACAGCAATAATATTTTTTAGGTGAGAAATGCAATGTAAAACCCTTGACCTTGGTGTGCTTATCCACCTCTGAGGATACGAATTTCATTTTCTCTTTGTTTGTTACAGCATGCTGAAAAATAACAAGTCGAGGCTCTGGATTCATCTCCGGTGAAGTGCATTTATCAAGTACCAAGTTGCCATAAAAACAATTCAACTTCTACATAACAGAGAGTCAGTAAGCATTAGATTTTTTGCTAACTTTCTGCCAAAATCTGTGAGTGCAAGAACATTTCAATATCAGGGTTTTTCTTTATCTGATGATGACACTATTCAAAAGGGAGTGGGCTTGAAGCAAGGAATATAAAGTCATGCTTGAGTAACTTTAATCATTAATAACTTGCTGGTTTATAATTGGCTCAAAATCCTCCCAGGTTTCAGTTGTTAGTTCAATGGATTAACAACACAAGGACACTGACCTGCTGTGTCTTTGCAGGAGGACCTTCCTGAGTGGAGATGCAGGAGCACTGAGCTCATTATGCATACTGGGCAGGGGAGGATCAATCATATTTCAGAGAAGGAAGATGGAGAGCAGAAAATGTGGCAGAATTGATGGAAAGGCTTTTTTTTTTTTTTTTTTTGGTTATGCTTTCTCTAAAATGTGACAAAAAAGAGGAATCCGTGTTAGGTCTGAAAATATGACTAGGTGTAAAACCAGATTGTACCATTTTAAGGGAAAAACAGAACTCTAAGAATTACTTTGGCTCATCAAAACTGTCACGCAGAAAAGAGGATACAATGAAGCAAGTAATGGATTTAAACCATATCGGCTTTGGAGAAAGAAAAGATCACTGCAAGAGTTCTCCAAAAAAAGAGATACTTTGCCAAGTTTATTTTCATTCCTGGTTTCCACGAGTAATAGAAGAAATATGATTTGCACCATCATCTTGCTGCAGTTTAGATAAGTGACAAATTATGGCAAGGTATTTGCTGTGAGACACCAACACAGCTCTTGTGGATCAGCACACTCCTGTTCTCTGGACCATGAGCTAAACCTGTGAAAATCGATGTCTCTAATCTGGCATTACTCCTGCAGGGCTCAAAGAAGTCAGACTGGTTACTGTCTTCCACCAGCCAGGGCCCTGTCCCAGAGATTAATTACAAAAATTTAAACTCGATAAGGAATTTGAGCAAAGCTCTGCAACTCTAACCTAGTTAGATTGCTGTCAATTTTTAGTATACCCACTGGCAGGATCAGACTTTGTAAGTTAAATCCAGCTGATGGATCAGTCTTTCAATTGGAAAATGCAGTTGTATTAGATTTTGAGAGTACAATTTGACTGCATTTTTCAGAGGAAAAATTCCAGCTGGCTTGCTCTGGCAGTGTCAAAATGCTTTTTGTATTTACGTTCCAATTTTATTTAATAAATTAGATATTGTGTATTGTAGGAAAATTTTTCCTAATACATGACATTATCAGAATGAAATGTTTTGTGTTGTTTTTGACTAAAACTCTGAACTTTTACTGAATGGGAAGTTTCACCGCAGTGATTCTAAATTTTTGTTTAGTATTGAGAATAATGACATAGAGGTCATTCTTTCCTAGAGAGCAACAACAAAACCATTGTTTTCCATCCAGATCTACCACTGAAAATGATTAGAGAGGAGCTGGGGACAAAACTGAAAGGGTTTGAAAAAAGTGGGGAAGCAATAATATTTATGACATGTTCCTATTAGTATGATAGCTCATTCTGCTCTGTCAGATGCTAGGTTGATAATCTGCTGGAAAGTTGCTGCCTAGTAATGAATAAATTTTCTTATCTAGTATATACAGATGTTTTCATCCCTATTGACTATTTCAGGGTTTATACCTTGTCCTACTCGCATATCTGAGCAATGCCCACACATATCAAGCCTCAAAGTGAATTCCTTACTGGAACTCAGTTTCAGTACTTTGCCCATCAGTGTCCCTGGTGTAGAGTGTAGCGGTGTTCTGCCCTTATTCTGGCATCCAAAATTTACACGGTCAAGTCTACTCTTGTCAGATGAAGTGTCATTGTCTCTGGAGATAAATGGGCTCAAAGGATCTACCAAAGGTAGACATTTACCACTGACTCATTTCATCAGGAAGATTAAGGCAAGTAAATACCAATCTGTGATAAACACAATTTCTGAAATGTATAATTTTCTTAAGGACAGTACAAAGAGCTTTTGTTTTAGGCAAATACAGAACTATTTTTGCATGATGCTTGGCTGAAGGGTCCTGAACAGTCACTGAATGTCACACTGAAGATGGAGTTTACCCAGGTACACAGCACAGTTCCTGCTTGAAGGAAGCAAACCATGTAGATTTACAAAAGACTGGCATTTTGCACAACAGAACTAATGTAATGCCATCATTTACAGGCTGTTGCCATAAAGAACTGTGGATTTATTATTCGAGATGCAAAAATGCTATCTACTGGACTCAGTTTCCCTAAGTCTTTACACTAGATCCACAGGCAGTTTCAAAGCTCTGGGTTCAGTACTTGTACCTTTTTTACTAGATAAAACACAATGAGAGAGCTCATTGAATCAGATAATTTCCTGAGAAAGATTTACATGAGGACAGACTGATTGCACATATCCACCATAGATGGAATTCCTCTGATGTCTACATTGCTATTACACATAATGTACTTTACTCAACTCTTGATTTAGCTTTGATGCAAAGACAGTTTTGCATTTGTTCATGTATAACCTACAGTTTAGCAACAAATCACAATTTTCAATACTTAAAGGAGGCTTATGAGAAGGACAGGGACAAACTTTTTAGCAAGACCTGTTGTGTTAGGACAAGAGATAAGGGTTAACCTAAAAGAGGGAAAGTTCAGACTAGATATAAGTAAGGGATTTTTTACAGTGAGGTTGGTAAAACACTGGCACAGGTTGGCCAGAGAGGCTGTAGAAGCCCCACCCCTGGAAATATTCAGGGTCAGGTTGGACAGAGCTCTGAGCAATTCTCTGATCTAGTTGAAGATGTCTCTACTCATTGCAGGAGAGTTGGAACCAGAAGGCTTTTAAAGGTCCCTTCTAGTCCAAAACATCCTATAATTCTATGAATTTATCTGATTCCTGTGTTCCCCCCATTTATATGACTATAACTGAAAACACTTAGCTAAGGATGTAATACCTTTATAGGTAACCAAAGCATGTAAAAACTATTTACGACCACCCAGGTAAGAAGTGGCAGACTCTGGCTCGTCCAAGGCCTCTGTGCAGTTGTCCAAGCAATGCTGCATCTAATATCTGACTGCTATTCTGGACTTTTCATAAAAATCATGACAATAAAATCGAATAACAGAAGGTGAAACATGAGCTGAAGGTTGTGATGCTGCTGGCGGTGGTCAGAATTGACTGAAGGGACCTGTATCATTCCTGTGGAATGACAGCTGAAAGGTGAATGGAGGGTGATGAACTTTATTTCAAATATATTTTCTATGTGAGCATATAACATGATCCAGTGCACATCTTGCAGCTCTGTTTCTAGCTGTGATTTGCAGGCAGATAATTTTTTGCTCATGTAAGAACAGCAGAATTATTAATATTTCCAAGTGTATGTCACACAAAGAAGAAATAAATGTATATTTATCTTGCTTTGTATTTATGGATAAAAGTCCTAGGGACCCTTCTCTCTAACAGACAGCTGCAGGTATGCACAGGAACCTGGCAAAAAAATGTTTTCCTAATTACAAAGGTGAGCTGTAGCAGCATCTTTTTTATTGCAGGGACACTGTGGCAATGAGAGTGTCCCAACAGTATGCAGAGACTGAGATGCTCAGGAAAATGAGGGACAGCAAGCAAACAGCATTTAGGGACTTTCAGAAGTGTTTGCACTGATCAGTTGCTGCTCATCAGGAGATACCCCACAGGAATACAGGATTCCATGGACAACAGGTCATATTTCACATAAGAAATTATTTCAGCCTTCCTCCAGCCCTGTCAGAGCAAGAAGGAATAGAAAGGATAGAATTGCAAGTGACCCCAATAAAGTTTGATCTTGGCTGGGAAAACCATGGTGAGAGTAATAAGGGCTGATGTCAGAAGGCCCCCTGTGAGCTCCAAGGATGGGATTTTCAGGGGCAGAGCCGCAGCTCACCGCATTGCAGAAGCTCCAGGCAGCTCCCACCAGACCATCCTGCTCCAAGGGCTCTCTAGCTCTGTTCAGATTATTTCCTTGTGCTGTTTAATTACAAGATCTTTCTGGCTCCTTACACACTCCCAAACTGCAGGTTCATTATCTGAGCCCTCTCTTTACCCAAATTCTCTGTTCTGAGGGATCCCGCACAAAACACACAGTAAACATTCACAATTGCACCAGAGCTCTTTTTATACTTAAACCAACAAGCACTCTGTAAAAAAGTCACACAAAATCTGGTTATAACTCGGAAGTTGTGAAATAAGTGTAACATGAAGAGAAAGCAAAGGAACTGATTTTATGAGTACATTTGCAGGGAGAAACACCAAACATGGAACCCTCCACAGCAGTGACATTTGTAGTCTAAATCAAGATGATAACCACAAAGAGACAACAGAGAGATCTTGCTGTTCCTGTGATTGCTGAGGCTGCTATTAGGACTCCTGCCATTCAGCAAAGCAACTGCTGTTGTCCTTGGGAGCACCAATTCAGGATCCGCTTCAGTGGCTGTAATTTAATAGTAAAGGCATCAGAGGTTGAAAACTGGAACTTGGCAGGCATGCCTGGAAGAAGAAGGCTTTTTGTGTGCGAATCACTAAACCTTCAAATTCCTTCTGCAGCTCTGCTTCCCTCAGTCATTTTATTTCCAGGAAATGTACAGCCTCAGCATGTCAAAAATGAGAAGCATGGAAAAGCAGCCAGTGTTAAAATCACAGAGGTTTATATTGAGCTGCAAAGTCAATTTGATAAAAGTTAGGGAGCCCAAGAAAGCAGAGCCCTTCTCTCTGGCCTCTTCATGGATGCTTCTCTTGAACCTGGCTCTGGACTGCAGGCTGTGCACTCATGCTTGATTACAGATTTAGGCAGCAAACTTCAGGCTTGGACAGTTTGATGAAACTTGTGGCCACTGATGCCTAAAGGTTCTTTGATTTTTGATTTTTTAATTTTATAGATTTTAGAGGTTACTGTAGATCTAACGTACTAGTAAAATAACTTCAGTAGCTTAATGTTTACGTATACCAACCTATATCCTATATCAATCCCTCCAAATTCCAGTAGCTATTTAGTCTCTATTTCAAGGTAGAATTGCAGAGAAGTGCCACAAAGCCAGCACCACAAGATAAAGACACAGACAGAAGGACCTCCAAATCTGAAGCTTTGGAAGGCCTCCGAGCACCCAACGTGCTGTGAAGAAGACAAGGACGATGAAGGAAGGGTCCTGAGCCCCCAGACCAAATTCCTGATGGGGTATGCTGGGGCAGGACTGGGGGAAATAACAGAACGGGATTAGATGGACATTATTATAAAATCTTGAAACCTGGGTCAAAGGGGGGGATCCTGTGTAAATGTATTCCTGAAGCCTGGAGGCTCATTAAAGCTCCCGGTCACTTATCTCCTACTAAAAATTGCCTGGAGGTTTTTTCCTCACTCTTTAAGGCATCACCTCACATCCAGGGCTCACAGAGATGCTGTGGTTCAGATGAGTCACAGCATGTTTGCATTCCCTGAGCCCTTGGTGAGCATGAGCCAGCAAGCGTCAGCTCCACCAGCAAAGCGCTCGGCTGTGCGGAGCTGGAGCAAAGGCTGTAGCACCTGCAAGGGACTTAATCAGGTGGGCATTACCCACACCAACAAGAGCCAAGAGAGCCACGCGAGCTCCAAATGAGCCAGCGCTGCTCTGATGCTTTATAAGTCACTACTAAGTGTCACAGTGACAGCAGCATCAATCTCTTCTTCACCATCCCCCAATTTACATATGAAATTGGCATATTTTTTTAATTGGGCATTTTTCCTTGGTGGCCCAGCTTTGGGCATAACTTTCACTTGCCTGTGGACTCTCTGCATCACCCACAGACATGTGGCAGCTTGGGCAGTCACGAAGCCCACAAAAAAGTCTAGGGCAGTGAACTTTGCCTGGTCCCAGAGAACATTGGCCTCTTACCCTCACACTCTTCCAGTTCCCATTTAAATAAAACCTCTGTCAGGGCAAGAAAGCACTAGTGCTGCTGAGCCTTCCCAAGGCTCCTCTGTCAGGCTGACAGTCAGGATGCAATTGATACATTTTCAAAAACACAGCGTACCCTGTTGGTGTTAGATGGTGTTTAACATATTACAGTGATGAGTTTTGCTGAGATGAGAAGTGAGATGATGCCTTAGCACTTAGCTCTAATGCCTATGGCATTTTTAAGCACTTAGTTGAATGTAGGATGTGGCTGTACCTGAGACAGGTGATGGTGGTGAGTTTCCCCATGAGTACAGAACACAAAATTCTCCACTCCTGTGGGCAACAACATCAACACATAAATAGAGTGGCTGCTGCTCAATTTTGCTGTGATAGAGTGAAATCCTTAAAATAAAAAGAGAGAAGCTCAAGTGCCCATCTGCATGTAAGGCCTAAGTCCACCCCAGTGTACATGCTGGGGGGGCAGCAGCCAGGCCACACTAGTCTCCAGCTGTGCTGGCCAGGGCCTTGAGCAGAGCCCAGCTGATGAAGGACAGGGTTGATATCTCCAGCCAAAACTGTTTTATCCCCCATAAATAACCTGTGCAAAAAATCTTTTTTAAAAAACTCACATTTTCCAAAGAACCTAGTCTTTACTGAAAAAAAAAATCAAAATTGGCTCTGTGACTGATGCTACTATATATACCAAAAATGCAAATACATCTCCCTTCCAGTGCAATCCACAGAGAAGAGGCAGGGTTCTGCAGACATAACCTGCTATTCAGCTTATAGAAGCTCTAAAATAAAAACAAAGTACCTTCTGGAAGGGCTCTGTAACACAAGGGTGCCTATGGTTGATGCTGAATCATACTCTGCTGAGCTTTAGGGAAAAGAAAAGAAAACACAAGTGACTCTGAGCACCACTGCAACTGTAACTGATATTCTATTTGAATTAAATATTACATTTACTCTGTCACAGTGACTGTGACCTTTTCAGCTGCAGCTTGGCTCTAAATGACTGATGTTCTTCACATTGCACACATGAGGCTCAACAGACTCGGTCTGTCAAAGAATCAAAATAGCTCTGTGGGTATTTTTTCTCCCTGTTTCACAGAGATATAACAGTGAATAATAAAAAGTAATAGTGTGGAAGAGATCATGCTGCTGCTTTCCAAGGGTCATGTACGTATGGCTGATGAGAAGCCCTGGCATTTCCACTGTCTACTGAATTAAAAAACAGTGATGGCCAGCAGCAGCCACCTGAAAACGTGCTGCACAGGTCCCGTGTCTTCAGAGTCAACGTGACCTCAGCAGAAAGCTATTCCTGGAAGTGAACTTTCAGAATAAATGTACTCTGAGTTGGGTGAACTCTTGAAGTCCTAAGTTTTCTTCATTGTATAGGGTCTGGTACTTACAGGTGGATTGAAATGATGTTATGGAGGTAACAGTCCACCTGTTCCCCCACTCTCAGCTGCACGCAGACCCCCATCAGAAGGGTGCACTGCCAGAGCTTGGAGGAAGTTTCAAGGTGCTTGCCCATGCTCTGATAGCTGATGCTGGTGATTTTATTTCTCTCTTCTCAGAGAACTGCATCATCTTCCTCCAGAAAAGAGAAAGAGCACAGTTTTTTTTATCTCTGCATTAGCGAGCCCCAGAGCTTATTTTGCTGGAACAGTAAGAAAACCTATTTTCTTTTTTTATTTTTCGGATTAAGTCCTTTTCAAAGCACCTTAAGGAAAGAAATAAGACCCCTCTCTGGATGTCATAAGTCCCTACAGCACAAAAAGTGACGCCAGGTGCCACAGCAAGACACAGACAGCCTAGAGCACACGGGGGAAAAAGACTTGGCAGTTGGAAGAAAGGGCACAAAAGCTGTCACTGGCTGATTACTTCAGGATGCTGTGGGGTAACCTGTGGTCACCTGTGTCACTGTCTTGATCACAGCCAGCAAAAGGCAGACCTGGATCCAGCTGGATGGCTTGGGGCTGGAATTCAACACAGGGAAGGAGATAATGTGGAGGCAGAAAGAGCTGAGCTGGGATGAGAAGGGACAGTACAATCTCTTTTAGTAGCTCTGATGGCTTTAAGTGGTTGTTGAACTATAGCCTGATTTTAACACACAGAGATACACCAGAGATCGATTGCTGTTCAGGAATGGGCTGAGAGTGTGCCCAGACCAGTGTCAGGTGTGCATGGAGTCATGTCATCAGCAACAGAAAAATACTGTAGGGTTCTTTGCAACTTCATGAAATCCCAGTTTGACACAGGAGAAAATATCACTTCTGACAAGAGTCCACTCACTTTTCCAGTGAAGGTGCTGCACTGTCTGCAAAATGAAGCAATTGGAGAATACTACAGGAAGAGGAAGGGTCAGGATACAGAAATTATTGGGGATGGTATATCTGATATGATATGCACAGCCAGTCTCAGTGCAGATGCATCATCCCATGAATGTTCACTGAGCATCAAAAGACTTGGCTATAACAGTCTTAACACTGGACTTGCGTGGATAAGCTGGAGAGATCAGAAATTGATGGAGGGTAGCTCAGTGAGAACCCTCAGAGGAAGATGAACAGGACTCCAAACCAGCCAAGAGCCTGGGGAGGTGTGAGGCAGCCTTTCCCTACAGCACTGAAGGAGAGAGCCAGAGGACAAAGTCCAGCCATTAGAGAGCCACAGAGGAGACCAGAGGAGCCACCAGTGGAGGTAGGCTAAGTTGAATTATAATATAGGCCATAATATTTAGTTCCATACTCTAGAAATAAGAGGAAAGAACACTGAGGAAGCAGGAAATTCAGAAATGGAGAACTCCCAGAGTCACATGGCAGATTGGCATTAATGGGTAAAAACATAATAGAGTCAGCCTCAATGGGCTCCAGCCAGTACTTTGACAGACTAGTCTTTTTTAGTGGACTTCAGGGGCTAATCCTTTGAATAAAGCACACAAATTCCTCATCACATATGGGGGAAGGAGTTTCACAGGTTTCCAAAGAGACAGCCAATCTGCCTAATATATGTACCTAAATTCATAACCCGTTTGGCTAATTGCTCATAACTGGCACAAACTCACAGCTACCATGGCTGTTGGCCTCAGAACAAAGTCTTTTACCAACACTGATGGTAATCTGGGGGTGGAGAACAGCAACACACAATACCACAAAGGTCATGTCTGATGGCCAAGGCAAGCCCCATCAACAGGTAAAAGGGTGTTAGTGGTTGGCTGTGCTTTCTCATGTTTACTTGTGTCAGCAGTGAGCAGAAAGGATGCCCCCACTGAGTTAATTCACCTGTATATGCTGACTGCAAATACATGCTGCAGGTGAATAATGCTTTATATTAAAGCAGAGTGTGAGGCAAGAGCCAGGCTTACCTCCCATGCTCATATTTTATGATATCAATATATGTGACTCACCCTTTAGCTGCTCCTATAAGAAACCAAGGAATATTTCATAAAAACCTATCCAGAGACTTATTTGTCTTCAGAAAAAAATGTTAAGCCATGCATCCTTCTTTTTTTTTTTTTATAATTCAAGCTTTATCTCAGAGTAATGCGTTCTGCCCAAAGCTTTTTGTACACTCCTAAATAACATACAGATGTGTGGATTCAGTGAACAATTATTCTTTGTGCTTTCCTATCCAATTCCTTTCTTTATTTGCAGAAGTAGTTTTCTGTTAGGAAATACAAGGATAGTTAGCTGTACCCATAACCCTTCTTCTGTGCTACGCAAGACTTTCTATCCTTGTTCTTGTCTCTTTACAACTTATTCCCCTGCACCAAGAAACACAGAACATTCTGTACCCTGTTTGTAGCTCTCACTGATCTCCTGCTGTTTTCCAATATTGTGGGTGTTGTTTACTTTCCCCAGTTAAAAAAAAAAAAAAAAGTTTTTCTTACTTTATCACCATTATGGTAAAAACTGCCAGGAGCTCCTTTGCGGACTGTAAAATCAACAGCTTGTAGATGTGCAGTCAGAACTTTCGATGTTTAGTTATAAGGTGATTATCCATAGCAATTGTCAGCTTGTTTCAGAGCCCAATTATTAGGCAAGCAGACTGTTTATTTTGTGCATATTTGCAGAATTTTGTTAGGTTTTGCCAGTAGATAATTGCTGCTGATTAGTGCTCTCTTATCTTGTCTAAAGAAAGATCATGTGTGGGCCACTTGCCACAGACACATTGATTGCCATAAAAAACCCAGCATGGGTTTCAGTTATTTATCACTGTTTTCCCATGTTTAGAGGAGATGAAATAGCTTTTGACAAATGAGGGCTCTCCTATGGCTAAAAGGTAGTTCAGTATGTCACCAGCTATATTTTAGTTAGCCCTATTGCACGTGTGAATTATGCTCTCAAATTTTAGACTTTGCCATCACAATTAGCATTTTGACTGGCAGTTTGCAGAACTGCAGGGGAACAGGATCTCTGCTCAAAAGAAGCTTCCCATCTGTGGGCTACAACAGGAGCAACCAAACAGCATGACACTGGTAAGCGGGGCAGAGAGATGCGCGTGTGAAAGACTGTGTGATGCTCTGAATGAAGAGCAACGTGAGCACCAGTTTGCCTGACTGACTGGGTTGTGAACCTGTGCTGGTGCTGCAAGTCTGATAGGGAGATGTCCTTCCTGGCTGAGCCAGTGCACTGGGTGAGGTGACAAATGGGGGTGAGGCCGAGCCAGCCACTGCTGAAGCCTGTCATGAGAGCACGGGCCAGCTGGTGTGCTCAGTGGCTGTGTGAAACGCACAGCCTCCCTCCTTAAACCAATGAAGCTTAATGGCATAAATTACTGGGTGAAGGATTTTAAGTCAGTCCCAAACACAAATACAGGCTGGGCAGAGAATGGATTGAGAGCAGCCCTGAGAAGAAGGACTTCAGGTTTTGGTTGATGAGAAGCTCAACATGACCCAGCGATGTGCAGTTGCAGCCCAGAAAGCCAGCCATGTCCTGGGTTGCATCAAAAGCGGTGTGGCCACTGTGTCAAGGGAGGGGATTCTCCCCTCTGCTCCACTCTCATGAGACCCCACCTGGAGTACTGTGTCCAGCTCTAGGGAGCCCAAATAAAAAAGACATGAACCTGTTGGAGTGAGTACAGATGAAGGCCAGGAAGACAATCAGAGGGATGGAGCACCTCTNCAGGTTTTGGTTGATGAGAAGCTCAACATGACCCAGCGATGTGCAGTTGCAGCCCAGAAAGCCAGCCATGTCCTGGGTTGCATCAAAAGCGGTGTGGCCACTGTGTCAAGGGAGGGGATTCTCCCCTCTGCTCCACTCTCATGAGACCCCACCTGGAGTACTGTGTCCAGCTCTAGGGAGCCCAAATAAAAAAGACATGAACCTGTTGGAGTGAGTACAGATGAAGGCCAGGAAGACAATCAGAGGGATGGAGCACCTCTTCTGGGAAGACAGGCTGAGAGAGTTGGGCTTGTTCAGGCTGGAGAAGAGAAGGCTCCAGGATGAGCTTATAGCAGACTTCAAGTACCTAGAGGGGTCTACGGAAAAGCTGGAAAGGGACTTTTGACAAGGCCAGGTAGTGACAGGACAAGGGATGACAGCTTCAGACTGATAGAAGGCAGGCTTAGGTTAGAGATACGGAAGAAACTCTGTACTAAGGGGATCCTTGGGAAACGGAGCCCGCCAGATGAACGTGCAGGTCTGGAGCGGGAAGCGAGCAAGGGAGGAATTAGCTGCTAGAGTTACCCCCGAAGGGCTCAGGTTATTTCCTCGCCGATGCCCGGGCCGTGCCGTGCCGGGCAGCCCGTCCCGGTTCCTCCCGGCGACACGAGGTGGCAGCAGCCGCTCGCGTTTGGGCAGCGATTGGGCTCCCCCGCCGCGCCGCTGTCGTTTGCTTCGTAAAGGTGTTCTCCACCTCGCTTTCCAGCCATTTTGTGAAAATCAGTGTTCCGACACAGAGCGGAGAAACAGGCGTTTTTCCCTCGATCTGCGTTTAACTGTTTGGCGCACTGGGGACAGAGCTGGGTCCTGCTGCAAGCTCGGCTGGAGCTCTACTCAAGCCAGTCATGTCACTTGAGCGAGGCGTAGTTAGAGAGAAAATTAAAATCCCACTCCGGAAAACCGCTCGGCTTCAAACAGCGGGTCTAAGGGGCTTGCTGCTTGTCAGATGCCATGTGCAGGGTAGGTGTGACTGAAACTCAGCGATGTGTTCCAGCTGTGAGCGCTCAGGGAGCATCGGCAGCAAGGGGAAGCTGGTCCTACCCCACCGTCACCTGCCCTGTGCCCGCTGGGGAGGGACGGCCGGTTTAACCTTTTGATTTAAATTCTACTTTTCCAATTCTTCTCATTTAATTGCCGTGTGAGAGAACACCCACGTCCACTGACTTCAGTGGAATTCAGCCCGTGTTTTTATACCATTGTCCAATTGCAATATCGCATTTCATTGAGGAACTCTTTTGTAACTGGAAGGGCATGTGAAAATATATTGTATTATACAGCTGCTTCCAGCACAAACAGCTCAACCCGTCTCGTAGAGTTTGAATAAATCTTCAGATCAAGTTCACCTCCTGAATGACCCATAGATCAGTGCTGAGCTCTGCTGTGGTAGTCAATTATTTATTCATGATGTTTTCCCCATTCTCATGACAAAAGAAAGATTTAAAGAGCCATTATGGTGTTTATGGAAGTGTTAACCAATTAAAAGCTCAAGGTTGCATGCTATTTCTTCCGAACAACAAAGTAAAAAGAATCGGGAGAATGATTGATACAGTTAATATATTTATTGGCATTAGTACATTCTCTTTTATTGCTGGGATCAGGGTGACATCATTCATCATAAAGACAGCATAATTGTCTCTGAATGTTATAAAAGGTGAAATTCATTCTCCTGGAAATTAAAGAGAACATTGCAAAGCTTCAGTTAAAAAAAAGGGGTGGGAGTGGGGGTGGGACTGAATGATACAGATGATAAAATGTACTGGCTTTAAATTTCTGTCCATAAACTTGGAATAAAGCTACTGAGAATTAGTCCAAGATGAAAATTGTAATGCAATAACCTGAAATTAGTTTAGGTGTTCCTCTAATCTCATTTTTCATGGTGTAGGACTATTCATCATAAAATCTCTTTTCCTTCATTGGCAGTATTTCAGCTGTCTACTCACTGAATGAAAACAGTAAAGGAGTGAAGACACCAAATGAAATATATGTTATTTGTTCTGGCAGAATTATCTCACTCTCAGCAAAGCAAAGTAGACAGAGCAGCATCTTCTACCTGCTCTTTGCTCCTCACACTCAGAACTACTCTGAGCTCTTACTCCCCTTTTTCACATGCAAGTTTGGCTTTACGAACAGGCCTTGACACCCTGACAAAGTGTCTCTCTCATGGGATTTTGACTGTGCTTAGATTCAGCTTTTATCTCCCTGGCTAATTTCTTATCTACAAAGAGACTCTGAAGACCTCTGTGCTATTCCTTTGAAGATAACTCTGCCAGTCTTGCCTACATCAAGTAAATCTCATCCTGTGAGCCTGGATGGAGTCCTCTTCTAGTCTGATGTTGCCTAAGAAATAGGATGCAAAAAGAGAGAGGACAGTGGTAAAAAAGGCTGAAGGTTCTTACTCAGGACTCTACAGGTTCCATTAAAGCTACTTGTTCCTTCTTGCCTGAGCAAACCTTTCCAGACCTGTCTCATGCTTTCACTGTGTTCGCTGTGGGAGTGTCATCCATGTATGTTATCCATGGGGAGGGGAGCTCCCATTGCAAGATGGCCTGGATAGTTTTTCATGTTGTAAATCACGGTGGACATTCACAGTGTCTTAGAACCAGCCTTCTGTATTATGCAATAGCTGTATATGCCTGGCTTAATCCAAGTATGTTTAAAATTAGCCTTTAATCTTATGCAATCCCCGATGTTCCCAAAAATGAAATTGTCAGTGCAAACCAGACCAACTAAGTAGTATTAATTAACACCAGGAGAAAATCACAAAATATTCTCTTTGATCATTACTTGAAGACATTTTGTGCTTACCTTTAGTTTCCTCTCCTGATTAGAAATAGCAATTTCAGGTTATAGCTCTTTGTTAGAATAATAATTAAATATAGTCTGTGCATATACATTGTTTATCTAAAGGACACTAACTAATGCCTAGGTTAAAAGACTAATTGAGATTAAACCTTCAAATGAGCAGCCCTTAGATCCTTCAGGAGGCAAAAGTTTCTATTAAACATGATGGTGTCAACCCAAATCTGTACTCCTCATTGTTTTCTATTTTTTCAAAAGAATATCTAAGTCTACTTCCAGTTTCTCATCTCAAAAGATACAGCTTCTTAGACATTTGTGTGAGGGTTTCTCTGCCCTGTAGATGTTCAGTAAGTCACCAAAAAGGTTCAGAGTAAAGAGACTTTTCAATTCATGCTCGCTGCCATGTGCCCTGGTGGGACTGACCAGACGGAGGAGGCAGGGTCGCTACTCCTGAACTAGAAATGGCAAGAGGAATGGGAAGTTACTGGCATTTTCCTTCAGGAAATTGCCTTCACTGATCATTGTATCTCCACTCTTTGGACTTGAAGTGGGGCCAGCAAGCCAGCTGTACTGCACAGCCGTCCACCACTGAGCAGATAGGGTATCACAGCCGTGCTCCGAGCCTGCCCCTGGCTTTATCTTTATATGTAAGTGAGAAGTGCAAGAGGAGTATCACCATGGGTGCATGGAGAAGGCATTTTACTCTTTTATCTAAAAAGTAAACAAAGGAGACAGTCTGCCATTAAAGCCAGGCACAATCTGGAGTGCCCAAAAGAAACTTGCACCGTGTCTACCCTATACTATAGCCAAAACTTTGACATGTAGAGAAAAAGCACAGTGCAGTTTCAAAAAAAATAGTTAATCTGGGGTCAGGTCTTTCCCCTTCTGAGAAAATCTGAAGTAATTGCATTACCCAGTGCAGCTATTCCAGGTCTTAGCATATACAGCCCCTGACTAAACATGGACTCTGCAGCTGTCCTTGGTGGGATAATGATTACAAGAGATAATCTTCATGTTTCAAGAGGTATTGCTGACAGAACTCAGGGAGAAATGCCTTCTCTCTCTCTTATACAGTAGCCAGAGTATTTCATAGCTATCCAGATGCATTATGAGAACTTTATGTCTTTCTCTAAAACAAATGGTGGAAAGCATTGTCAGAGAAAGCACAGATGGATTGTGTTTCTCCCTGCCATGTATCACTATGGTTAGCTGAAGATTAAATTTCTCTTTTGTATTTAGGCAATCTTGCTTTTATTTTCTTACTAACAGCAGCTGGAGGAAAAATGCTATAAATCTGTTTATTATGCATTCTCCACACGACTACTTGGTATTTCTTATAAGCAGCTCTAGTTCTGCTGTCATTTAAATCAAGGATTGAACTCAGTGTTAGTTAAAAAAGTCAGAGCCTGTTTGATGGTCCTCCCTGTACTCCATCAGTGATCAAACCGCAGAAGCACAGGGCAGGAGGAGACAAGGTTACAAACACTGGCACTGTTTCATATTGACTATTTTACTGCCTCGGTGTCTGTGCTCAGTTCTTTGCTAACTCCTAAAGATTTACATCCCAATCCATCCAAATCATTGTGCAGGGCTAGGTTAACCTTGACAAAGCTGTATCCTTCAGTGCTGAATTTAAAGTTAGAAAAATTGAGTTTCTTCTTACATAGCCTAGCGATTTCTTTTCAAATCTGCCACATTTAATAGCAACACACAGCAAAGTTTTCTCTTGTAGATATTACCAAGAGAAAGGTGGGCAAATAAAGTGAACTCAGCCATTGAAAGTGCTGTAGCTTTACTCAGAGAACTGATAAGGATATTTAAGACATACAGAACAGAGGAACTCGGGTATAGGTGCACTGATCTGACTGAAATTATTGTGTTCTTTCTGTTAAAAGTCAAAAAGAGAGTAGTTGGTAAGCTTTATGTGTTTGCTGCTAGGCAGAAAATATATACCCTCTGTTGTTTTCATAATAAATAATTTATTATCCACCATTTCAAGCCACATACCAGCTGCTGATTATTCAAGTTCTGTAGTTGTTTCAGTTCTTAACACTTACCAGCCATTAATCTCAAATAACAATAACCATTTATTACCAAAGAAATAGATAAATGACAATTGCAGGAAACTTTCTCTTCCAGGAGGTCCTAAGAAGTGCTGCATCATAGAATGCAAGTGTTTAAAAATTCAGGTGTTTGTGACAATGACTATTAAGTTCTATTTCTGCATGTGCATTTGCAGACAATGCTCAATTCTGTAATAAGCAACATCTCTGTCAATAGCCTCTAGGTGCTGCCACAGTACAAATAAACAGGGACCTAATGCTGCGTTTGTTTCATTGTTCAAAAGAGACAGTAATCTTTATTATAGAAAACTGGTATTCTAGCAGGGTTTTAAACAGGTACGGAGAAGCAGTATTTTTCCTTTGCAACTCTTTGGCCAACAGTTTACTTGTAACAATTTAAAAAAAAAATCCATACATCAACATCCCCTCTGAAAGGAAAAACCACTTAAATACACAGTATGCAGAAATGTCAGTGTATTTTTTAAAAAAATTATAAAAAGGTTAAAACAGAAGATTAACATTCAACTTCAATTTGAATCTATTTCCTGACCTACCAAATCTCATCTGCACATAGAGATTTGGTCTTCTTTAATGCTTGCAGGGAAGTCTCCCTCTCTCCCCCACAATTTCAAAAGATGATCAGCTGCAAGGACCAGAAGCTGATGGAAATCATTGTGGTCTAGACGTGGAGATTAATACAGCTGTTAGTTTAGATTCTTTTTTCCAGTGGTGGTTTTTATTTGTAGACCAAAGACTTAAAAAAAAATAAAGGAAATCTTGCCCACCAGCAGCTCGCAAGGACTTTGCTTTAGTGCCCCATCCCTCAGATGGGAAAAGCAGCACAACTTCAAAGAAATCCTGATTTACTCTGAGGACCAGGTCTGAAAGCACTGCTCAGGGGGGCACTCAGGGGGTGCCACTCATCATTTAGAGGCAGCTGTGCTCCAGACCCAGGGGCTGAGTACCCATCCCTGTGATCTGTGCTAAGATTTGTTCCCATTATCTCATAGATAAGCACACAGAAAATCTGTAGAAATTGTTTTTGCATTAAAAAACCCGGCCTCATTTATATATATATCAGTCATAACTATAAACTGCAGCAGCAAATCTTTGGAAATGCTGAGTCTGGGTGACTTACATCGTATCAGCATCAGTTTCCAGCCTGACACAGTGTCACTGCACACTGCTCTGAGCCCAGCACTGTCACTTCCAGGGAGGTGCCCAAGAGGGAGTTGGCAGTTTCGCGTGGGAACGGGCAGTTGCACGACAGCTCCTCACCAGCACTGTTATTATTTATGGTTTGGCAAGGGAGAGAGGGGTGCCTTGTTTCTAATTTGAATTCATTTGCCTTCTGGTAAAATCCCTCTCAGTGAGATTTAAGAGTCTTTTGGAGTTTGCTTAGAGGACGGGTGTAAATTTGGTCTCAAACATGAATGAACTTCAGCAGGTACTGGTATGCCTCCCTGGATGGCAACTTAAATTCTTCCTCTCCACATCAGAGCTCCTGCATCTGAAGAGACAAGGAGTTTGGTCAGCAACTAAGGCCAGGGTTTGGGAGAGAAAAGTCTGGCAGGACAGAAAACTTATTTCTTGATATTAAATTATGAGAAAGATTCTTGGTTCTCTTATATCTATTAATGTAAGGAATACTTTTATTAGATGAAATTATTTTCTATTTGTAAAAAAATCCAAGCTTCTCCCACCTTTCACTTCTAGACTTAGAAAAACCTGTTGTAATTCCTCACTTATCTTTATCAGCCTAACCACAATGTGTCTATGCAGAAGATAAATGCTGTTATTATTTAAAATTCCTAGCACCAACTTCCAAAAATGCTGACAAGTCACTACTCCCAAAAAAATGTATAGTGGTTAATTAAAAATGAAATGTGCAGAAGTCATCCAGTAGATTACAATCAACAGGATTCACTGAATGAACACTTTGTTCCTCACTGCTGAGACAGGTTGTTTTCCAACCCTTTCTCCTCCTCTCAGGAATGTTGGGATAAAGATGAGCACAAAATAAAACAAATTAAGAAATGTGGCTTCAGCCCCAGAAGCAAATAAATCATCTTCCACAGGCAAGCATTTGGAGATACAAATTTCCACCTTTTTCAGAGCTGTACTGCTGGCCAGGGAGAGCTTTTGCTCATTTTATTTAACCTTGAGTAGAAAACAAACTGAAGAAATTCACAATAAGCAAAGGGAAGTGATGATGCACCTTGAGGCATGATGGGGTGTCCCACATCATGTAGTATGGAACTGGGAACACCCCACTGAGCAAGTCACCTGCCAAAGACCCTCTGTGAGCCATGGAGAAGGAGCCTCTCAAGGGGATCCATTTTCCCAGCACCAGGCAGGAATGCCTGGGTGTAATAAGACATCTCTGTACATCAGAGATGGTTTTGAACCAGTCTCTGCATGGCTGCTGCAGTGATGTGAAGGCAGCTCTGCTGCTGGTGCAAGGGGTAACCAGCTCTTGCAGATACAGGGAGACATTCCCTCTGCCTTATTATCATTGGCTGGTACCACAGGGAGCAGCTTAGACAGAGGGAGTGGGGAAAGAAGGAAAATTGCCATAAATGAAGCGATGACCTCTGCTTCGTGTCCTCAGAAATGCTCCCAGAAAAGTGCAAAGGTCTAGTGGGTAAAGTCAGCCCAGAGAACACACGAAGTTCTCGCCAACAGGTCAGACTTCCATGGACTCTGGTAAAACACCCCATTTCTTAAGAGTGATGTCTGGAGGCAACAGGTGGACGTCTCCATGTGTCACTATATGGAACCTCCCTCAACCTTCTGATCATGTTCCTTTTGATGCAGTCCAGGAGACAGCTGGCTTTCTGGACTGCAGGCACACATTGCCAAGTCATATTGAGCAACCAACACTCCCAAGTCCTTCTTCTCAGAGCAGTTCTCAATCCATTCTCTGCCCAGCCTGTATTTGTGCTTGGGATTGCCCTGACCCAGGCACAGGACCTTGCCCTGGGCCTTGTTGAAATTCAGGAAGTTTGCACAGGCCCACCTTTCAAGCCTCTCTGGGTCCCTCTGGATGGCATCCCTTCCCTCCAGAGTGTGGACTGCACCACACAGCCTGGTGATGGTGGCAAACTTGCTGAGTGTGCACCAGATTCCACTGTCTATGTCATCAACAAAGATGCTGAACAAAACTAGTCCCAATACCAATACCTGAGGAACAACACTCATCACTGGTCTCCATTTAGGACATCTTCTAGATGTAGCAAAGAAAAAATGAGCAGTAAATGGGCAAACAGTGCACGCATAACACCCCCATTTTTGAATTTCCCCTATTCCTCTGGCAGCAATAGCTAGACATGTTGTTTGGTCTGGGGTTTTGAAGGGGGATGGGGTTGTAAGATCCATTAACCAGGAGCATACATATGTATCTCATCAAAGCAGCAGCTTCTCATGGTTTTATGTCAGTTCCAGCCAATGGAGGCAAGTACACCACTGAACTGCACAGACTAGCCCCACACCTTACCTGTCTCCTTTTAGTGCTGAGATCTTTTTCACACCACAGGCCTAGCATGGAAAAAGCAAGTTTTCTGAGACCCATTTTATGAGTTTAAACAAGGTCATTAGAAACAGAAGATGCTGTTCATCACACCTGATGTGCTTCAGGGAAGTAATTTCAATGCACTGTTTGGATAAAGTAAGGACAGCATTTATTAACTCAGCTGAACCTCTTCACCCAGCACAAGCTGAATTGCCCAAGGAGCCATAAATTTCAGGGAATGGGGAGCTAAAGCACTGAAGTTATGGTGTTCCCATTGGATACTGCAACTGAAACTGTGCTTCATAATCCTCCCAGCCATACTCAACAGCTTCCCCAGCAAAGAGGTCTTGTATTTCTAATTGTAAAGGGAAGAAGGCAGAGTTTCCATCATATTTAAATTTAGTGCCCTTTCTTCTAGAAAAAAATAATTATATGATTTCCAAGTACAATCACAATTTAGAGTGAAATATTTTTCATTAGAATATATCATTATAGTATCATATAATTGTAAAGTATTTCATTCTAAATCAGTTTATGGGTGCTCTGTAAGGAAAAATATTCTGGTTTTACCATTCAACTTCAAATAAATTTTCCTGTTTTTATCTAAAACAAATAACCAGTACGGGGGGAGGAAAAGCATTTGTTGGGTAGAGCAAAGGCTTTTTCAGGTACCACAGTATCATCTCTCCATTTTTCTATTATTATTCGATTACTTATGATTTCTCTTCTATCAGTAACACTCTCTGATCTGTACCATAATAGCACTTTCTTCCCAAAGTGGTTTATGTCCAAATGAAGATAAATTGCGCTAGAAAATACAGAAATGAATCTTTGTGGAGTTTCGGTGGAAGATTTGTTCTATTTAGATACAGAGATTTCTCTGAGCATAGACATAAAAATTCCTCCTCTGACATTTATAATATTTTTTTTTTTGGTGTTATGGAAAACTAACTAAGGCACAAACAACTTTGTGACCTGGAGTTCTGAAGTTCTTTCTCCATCAAAATGGACAAAAAGGAGTGACAGCAACTAGGGAACTCAAGAGCAAGACCAGCATATCATTACTGACAAAGAATATCTGTAGAATAGGAGGCATCCACCGAGAAGAACTGTGCTGCACTGGTGAAAGGGAAAAAAGTTGAATGTAACAGAGTGTGCAGAGGAAGTTAATATCCATGGAGATGAGTGGTATGTTTAGACTGACAGATGAAAAAGACAGTTTTGACAGACAGATGAGATGAATTAGAGTAGAATGACACAAGCATATATGGGATTTTTTTAGCCTTCCTTTTTCACTATTACTATTTTTCAGTTAAGCACAGTTTTCCCTTACACAACATTTACAATCCCAACTCCAGTTGAACAAGGCTCCCATCAGGCTTCCACAAACAGTTTTTCAAAGACAGAAGAACTTAACTTCAGGTACGGAAATGCCGGAAATCATGTCATTCCTCCTGGGCTGAGTGCTGGATTTTCATCTAACACAAGATAATACATACTTACCATGGTGGAATCACAGAATATGACAAGTTGGAAGTGACTCAGAAGGATTATCGAGTCCAACTCCTGATGCTGCACAGGACCATCCCCCAAAGTCACACCATGTGCCTGATAGCATTTTCCAAATGCTTCTTGAACAGGTTTGGTGCTGTGATCACTTCCCTGCGGAGCCTGTTCTAGTGCCCAATCACCCTCTGGTGAAGAATCTCTTTCTAATATCCAACCTAAACCTCCCCTGACACAACTTCAAGCCATTCCCTTGGGTTCTGTCACTGGTCACCACAGAGAAGAGATCAGTGCCTGCCCCTCCTCTTCCCCTCAAGAGGAAATATTAGACTGTGATGAGGTCTCCTCTCAGTCTCTTCTTCTCCAGGATAAACAGACCAAGTGATCTCAGCCACTTCTCTTAATACAGAATGTGCCTTGTCTCAGTGAGGAGGCAAGATCTTGCTCTTACTCCAAGGTCAAATCTAGATTGAACTCCCCAAAATGTCTTCACTTCTAAGTAGGACTTCCAAAATTTAGGAAGGAGAGATGTGTTCACCGTGACAGGTGTTCGTTGCACTTGTCACTTTCCTCATGTCCCCACACATCCACAGGTCTCCTGTTCAAGAACTGCTGTTAAATTCCTGAATGTATTTTTCTTAAACCTGATGGCACAGAAGGCCCTTCTGTATAGCTCTGGAGAAAGGCAAGGCTACAATAGCTGGAAATCATTACAATTCTGAATTCTAGAGGTTCTTAAAGTAAAAACCTTTCTTGAAATGTAATAACATGTTTTAACTGAGGAGAACAGAAAGAGAATAGAACCATATGCCAATTTGTATAACATTCAGCCCATTTAATTGAATTGATTTAGAGATAGAAACATGACAGCACATTCCGCTGTAGAGGATAGAGCTCCTGGGTGCAGAGTGGATGGCAGCACCACTCTCCTCATGCCCACCTGCCACTGCCCAGCTCTTCTGGCATCTCTACAATTGCTCATTCCATCCTCATTCCTTCCCTGGGATGAAATTGTCTCCCACTTGATTTACACAGATGTCTTGCTGTCCACACCATCACCAGGATTTCAGCCTCCAGCTTTCCTACATTGCCTTCTGCATCTCAAATGGGCTCTTGCCACTCTTCCTGAGCTCCGGTTCCCAATGCTTACATTTGAGATGTCTGATATGAAGTTTCTGACTTGGTGTTTTCCTGAAGTCAGTCATCTAAACTGTTCTTACAGCTCAACAGGGTTGGGAACATGGCTGTGCCCTCTGTGAGACTGCTCACTGCTTAGCGCTGAGAAGGACAGATCAGGCATTATGCAGTACCTTGCCAGGTACAAGTTATTCCAGCTTCCCCTGCTGAGCTGTTAAAACTCCGCTCAACGCTCACAATTTCTTTCACATCCCTGGACACAGCCAGCTCACAAATATGCAGCACGATGAAAATTAAATGGAATTTAATAGCTAACTAAATATCACCATGGGCATTTTCTGATTGCATTGCACTGGAAGGGGGACAGCTGCTGCCATGTGCCATGTAATCTCCCATGCTGGAATGCAGCAACAGCTCTTTGAACAGACATCAATGACAGATGTAAAACTTGTCTTTACACAGCATAGATGTCAAAGACTTTTTTCAGTTTAGATTAATGTAAGAGTGAATAAAATCCTCTATCTTCATCTTGCTGATCCTGAACACCTCTCTTTGGATGTGGTAAAGGAGTCAGTAGATACTTTTTTAAAGTACTACAAGCTTTTAGAAGTGTTGAAAGCTTGAGTGATTTCTTCTTTTTTAAGACTGCAATATCTTTAAATTCTTTCCCTCTTCTTATGTTGAATTTGAGGCTTTTTTTAATATATGACTTGTCCATACAGTCACTTGTTTTTCTCTGTCTGTAATGAATTTAGACACAGCCTGCAAATAAACTGCAAAAGTTCTATACATTCAGCACAGGAGATCTAGGAGGAAACAGAGAAAGCATTTAAAATAATGAGCAATTTGTAAAAATTGATGCTTTTCATTTGATCATTTGAGAAGGTTATCTGGAAAATTCCATTCTGCATCAGTAATGAGATGATATGTGAAGAACTGTCTTTGGTTAACAGATGGACTTGATCGTCTGAAAGGTCTTTTCCAATGTAAATAATTCTATGATTCTATATAAACTCCCACTCACATCTAATAGAGGCTCATAAAACTAAAGAACAACTGGCTCGTTGCAGATTGGTTGCATGGATGATAAAGATTTGAATATTCAAAGTAAGACAAAGATCCCAGTGCAGTACACTTCCTATATTTCTACACTCCAGAAAAAAAAGAAAAAAAAAGAAAAAAAGATTATATATTACAGTTCTGGTTGATCTTTCGTGGACACAGAACACCAAGAGATTTCAGTGTTCTCTTAAAACTGAATAAGCACCAGCTGCAGATGTGGACCTCTCCCATGTGGAGCCTGACTGTCTGCTGCTTTATGCAGGAGTTGGAAGAGCTTGGGTCACCTGTCTCTTGGTCTCATCACTACTTGAAATAACCCATTGTTTCAACTCCATTACTCAAAGTTCTCCTTCCTGCACTTCATTTTTAATCTCACTCTTGAGGACAAGGTATTAAGTGAAGAAAGAAAGCCACAAGGTTCACAGTGTATCTGAGGCTCTGCAAAAAATAAAAGTGGGTGAGATCAAGAATCATAGAGCCATAGAAGGATGGAAAGGTTGGAAAAGACCTCCAAGATCATCAAGTCCAACCTTTGACCAAACACCACCACGTCAACTAAACCATACCAATAAGTGCCATGTTCAATCATTTCTTGAACACCTCTAGGGATGCTGACTTCACCATCTCGCTGGGCAGTCTATTCCACTCTTTGACATCCCCTTCAGTGAAGAAATTCTTCCTGATGTAGAAGAAGAGAGCAAAGAGGATGGCACTGGGTTACATGAGGAACTACCAGTATGCTGTCTAACTAGAAAATCTAAACAATTCCAAACTGGGTTTGCCAGCAAATAAGACATAGGATCAGTCTGAAGAATGCTTGTGTACATCCTTACAAGAGCATCCTCACCTGTCTCAAACATTCCTGTGAATTTTCTTTGGAAGTCCCTTTTCATGGTATCTCTAGCTCTGGCTTCTCATGCTCATGTCACCTCTTCTCAGATCTTGTCCAACTTTTCCTTTCCCTTGCTTAGATTAAATTGTACATGTTCTGTCATTCTTCCAGATTCTGGGCATGTAAGAGAAAGCTTTTGCACATTGCTTATTCATTCCTTCTTTTCTGCTAGGATTTTTCCATGGCCTTAACACCATCTCATGCAAGCAATCCTAGGAGCCCTGCCATTTTCCTGCACTGCATCTCTCCCACTGTTCTTAGTACTTGCACTTGAATGATGAATTATCCAGGTTAAGACTCTCCACTTTTTATGTCAATCTTTCAAACCTAAATCTGGAGACAGTGACCTGTTAGGAAACTGCTGATTCCATATTCACTGAGCTTGCACATTTTAGATTACAGGGTTTTTTCAGTCAAGGGCTTTGAGATCCGTGGTTCCCAGCTAACACTGGTGTGCAAAAAAACCTCTCCGAAGACTAGATGCCACAGAAAAACTCTACTCATGACTTTATTTAATCTGGGGGGTGACTCTACTGGTGGTCAGACCATGAATATTTTGTTATGATATTAATAGTCTAAATACTGATAATGTACTTTTAAGTATAAACCTGGCTTATAGTGTTATAGATACAAAACCTTCAAAAACTCACCAGAACTCAATTTTAACACAGAGAGATTTTCCAAAGTGTCACACTGGGCATTCAGGGCACGTGTATAGTCTTGTGGTGTCTTTTTATGCAACTAGCACGAATATTCTGTTTGCCAAACAGGACCCTGACGTGCAAACTGAAGCTTAATGGCTACACTGCAGTGGAACAGCACAAGTTGCTGCATTTTAATTGCCTCTTATTTAGGAAATGGCACAACATAATGAAGTGCTTGGATTCTGGCCATGACTCCAGTCTCCTGTGTGGCTCTGTCCTCAAAGCTGGATACCAGATATCAGAAACCCATTCTTGCTTTTTAGCTTTTAAAAAGATTCACAGATACAATTTTAGGACAGCAGTGATTTCAAGAGCAAATTTTCTGATGTTTGTGGGTGCACACAGGGCACAGAGAATTGCACAAGCACCACCTACAAACAGTTTTTGTGCACGTTTCATGAAATGGTTGATTTTTTACCCATAGTTGAAAAGGTACTCTTTACCTTTCTCCTTTCTCTTCCACACTTCTAACTCTGTGACACATTTTGCATATGTGTCCTTTCAGTGCAGATATTTTGCATTATACCTTGCTGAGGTTTCACACAGAGAAGAGCATCCATCCCCCCATGCCAAACACGTTCCTGCTCTTACACAGTGTTAAACTACTGGGGCAGCTGTCAGGCAGTGCTCCTCCTTTCCTTGGCTTTATGCATAGCAGATTTCTTGTCTGCAAGTCAAAGTCTCTTCTCTTGCCCTCTCCAAGCCTGCAGGGACTGGGGACATTTCCTTTCAGGTTCTGAAACCTCCCTTCCCAGACATTGTATGATAGGAGTTGTGCACTTGAGTCTACAGCACAAAAAAGTAAGTGCAGACTTGAAACAAATATGGGTTGTTAATTGAATTTCATAGTGGCCATGGGAAGCAAGGGGCTATTAGCTTAACTGAGGGATGGGGAAATTGAGGCAGCCTCCCAAGGTCGCACTGTGGAAGAGAATGATGAATAATCTTGTAGCCCAGACCTCAGCTCTTATTTCCAGACAATTTTTGCCTCTTAAGATATGGAATGGAGCACCATTGGAACTGTGGTGTAGAATTCTTTTAATAATCAGTAGTCAAAAATATGGCACATCTAGCAATAACAGCTGGAGGAAAATTTAGTAATTTCCTTTTTAATATATTTCCTTCAGTTCCACAGTGACATTAATTAAAAGAGACCCCTGAGCAGTGCAGAACAGCAAAAACCTCAATCAGTCATAGCTGAGAATATGCTAAAACTTGGAAACTTGGTGTATTAAACTTTCAGGCATGGCTTTTTGTTTAGGTTTGAGGGAGTGCTCTACTTTTTGTTGGCTTGGTTTTAAAATTCACATTTTCTGGCAAAGCAACTGAATCACCTGAGGAGTCTTAAATCCAATCAAAGACTAAGTGATTCCTTCAAGATTTTCTGCCTTGTTAGTTTTTAATTCCATATCAAATAATTTATATGAAACTTCACCTACATTATAGTTCACTGATGCAGTTAATTTCTGGGTGTTTTGGCAAAATAAACCGCCAGTGAAAATATTCTTAGTTAATAACTGGCATAGGAAAGACAATAGTATTTTACCATTGATATAAATTGTGAGTTAATTCTAGAGCTGAAGTGAAAATAATATTATTTCAGGTTCCACGCCCACGTGGCATGTTGTCTGCTGTGGGACTACACCAGGCCTATATAAAGATACTTGGTCAGGAAAATGCAGCATCTGCTTTACCATGGTCAGCTTTGGACTCGCAACTGATTCAGAGCTATACCCTACCCTGAGGACCTCTAGATGAGCAAACTTTCAGGTGGATCATCAACTCGTAGGTAGGCTGACCTTCCTCTTCTAATTTGTGATCCAAGTTCAACCAAAGGCTTCTCTAAAACAAACTTGTCCTTCTCTCCATGCCACCCCTCTCATTGCTCAGCGTGGCCTGGTTTCACCGATTCAGTGTGTCCAGGAAAGTGTGTAAATGTGCGGTGCTTATTGGAGTGCAATTGCTTTGGGAGGTCTGTGACTCAGACCCGGCCTATGCCTAAGAAGGCAGCACCAACGCAATCTTCAGTCACTCTTAGAGGTGCACACATATGCCCTCTCCTTCTCACTGGTTTCTGATAACCCTCAGCCTCCAGGCGGTGTTAATGCAGTTATGATAAAGAGGTTCACACTACGAACCTCCTGCATCAGGAAGCTGTACATACATCTCACATCAACAGCTCATATCTGCTTATCCATGCGGATCCTTTACAATTAGGGAAGATATGGCAGCTTTTTCTGAGCAGCAATTTTCAGACAGGAATCTAGGAGGTGAGTTTAAAACCTGTATCACTATGCCAAACATACAGAGATAAAGAGAAAACAGCTGAAGTGATGCCTGAATGCCAAAGTCCTCCTGATTTCAAGTGAGATCCAGACATGTATTTCATACAAATGTAGATCTGTGACAGAATGAAGCAAAACTTCCAAAACCAACAGTACATGACACTGATCCAATAAATAAGTTTCTATGGTACTACTGAAAAGATACCTCTACAGGAGAAAATGCATTATTTAGACAAGTGTTGGTGAGTCAGTTAAGGGAGCTTCATGCCAGTTTTAAGACCCAAAACAGAAGCAGAGGGACAGGTGAGCAGCAAACTCACAGGGTACCATGGCCAGCACCCCTTCCAACTTAGTGTGGACCTGCCCTAATCGCCTCTTATTAGGAACAATCTTTCACAAATTGCATCTTTGGACGACTGTCTACAGAAGCAGCTCAGTGCCATGAGATATATACTTGTTATTATATATACACCTACATACATACATATATATGTGTACATAACCAATAGCACATCAGTTATAGTTTTGTACATCTCAAATCAGTAATCTCACTCCATTGCAGTATGTTCTCACTCCAGCCATAATGCTGCCAAAAGTTTAAAAATCACAGGTCTTAATTTTCTCATATTCTTAGACATACAATGACAGACTTCACACAGGCACACTCAAAAGAAGAAATATAAGACCACAAAAATTTTAAATAGGCAATAAATACAACAGAGCATTTACTTTGGAGATCAATATAGACTTTAGTAGGAAAATTATGTCCTTCCCCAAATATATATGAAGAAAACAAAAACAAACAAACAAAAAAACCCAAAACAAAACAAAGGTTGAAGTACTGCAATTTACACAAGCAGCAGGTATTCAGAATTAATGGTATTTGTATTTCTAATTAGGTGGTAGTTGGTTCAGGGGAAAAGGTACATCACTGTGGGTTGGACTCATTGTGATTAACAATTTCAGAACACTTCCGTTACATTAAAAATTCTAAGTTAATTAAAGACTAGGATGACACATGATTCTATAATTAAGTAGGCATTACAGTCTCATCAGCAGAAGTGAGCAACTCTGCATTCCACAGATCAAAGTAGAAGATGGTGACCCACATTTTCTCCTTCCTGACAGCAGGAACTGGTGAGCAATTTTTGGTAACAGACCTAAGCAGGGTGTAACAGGGCTCAGCTGTGTTCAGGGGAGACTCCAGACCAGCAAAAACAAGATCTGTCCAGCATGACACAGAGTAAGGCTCTCCTCTGACAGAGATATATTCTGTAGTTCTTGAGGTGCAGAAATTGCATTTTTAAGAACATCATCTTAACACAGTAAGATCCTGATTCAAATTCAGATGAAATTACACATTCCTGCTGACTTCTGAAAATTCCAAAATCTTAAAAATCTTGCCATATTCTCCAAAACTGATCTTTTGAAAGGTGTTTTATTTAATAACAGTATCTACAGCCTGTCAAAGGGTTAAAAATGCCTGTCTACAGTTTTGGATGAGGCCAAAATCACTTCTCTGTGGCTAAGGTGTTCTCTTGGCAATGGGACTGAGAAGCATTTCTCAGATGCTGGGCTCCCAACAGTCCCATTGACACTGTAATGGGGATTTTGACCCCGCATTATGAGCTATGAGTCAGTTACTGAAATCTAAGTGTTTCCCATTTCTGCATAATTCTTTAGGCATAATTTAAACTTGATAGAAAAAGGGAAGATGTCCCATTTCCACCTCAGTTCCTCCAGTTATACAGTTCTCCAAAATACATTAGGCCTCTGAGAAAGAGATTAGCTTAAAACACAGATTAATAGTTTCTGCAGAAAGAAATTCTCTTTTCTCCAGACGATATCATCAGTAACTCAGTCTACTGGTTAAATCTTCTCTTTTTTTCCCAAGCAGACCAGCTGCACCAATCCATTTCCAAGACCAGCCTAACCCACAAACATGATGGATGAACTTAAAAGAAGTGGTTTTTTCCTAGGGATTTGAATTTTGCACACACTATTGTTCATGAAAGTTCAAGTGAACTCAAGAGTGATCACTTAAATCCCAAAGCACAGAAGATGTAGACATAACCAATAAAGAGAACTACACTGCGGTACCAAACCCAGCTGGTTTATAGACCTGAAACAGCCCTCACTGTAACAGAGCACCACTCCTTGGGTGCAGCTTTGTTTCCATTTACATTTCTGAGATGATAAACAAGGCCAGAAGAAAAGACAGGGGAACCATGGGAGTTGTGCTTCACCCTGGAATGGCAGCTGAAGACCAGGTGAGGCTCCCGAGTAAGTCGAGATGGCTGTGTTTAGGCAACACATTGACATCCTTCATGTTTCAGTGGATGATCACAGGTTATTTTTCTATACTCCTTCATAATTCAAGTTCCAGTGCTGAAGGCAAAATCCCATTAGTTTTTTGTTTTACCTTTACATCACTTCTCACCATCTTCCATTAAAATAATTGAGAAAAGAAATTATAGGGGTGGTAAGATGCATTGCCAAAATTACTTATCTTTGAGGTCTGCTGTGAATTATTTGTTCTTGTATCTCATTTGAGCCTTATGACTCTTTCAGCAGCCAATGTTGCCCAGCAGTTAAAAAATCAATAGACTCCTACTGAGGAGTAAGTGTGTTCCCATCGCCTGCGTTGATTTGTTCTGTAACCTCTGACAGGACCACTTTACTCTTTGGCTCCCGCTCTGATTGTGAAATTGTTTGGAATAACAGCCCAAAGAGTGCAGTGGTAATTCTCAGTGCTGGGGAGCAGTCTCTCCTCTCCACTGGCAATGTCCAGCAGCAGCACATTAAGGTTATTTGCCTCCTTTGATCATCCTGCCCTTGCCCACCTTGGCCAATGCTTTTTCTGGAGAGCCCCATGAAACCCACAGGGCAGCATAAAGCAGCTGAGGAGAAAGCTCTGGTGCATGTCTTGCAGTGAGACCCCTTTCCGCTGCCAAACCCCAGTGAAACTGTGAGTTGAACAAGCATTTGCCAGCACAAAACTCGCTGCAGAGCTAACCAGGACCTATGCTTACATTATCACTGCAAGTTGGAGCCAAATCTCTAAGTATATGGGTAACTGCAAGGCTTGCTGGCTTTAATCACATTATTTCTGACAACTGTGATAGCTGTGTTAAAAAACAGGATCATTTGCATGAATCCTTATGCAAGATCATAAACCAAATTTCTTCCAGACTTAATACTGCTTCATAATCTCTAACAGTTAGCACCCATACTGTTTGGGTTGTGAGAGAGCTAATTTGTCACCCTTACAGCTTCCACACGCAGTAGGCTAAGAGCAGCATTTTTAATTAAAAGTTTATATGCAAATATATCTCACAATTTCTGTGTGACAAATGCTTCTCCTTACCCTGTGGTTTCCCTGCTGCTGGTCAGAACAAAATTCTTGCCTTTGCAAAACTGAACATTTCTCTCAAAACAAAAGCAACAACAACAACAAAAAAGAATTCTGCATCCATGTCCTTCTCAAGAGTCCATGAAACCATTATGCTTGTGCAGTTGTTGGCGACCTTGAAACTTGCTGCTTAGACTGAAGAAAAGAGCGTTTTTTCTGACCTGTTCACTGTTAATTTATCAGCAAGGTTTAAAACAAAAATCTTAAAATTAAAAAAAAAAGTACATTGTATTTAATGGATTAAATGCACATTTAGAGTCCATGAAACATGTGGAATACACTAACCACCTTAGACAGCTGGATAGACCTGGGAAAACAGCAATAACAGAACAACCAATTACCAGATAAATAATATGCCTCTGTATATAAGGAACATTGACTCTAATTAACACAGAAGCAGAAGTGAAAAGATAGTGAATCAGAAATGCCCCTGCCTGTCAAATGCAAATAGGTCATTAATCCTAAAATACTCATGTGGTATTTACAAACTATTTAGCCAAAAGGCCAGCTATTGTGTTCCCAGTCTGCTTTTATTATTCTTGGGAGGATGCACCATTATGTCAGCAATAAGGAAAAAGACACATAGTTTTGGGATTTGTCCATGGAAAGAGAGGAAAGCAGCAAGATGTTGCAAAAGGGCCACTACAGACTGCAGATGTTTGGCACTGCCAGATTTGAAGACCGAGCTCCAGAAGAACCTGCCAGGAATAAAAGCCATGAATAAGTATAGTTTTGCCAGCAAGAAAGTCAACAGATTTCAACTTACACCAGCAAAATGCTCCCAAAAGATTCTTTCCCTTGCGGTTTGATAGAACCACAGTGCTTAATGCATTGATGTAATGTTATAATGTTAGTTTTCTCCTTTTTTGATGAAAGTGCTTTGTTTAGGAGTGGAACATGTGTAGAAGTTGACATACAGAGAATCAAGGGGCACAAATTTACTGCAAGGGGTGATCAAGGGCTACAGCCCAGAAGAGCACACAGCCCTCCAGCTCCACAGCTGGTTGAGAGCTATGCAGTGCAGAGCTCAGTTCTGAGAAAGGCTGTGTGTGCCCTTGAATAACCTGTCTTGGAAAGACTAGATAAAAGGCCATTATTAGCTCTATGTATCGTATGTCACAGTAAGAAATCACCTGTAGCACACTGAAGATGGACATGGAATTAGATTTGGTGTTTGCATGTGTTAGTAGTTAATGGAAGAAGCCCAGAGGTCCAGTCCTGCAGAACCAAGTCATGTGAGTAAATCCTGTCAGAGGCAGGTTTGTTGCTGATGAGGTCCATCTTGCACCTGTGGAAGTGCTCCATTGTGGAGTCCTTACCCTGCAGGAATGGTCCATGGCTTGACTGCTTGCAGCTCACAGGTTGTCAGCCTAAATGAGATCAATGCTATATAAGCATCAAGGGTAACATCTACCTGCTATTACAATGTTCATATAATAAAATATTTTTATATGAATATTTGACATCTCTCCACTCTAATGGAGAAACCTGGACTTGCATGTCTTTCAAAACCTCCTTCAAATAATAGAAAGACAGTCAAGTACATTCTTTGATTGGAAAACCTGAGCACTTAGTTTTGTCTTTATTCCTCAAGGGATGCTGTCATAGCCCAAATTTACAGATGTATGCAATAAATGAAGCATTAAGATTTCTTTCCTTTTTAAGGGTAAGAGCAGTTTCAGTCAGAATCAGACCAAGGGCAGACATATTTTTCTGTGTGAGGAGGACATTACTGGCAGGTAGGAATCCCATTCCAGGAATCCCACCACTGCTGCCTATCACTACTTGTGCTCTCAGAGAGTATGAGCTGCTTGCAATCTGTTCCCTGCAGATTTTGTCAAAAATCCAAGTAAAATGTACAAGACTGGGTTTTTCTATCTGAGGTTTGAACTGGATGACAGAGTTTTCCCACACTCAATGTACATCATTTGGACTGGAAGGACACTAACTTCCAAGGTGGGAGGGTACCTCCTGACAAACAGAGGGATTAAGAGTCAGTGGTCTGTGTTGGCTCTGAGCAGAGCAGGACACTGCCCTCACTGTGAGAGCGGGGGCCTGGGCACAGCTGAGCTTGTGCAATGCCCTGGAGCACAGGGCAGAGATCATCGGCCCCACAGTCTAACCACAGAATGGGAAGTCAGAGAGCTGCATCATTTGGCCTCAGCATCCAAATGCTGAGCTGTGACAAACAGACATAACAAGTGTCTTGGAGATTGCTTTGGCATCTTCTTTGTGCAGTTGCCCTGGAGCTTGTTTTACAGCCTGCACATCTCCTGACAACCTTGTCTGTTCGTTGGTTGCTCTGTCATAACATATTTACTTCTTGAAGATGATTAGCACATCTTGGAAGCATTTTTTAAAGCTGTCTCTTGCACATGCCTCTAAGCCTAATAAAGTTCTGTGTTTTTGTTAAGAGTGCATTGCTGTCTTCTTAACTGTGAAAAACAGAAACGAAAAGCAGAGAAGCTGCTGTGTCTTTGCCAAAAGGTTTCATTTAAGTATTAAAGGATCAGCAAGCAACCAACACATGTCCTCATGTTCCCAGTCAGAAAGAGAGTTTTGCAGGTAAGTGGTTAATTAATGTGGCGAATAAATTGATCTTCCCAATATATTTCATCTAATTAACAAAGTTCAATATACCTTACGTGAATTACCTGTTTCCACACGTCACATGTTTAAAGAACTGAACAAAATTAGCACTGAAAAAACTGTAAAATATCGGTGGGAAAAAGCCCATCCTCACTGGATGTGAACAACCTGTTTTAGCAGCTGTTCCTTAAATCAGAACTCAGATAATGTGACCCCCACTATTGCCTTCCTTCATCCTGGGCCTGAGTTGCTTTCATGGTTATCTTCCACCCACATAAATCAGTCTGCACTGTTTGGTGCTCAGTTCATGTAAAAGCACAGCTGTGTAGTGTCAGAGGATTTCAGCAGATTGCATCGAGCCACATCATCCAGATGACACTTTCAAAACCTGCATTCAAACAAATTTAAGAAGCTGATCACCTTCTTTCTTAGGTGGATGCTAAATTCTGAAAGTGGTGGTCAATTACCTGTGCACCTTCCTTGAAGGGCGAGTTTGACATGCTGATGCGTGGGAAGATGTCCTGTCCAAACAAATGAGGGACTATTAAGAGCAGTACCACTAGGAGGAGGCCCTGGGGCACTAGAGGTGGTTGGAGCAAATTGTTTTCAGTAGTTTCGAATTTCTTCATGGCGAAGGTCTGGAGCTATTGCTGTATGACTCCTCTCTGCAGAGGGACTTGACCTCAACTGTGGTACACTAGTACTCTTCCAGAAATGCCAACATGAAGCATAAAAATCAGGTATGAACCACAATATCCATTGTCTTTCATATCTCTGCCACCAACCCAACACCTCTGCAATGCTCTGGTGTTCTTTCAGCCACTCTTTTTCTCTAAAAAATGTCAACACATCATAACCACACCGTGTGGTGTTAGTAGAATGTCCTCTAGTGTATTCAGGTACTTTATCACCTCTACGCATGAACAAAATTAAGCATCATTCTGGGCAAATAAAAGTTTTATGGTAACAGCTGAGGAAGGCACTGCTTCTGTGTAAAGTGTTAGGAGCTGTGGGGTGTACCACCAGTGAGCCCAGTGCTACACACACATACAGGCAAGCCCTGTGGACACAGGCAAACAAAGTTTTCAGCATTCCAGGAGACGTATGTGCACAGAATTTGATTTGCCTTCTCAAAAGCACAGGATGGACATTGGCATCCAGTGGCACAGGAAGAATGGTCACTTGGTGCCTGTCAGCAGTCATATCCCTCAAAGGCAGAGCTTCCAGGACTGGGAAAAAAAAAATAAATCAGATGGGCTGAGGGAATCCTCTGAGAAGAGAGAGAGAGAGAGAAGAAAAGTGGGAGGAGATGCCTTCACTGGGACAGATATTGAATGTGGTACTGAAGATATAGTTGTATTAAACATACTTAAACACTTCAACATTTAATAAAAGACATACAGAGTAGTTCTAAAGATGTCTGATCTAACTAGTAGATTTTAATCCCACCTATAGAAAATGGAAAACACCTTCCAGTTTATTTTAAGGTAAAATCTTTTGCAAAGACAAAAGCTGCATTACACTGTAAAGCATTTACAGAGATACTTCCAGTACTTTAACTGCAGAGTGCAGAAGGAGACACAATATTACCATCACTGAGCAACACTCATCTAGCTTTCTTTGAAGCCAATGGCAGACTACTACTGCCATCAGTCAGAAACAAATTGGGCCTTGAATATGTACTCATTTAAGTAAATTGCTTGTTAGCTTCTCCCATTAAATCTTCATTGGTAGGTTGAACCTACCATTGCCAGGCTGAGTTAAAACCCACATTCATTTAGAGAGGCAAGGCAGAAGTCTAATGGTTGCAGAATATGAATTGTTTTGTCTTCTCTGCTTCCTTCAGCCACTACTTCCAGAAAAGCAAAGGCAGGCAAGGCAAAACCAGGCAGCACACAGCTCTGGCTGATACAAATTCATGGTCTTTGGTAGCCCAGTGTTGCCACTTGTCTTAGTTCAAAGGAGG